>CM074290.1:16269186-16794186 GCA_037194245.1 Opsariichthys bidens | reverse complement strand
GAAAATCGTCTATAAAGATGTCCAAATGAAGTCCTTAGCAATGCATATCCACTCACAAAAATAAATTTTTGATATATTTACGATAGGAAATTTACAAAATATCTTAATGGAACATGATCTTTACTTAATATCCTGATGATTTTTGGCATTTAAAGAAAAATAATAATTTTGATAATTTTGATCCATACAATGTAGGCTATGTTGGCTATTGCGGCAAATATACCCGTGCAACTTAAGACTGCTTTTGTGGTCCAGGGTCACATATAGACTATTTATATATAAAATTGTAACTTTATATCTGTATAATAATATAATGCTTTCTCTCAGATTATTTGTCTATGAGGTAGAAAAAACCTTGTCCAATGGGTCATAAATACTTGAAAGGAGTGAATGTTCTTATTTCAACAAACTGTTCTCAGTTTAAAACCCATAACAGATCCAACACAACCCACAATTTCAAGATTTTACATATCTGAACAATTGTTGAATGAATGCATCTCATTTCGGTTTGTTTAGGTAAGATACTGAGTCACAATTCAGTCAGTCATTTTCTTTTAAGAAATTGACATGATTAGTAAAATATTTTAAAGGCGATAATTTTCTTTCTTTGAGTAAAGGTAAACATTTTCTCTCATTTCCACAACTGTACAAATACCG
Organism: Opsariichthys bidens; assembly: GCA_037194245.1. Lineage (NCBI taxonomy): Eukaryota > Metazoa > Chordata > Actinopteri > Cypriniformes > Xenocyprididae > Opsariichthys > Opsariichthys bidens. Next base: position 16,793,529 of record CM074290.1, on the reverse strand, counting down.
AGCTGTGTCAGTTACTGACGAGAATTTACAAATCCTACTATGGCGAAAGTCAAGCTTCTGAATATTAACAAAGTACATGTGGAGTCTCTCGGTTAAACGTCCAATCGTAAAAGCTTGTGTGTGAATATTCATTAGATCTCGCTGACGTAGATTCGTAACTGTCCAATGGTGGACGTTTGTATCTTGAATACAAAGTAGGCTGTTCGGTATCCTTCCAATGTTATGGTTAGTTCATGAATATGAATTATAATCCTTCGCAATAGTAGGATTTGTGAATTCGCGCGCGGAATTCCCGGCATGTTTTAGTGTCTGGTCGTCACATTCATTGGCTAATTAACACTTAATGCTAGCTACCTCAGAGGTCCCGGATTAAGACTTTCTCACAGTCGTTTGCACGAATGCATGAGGAAAGAAAGGAATTGATATAGACAACACGGATAGAAAATTATAGGCCTACATGCTTTGTTGTGAAATTTGTTTTATGATAAATATAGACTGAACAAATCCAGATATCCACTTACAGACCCTACAATTTACAGCGTGTTCATTACAAATTAAGCAAGCTACATTTTTTGCAGGGTGTTTTGTTATTTCTTAAAGGTGTAGCTATCATTTTTTTAAACATCAACAAATTTGGTTTTTAAATAAATCACGCGAAAATAATTTATTACATTTTAATTGTTGCTTTAATAAAATATTTTACAAAACTTCGAAAATAACCCTCAGATATTTGCATAAGCTCAACATTATACAAGTGTAAAAATAGCCATTTAACTCTCAATAATTAACTCTTCACACATTTGCTAGGTTGTGACAAAACCTGACTGAATAAGATACAAATGGAAACCTCAAAATGCATTTATACTGAATCACACTTTACTTATCAGTACAATACAATATAAAGAATACATTTTTTTAAAACATCTTCCAGTGCAAAGAAAAATACATTAATAAAAATGAATAGATAACTCTTCAAGTTTAGAAACGTGTATATCTAAAGAAATGCAAATAAAATCAATAATTAATAATGGACAGCTCAAGGTTTGCATGATCTAAATTAAAATACAATGCATTTTTTAATTAAAGACAACACTTTTGCTCTCATACACACACACATCATCATCAACATGATTTTTTGTGTCTCTTAAACTTTCAGGTCCTCGAGGCTCCCATTGTTCTCTCGGGATGCATAATTAGTGGATTTTCATCCCACAAGTGTGTATCCATCGAGTTCAGCCCGCATCTGTAAACGAGAAACAGATCAACGCTTTACCAGAGGTGCATTAACTTCCTTTAACAGTGATTTTCTGAATTGCACAGATGTTATTAGTCAGTGGCGTTGTACCTGCCGCTCAAAACACAATCCGCAACAGCTTCACACAGAGACTGACGATGATACAATTTTAATATTTTCACGTTCCGTGCTCATCAAAAGCAAAATAAATGATCCGTAATCAATTTCTTTCTCTCTTCCTCAATGGGTCTTTGTAAACAGTGTAAGCGCTCTGTCACAGTGTTCAAATATTATGCATAGAGGTTCTTGATGCCTTTCATTACCACAGGGGAGCAGCCTCAAGTCTTTCTCTGTTAATTTCCACCCTCTCCCCTATACGCAAGCTTTCTCTTTCTGCCCACACAACGAAGGATTTGTCCTTTTTTCTTTCTTGTTGTTTTCCTCCGAACACCCTCTTTGGGCTCCATGCAGCTTATGCAAATGACTCCTTTTATTATACCCTCCTGCTGCCCGACAGCCACACACACACATTCTTACACACAGTAATTCTCTTTCCGACTCCAACACACACCTTCAGAGCATCGCCAACCAATTACAAAACCGACAAGCCACGCCGGTCTTACTTGGCAGATCTCCATTTATATACGGTGCGTAAAAACACACATGCATTTTCGCAATTACAACTGAACCTTTGCACCTCAATGTTGAGCATTATGGGACTGCATTTGAACTTGGACTCAGAGTGGGATCGTGCAGATGGTGGGGTGAGAATACGGCTAGACTGAGTCTCGGTGGGGGGTGGACCGGGTCTGAGCCCGAAGATTCCCAGGCTCCGGGACCGTGCCCAGCTGCGGAGGGAGGCGGGGAGGGGGGACGTCACTAGACAGCCCTGACAGCACGGCCCTTTCACGGGAACATTACTGAACCCTCTCGCCGCCGTTCCATAGCAACTTACGCACGGGTCAAAGGGCAAACAGACCCCCTGAAAGTAAAGAAAGAGGGACGGTATAGAACGGGACGGGTCTAGACATCTGTGAACTTGAACTTGACTGTTCGTATCGTTTCACCTGTCGTAAAATCAATCACCCTTCAGAAGTGGCTAAATTACTTAACGCCTTATGTACACCACAGGTACATTTTTTTATTACTAATAAATCCCCATACTTAATTAATCACAGTGTGTTAATATTGCATTTGTTGGGGTTTTTTTTTTGTTTGTTGGGAATCTAACTTGGCCTTGGGTTTTAAAAAGGCACTCTAATGTAAAACGGTTAAAAAAGTTTAAGTTATGTTTATATATGCAAATGAGGATTTATCTCATTAAAAATGACGCATATATTATCAATCTTATTGTTGGATAAAGCCAGGTAAAAATAAATTGGTTTTTAACTAAAAACTATGCATTTTTGCCATTTATTCACATTTTGAAAATACCAAGCAAGTTTTTTTTTTAAATAATACCGTTATCGTCTTTGTGTAAACTACAAAAACACGAATTTGCGAAAACGGTGACGTCATGCGCATGCGTTACTACGTGTTCAGTCTACAGGTGCGTAAGTGTTTCTTTAAAAAGTGACATCGCCGACTACTGGCCTGGCATGAATCCGTGGATCCCCACGATCGGGATCATTTTGAGCAAAATGCAAAACTTTTCAAAAACACAAAGGAAAAAGGTTTTCATTTTTTTTTAGTACTTCGTTGTCGTGTAAATGTTGGATATATTTCTTTCAATCTCCACAAATCAGAAAATACTGTCGACAGCCAGGTGGAAAATTTACCATGTTTTAGGAATAAAATGTCATGTAAATCAGGTGAACGATATTTGAAAAAAAAAAAAAAACCTTCAGAAAATCAATAGCAATAAAACTGTAATGCTAGATTTAGCTCATTCGGGAATAAAGATGATTTGAAATCTACAGGCACAAATAAATAAAACACTTGTTTTCTTTCCACTAGTCTGAAAGAAGACATTATATGGAAGAAAAAGCCCAAACGTATTGACCAGTAAATGAAAAATGTAGCGTACAGTACAGTAAATGTATTGTCTTGGCTAAAAGGGATAGCTCACCCCAACTTGAAAATTGTGTTATCATTTACTCGCTTTCCATGTTGTAATTTTTTTTTTTTTTTTAAATGTCTCAGACTTCGCCAATAACTTTCATTATATATGGACAAACCACAGGGAGGAGAGAAAGTCATACAGCTTTGGAACAACATGAGTAAATGATTACTGGATTTTCATTTTTGGGCAAATTATCCCTTTAAGTCCTGATGTTTGAGCTGTTGTCTTCATCAGCGTTTCACCACCGAGGCTCAATTAAACTCATGAGCCTCAAGGGTTACAGGCGCTTTGCATCAGCTAATGAGCGGCGTTAATAAATAAACTATAAACATCTCCTTCAATAGATTGGTAATTTAATTGGACATTTTAATGCACATTTCCAGCGATTAAACCATAAACAAACCAATACTGTACATGACTCAATGACCTTATCTTAGAAGAAATCGGACAACTGAGCGAAATCCGACTCAAAAATCAGGTCAAGCGCTTGTCGCGAGCTTATTCTGCTTTGCTGCTCATCTTAAGGGTGTCGTAATCTCAAAAACTGGGAATGGAGGAACATCCGTCTGTACTTTAAAGATCCTTAAAATCTGGGCTTCTTGATAGATTAGTTCTTGGCCAAAGTTGAATTAAGATTACTGTCAGGACTTTTGCCAAACCTTGCCTATAGATCCCTTGTAGTCCATATATAAGAGATGCAGTCTCTCTGTCTATCACACAATATAGCTTACATGATAAACACCTAAAAGACTTGATGATATTTAAAGTCATTGCACAATATAATTTGTCTTCTTATTATTAGAAATACTATTTTCTGGTGATGAGTAACTTCATCACTTACAGTTAGTGACTTTAACACTTCAACAGCATCCCTTGTTACTGTTTAACAGCAGATAGAGACAGAGTGCGACTTTAGCCCAGTTTAAAAGCACACAGTCAAAGACATAAAGACGACAGACTTTTGCTCATGGCTGTTGACCTAAATACACAGCAGACATGATCTTAATTCAATCTTACCGTACTGTGTTAACGGATAATGCAAGACGTTTCTCTTAATCCAGCTCACGATCAAAAAGCATGCCGATTGTCTAGTCAGTGGATTTTTTGATTGAACATCACTGAGTAAATGCAAGCCAAGCTCTGTCGAAAGGCATGTTTTAGAGAGAAGAACTAAATCATTTCTAAAATAATTGTAATTAGAAATAAAATAAACAGCTGTTGTGCAGCTTCCCCGTCCACTGGAAATGATTTCTTTTGTCAAATCAACTTCAAATAATAAATGTGGTTCAGATGACTTAATATTTCAAGTTTCTGCTGATTAAATCAATCAATTTCAATTAACTCAAAATTTTAAGGCAAACTGCGTAAATTAACCAAATTCTTTTTGATAGACTTTCGCTGCAAGTGTATTTTTGTCTTCACAGTTTAGAGTTTATTTTTGTGGTAATGAGCTTAACTTGCTTTTAACCTTAAAAACTGGCATGTTTTTGAGACGTTTTCCTTGGGGTTTTTGTTGTTATTATTATTATTTTAGAGTATTTTAGGAAAGGGAGGTCAGTCAGTCCACCGCATCACAGCTCTTACAGCAATTAGCAAGTTTTTACGCAAATAGCAAGATCAATGTTTACTGAAATCGATATAAACCTTTCTCACATCTTGTATTTCTTTTCACACTCTGATTGGTGCGGTTAAACAAAGGGTTAAAGCTTTAATAATATCCTCCTGCTGGGTTTTAATTAGGTCAGAGGAACTTATTATAAGAATATGAAGGCCAAATAAGAGGTTCATTTAAAATTAGTATTATTATTGTTACTTTGAGTCATATATCACTGTGGTCTCTGGGAAACCAACCATTCAAATCAATCAAGATTACCACTATTTTCAGATATTACATATCACACTAGAGTTCAACAGATTAGGGTCTTTTTTTTCTGCAAGGACACATTAAATTGATCAAACGTGACAGAAAAGAGATTTTTAATGTAACAAAATTCATCAAAGAATAATGAAACATAAAATGTATCACAGTCTCCACAACAATATGAAGCAGCACAAATGTATATATTATTATAACAATCAGAAATGTTTCTTGAGCAGCAAATCAGCATAATTATAATGATTTCTGAAGGATCATGTGACACTGAAAACTGGAGTGATGATGCTAAAAAATTCATCTTTGACATCAAACAGATAAATGACATAATAAAATATATTAATTAAAATAGTAAAATGTACAGTTTTACTGCATTTTGCAGGAAATGCATACAGCCGAGGTGAGTATAAACAAAAACGTCTCTAAAAAAATCATTTTAAAATGTTGCCAAACCCATACTTTAAAATGCTTTAACTATTAACAAATGTATAATAAATGTTTTTCCCCTTATGGGTGTCCGATCACGTCCAAAGGAAGTGACTGTGGTTTACAGCAGCCGTAAGCATCAGAGGAAGTCAAACATGGCTCCTCGTCACGTGTCGCCCCTCCTTCCTTCCATCCTCTGAATCTATCAATCTCGCACCGTCTCACTAAAACCCGTCCCTATTTTCCTTCTTTTCTTTTTAATTTACAAACCTTCATCACTGGAATGCCATATTATCAGCATTATCGTTTTCTTCTACTTGTCTCTCTGTCTCTCTCTGCCCTGTCTTTGATGAGGTGAAACTGAGGTGGGCTTGTTGTTTGATGGTTTCTTTACTCTGCGGAGCTCACAGTGCACGAGGTGCCCGCCTCTGATGTCATATGACCTTCATCACAGTGCCGATGCAAATCATCAACCCGTGCAGCCTTGTACGTTTCCCAAAGGTCTATTAATTTCATCAACAAACAGTGTCGCTCTTTACTGTATCTGAAAAGACCGATATCTGAGGGCATTTCTCAATTATTTTCACCAGCAATAAGGATATCAACAGTATGCACATCACTGCAGTTCAACTTATAGTGTTTGGTAGCTGTAAAACACTGGCAATGTGATATTTAGTGGCCCCAAAAAGTATTTGAACCCCTAAGTCACACTTAACATAAGTTTCTGAAATATTGAGCTTGAAAAATGCATTTCTGTAGTAAAATAAATACTATCACTCGGCTTAATATTTTATTATATACTGCATTGATTTTGATATATTGGTGTATTTCATATACTGGTGGTGTAACATTATATATATATATATATATATATATATATATATACTACAGTTAAAAAAATCTTGGGTTGGTAAGTCTTTTTAATGTTCAGAGTCTCTTATGCTCACCAAGACTGTATTTATTTGATTAAAAATACAGTTAAAACAGAAATATTATTACAATTTGAAATAACCCATTTCTATTTTAATATAGTTTAAAATGTAATTTATTCCAGTGATTCAAAGCTAAATTTTCAGCATCATTAATCCAGAAGTCCTTCAGAAATCATTGTAATATGCTGGTTTGCTGCTCAAGAAACATGTATTATAATTATCACATTTGAAAAATAGATTAAAAGAATTTTCATTTCTATGAAATAGAATCTTTTGTGACATTTTAAATGTATTTACTGTCCCTTTTGGTCATTTTAATGCGTCCTTGCTGAATAAAATGATTAAATTCTTAAAACTAAAATTCTTAAAATTATAATTATTTCTTTTAAAAAATTTATCTAATGTAAAATATAAATATCTAAAACAATAGAGCATTTATTCATCAAAAACTCAAAATTATTTTAACAGCTAAATTTGGAGGCAAACAAGAAATGAACAAAATAACCTTCAGCACATTCTGTAACGCACAGAAAAACACACTTGGCACATTTACATCTGCATCCCACTCAGACTCAGACACATATTAACTACATACAAACTAATTAAGATGATCAGGTGGCGTACAGCCTCCGTCTGTAAACATACACACCCCTGTACACACACACACACACACACACACACACACGCACACAAAGGGCCCTGCGATCTGCATAACCGTCTCGTGTCTTTGGCATCTGGTGGTGTCTGGTCTGCATCGGTGTTTCCCACCCTGCCCCCTCTCCAGTCGTGCCGCAGGAGCAGCGGCCCTGACAATGGTGGGAAAGCGGAGCTCTTTATAAAGGACGGGGGCCTTCATTGAGAGCGAGGGACCAGCCGCGAGCTGGGCAGAATATTAATGGCCGACACCACGTTCGGTTCATTAAAGCCACGCATGCTGCAGCTGCTGGCCCTCATACCAGCTTCACCCTTCATAAAACCCCCAAACCAGATCACCAGGGGCACGGCGTGCCGTTTCTGCCAGGGCCTGAGACTGGGGGGGAGGCAGAGGGGAGACCCATGCTGTTTGGAAAATTGCATTGTGTCTGTGTGAAGGCCAAAGAGCAACATCAAGATACTGTGACTTCCACAATCACTTGAAGTTAAAAAGCTTTTTTTTTTTTTTTTATCAAGATTTTAGGTTGTAATTCACATTAGAGAAAGTACAATTTAAAATATTATAGCTGTAAAAATATTATTTTTAATCACTTTCGCATTGAATTCAGCGATAACACTTTACAATAAGGTAAATGACATAACAAAGCCGAACAAACAATGAACAATACATATTTCACAGCATTTATTAACATTTGTTAATGTTAGTTAATAAAAATGTGCATGTTCATGTTAGTTCACAGTGTTTTAACTAATGTTATACAACTTCGGATTTTAATATGTGTTAGTAAATGTTGATCAACATTAATAAATGCTGTAGAAGTATTGTTCATTGTTAGTTCATGTTAACTAATGTAGTTAACTAATGGAACCTTGTTATAAGTGTTACAGTTAAACATGAAATTTTGAAGTAGAAAGACTAAAACATACTCAATAATCTTTTGGTTTATTTTAAGCGTGATACCATTTTCAGAGAACAAATATTCCAGCTAGTCACTCAATTGATATAAAGTCATAACAAAAAGCATGAACCAATATATACACACACACACACACACACACACACACACTGTAAATGAATTGTTGGTTTAACTTAAAGTAAGTTACCTGTTTCCTTAAACTTTTGAGTTCATTGAAATTAAAAATGTGAGTTAATATATATGAAGGCGATTAGTTTAATCAACAGAAACTCAAAATAGTATGTTATCTGAACTACATTAATTATCTAAGTTGATTTGACAAAAGAAAAAATGTTGTGATAAATCATGAAAATAATTGTTTACAGTGTTTGTATATATATACAAACACAGTAAAAAATTATTTTCATGATTTATCACAACATATATATATATATATATATATATATATATATATATATATATATATATATATATATATTGGTTCATGCTTTTTGTTATGACTTTAGATCAAATGAGAGACTATCTGGAATATATATATATATATATATATATATATATATATATATATATATATATTCCAGATAGTCTCGATACATATACAATCACAAAGCACCTCGCAGGCTAAGTTTCCAAAAGTATTTCACGTCAACCTGAATATCTCCTTATTGCTTTGCAAGACGTATAATATGAAATGATCTATTTTTAATTGGAGAAAAATGTTCATAGCAATAATACATTTTGCATGCATTTGACAAAAAGTGATTATGTATTATCTACATTTTCAAAAGATTACATAAATTCACTCATACATTCACTAATTCAAGGTGTTCATTCTTCAAACAATTCATGCATTTGTTCGTTAGCGTTTATGTAACCTGATTTACTGTTCTCAAACTTTTGAACGAGTGAAAATCATCACCGAAGAGAGCGCTGGAACGTCGCCTGTCTCTTTAAACACGCCACCAGCCCTCACTCTCATTCACTGCATGTATGTCAAGAGGATCTTAGCTTAGCACCACTCATTAGGAGCCCTAGTTTCGTTATTTTCTCCTTTTTATCCTCCCACCCCTCGTTATCCGTCCTGAGCTACAAAACTATTTTCTATGAGAAAATTTGAACAAATTTGAATTGTAAATAAGCCTGCTATAGAAGTACATTTCTCTTTATGTAGGGAATAAAAAGGACAAAAACAATAGTGTACCATCATTTTACTTTTATATTAGGTATATTAGATGGATTTAATGCTGAACTGCACATCATATATATATATATATATGGATACTGAGACAAACGTAATTTTAGAGTTTTAGATTTATTGGCGATGAATCTTAACGAACAGTCTCTGTTAATGTATTAAGGAGGCACAGTGGCGCTTTAACAAAGGAAGATGGCAGTCGCTCCTACAGTCATTGCCAGTTAATTTATTTTCTGGGCCCCCCCCCCCTTTCCCCCCCCCCCCAAGCCCCCGCCAAAACCCTCTCGCTAATTAGTGTAGTAAGATCAGATAGGCTAGAAGCAAGGAGGGCAAATGAAGGGGGCTATAATATCCCTCATAAACACACACACACACACACACACACAAAAGACCATGATGCAACTCACCTCATGTGCCAGTCCAGCCATCTTAGCTTCCCGTGTAAGATCTCCGTCAAGATGGCCTCCCTTCTCTCCCTGTGCCGTCTGTGTTGGGGCTCCAGGACGCTGACGAGCTTTTTGTCGCCGCTGGCACTGGCACGGTTTCTCCCGCACCCCACAGGGGTACAGATGGCACTGGGGGTTTCTGGGTATAGGCGGAGGAAGGAAGATGTAGCAAATGGAAAGTGCCATGTTCCTCCAAGCATCTCTCTCACTGATGGTTGTGCCCTTGTTGTCTTTATTGTGCCATATTGTGGATGGAAATAAGAGTCTGTATGAAAGGCGAGAGGGAAAGAGTGAGTACAAGACAGTGAGAGCGAGAAAAAAGGGAACGAAAATTACAAAAAAAGACAGATACAACAGGCTTTATGAAACACTTGTTATTATTGGCATGGCAATCTCGTTGTATGTTTCATGCTGGTTACTATGGGGAAAAAATCTCTTATAGAACTGTATAATGTATAATATAGTGCTGTCAGATTGATTAATCATGAATAATCGTTTCTAAAATAAATGTGTGTGTATGTATGTATACATATATATATATAAACTTTTATGTTAGATGCGATTAATCACAATTAATTGATTTAACAGAACTAATATACGTGTGTAAGTGTGTGTATGTATGTATATATATATATACACATATATTGTATATTTACAAACTTTTATGTAAGATACGATTAATCACGATTAATCGATTTGACAAAATTAATATACGTGTGTGTGTGAGAGAGAGTGTGTGTCTATATGTACATATATATATACACATACACACACACATATGATATATTTACAAACTTTTATGTAAGATTCGATTAATCACAATTAATCGATTTGACAGAACTTATATACATATATATACACACAAACAACTATATAATATGCATGTATATGTAAATAATATTTGTAAGTAATAATAGTTGTTTTTGATTTATTAAAATTAATAAATCAAAAACAATGATTATTAGATATAAAATGAATACATAATTAATATATTAGTTAATGTATATAAAATACAATTGTTTATATATATATATATATATGTATATATATATATATATATATATATATATATATATATATATATATATAACTCTATTATATAATTTCATTACAATAATATATTTTATTTTACAAAACGAGCTAATTTTATTTAAAATAAACTACAAACGTGCATTTTTATCCATTCCAGAAACTGCAGAAATGCATGGGAATATCCTCACTGGCTTTTAAAGCCATAAATGCACTCCGTCGAGTCTAACCAATTAGCCAGCAGCGTGTATCATTACCTACTGCAATGGATTTCTGTTCTATCGAGAGGTTTTTCCTAAAGAGTTAAATGCAGCCTCATTTAGGCACTGAATGCAATGATAGGCCGCTTTTCCCTGTGTGTATATACAGAGAGTGAATAAGTGTTTGTACTGCTGCCATTGTTTCTTCTTTCACACGGGGAAATCCAGCACAACGAGTCTAAATAGGACTACAGGACAATCCTGAGGCCTCCGTTTAGGCTACAGTCCCCAACAAATAGCTCTCAAGTACCTCTTTCAAGGCTGAGCTAGTGAGTCACAATCAACAGCCTTCACCTGACGATGGGATCAAAATGAGCTGAAAATCTCCAAAATGGGAATCTCTCGAAATGCTTTAAAAGCACTGCACGAACTTGTGACTAATTGTGCAGGTCCATCTTTTAAAAAGGTTGTCAAGAGAAAAGAACAAAGCGATTCTCATTACAAATGCAGATTATCCACATTTCAGTGGAGAAAATGTTCTACACAACTGGTTTAGACTGTTGACCAGTTACTAAGGGCAACTTTAAGAAACATCATTTGCACATTCAGAAAATCCAATCACAATCTGGATAATTGTGATTCAATGATTTGAAATGAAAACATACATGTGAAATTACCTGAGGAAAAAGCAGCCGCTCTCTTGCTTTCAGGCTCTTTTCAACAGATTATGAGAATTATTTCTACTTTCGGTTATCTAGCTTTATGAAAAGTGTTAAAACTCATACAGCTAGATAACCAAAGAGAGAAACCAACCCTCGGAAACAGGTTTCAGGCCCGAGCGCTGTGGTCGTACGTCGCTGATCTTGATGTCACGACTGCAGAAACACATGTACAAAGACATTACGAGCGTTTCGTTAAACAAGTTATCAACAGCCAAAAGAAATCAGCAAAGCCATTAGAGCTGAAACACAGAGAATTGTACCAAAAAACAGCCATTTAAATGTAAAAAAAAAACCATATATTTGCTAAAGAAAAATCTATATATAGAAATATATATAATGTGTATAAATGTTTATTTGATATAAACGTCTTATTAAATCTTTACTTAATTCTAATGTAATCCAAAACTACGATTTTTTCAGCACTCCAAACATATCACAAAACAAACCAATTCTATACTAAAACAAGATTCATACTATAGAAGACGTACATACTCATATTACAATAAACAATATACATTTCCAAACACTTACACACTCTTTCCTTGAGCATCTCACCATTAAATCCCCATTTTAGGCTTCATCATATAATGGCATTATTATATATCACACCACAAGATTGTTTTCTAACACATCATGGATGCACTCTGAGTTTAAGGCACAGAGTGATATCATTTAGTGATTTGGAAAGTTTGTTTTATTTGTTTATAATAACGACTTTGAGCAAGAGCACAAACTATGAAATCTTAACCTCTGAGCACTAGTTTAAAACACTCTTCACGCTAAAACATGACCCTGTTTTACACACTTTCATGTCTGGGGAAAGAGAAGGTTACCTCACATTGGCTCGAAGGATGAAAACCCATTGGGTTTCTCCATTTTTTTTATTATTTTGTGTGTGTATGTCTGTGTGTGATCAAATGTCAAATTTAAGGCGTGTTTATAAAGAATCCACTTTAATTCAAACCAATCAATTCGTGAGAAGCCAACACCTCACATGATAAATCTATCAATTTGAGGTTATGCTATTTATTTCTGGATTTTTTTTTTTTTTTTTTTTTTTTTAATTTTTAAATACAAATGCACTTAAACAAGACATTTCAGACGAAATAGTGCACAGTTTACCTCATGAATCCCTCCGTGCAAATGGCATCAGCGTCCTCGTGCAACATGCAGCATGTCTGTAATCCACAATGTCTCCTATAAATGTGCCTCTCGAACAATGGATTTCCCATCAGAACCAGCCGCTGCACTCTTTCTGGGCGCGTGCTGACGGAGACATTCACAACAGGTGGCAAACTCTCTAGAGCAGCGTTGATGATATTGATTACGATGATGCTGGTCGCTCAGCTATGGACCAGTCCTCAGCATCCTGCCCAGTATGTTCTCTCCTGCAGTGACGTGAGCCGCGGAGCGGCCAATCACAGCCTCGGCTGAGCGCCGCGCTGCTCACTGGCCAACCAGAGCGCGAGGACGCACGTCGCTTTTGTGCGGCGGGTGTGAGATGATGCGATCAAGGCTCGTTTCTTAATGAACAGATGTGGCTGCAGGTCAGCGCTCTGATGAGCTTGTTTATTCATTTACTCACTCTTATGGCTTCAAAAAAGGGTTATGAAAATTTAAATTTGAGAATTTATAGGTAATCAAAAACCTGGAGTCAAAATGTTCTGGATAAATCTATTTAACAATAACAATAATAATAATAATAGCCTAATAATAATAATAATAATAATAATAATAATAATAATAATAATGGACACTTTGCCTATACAAAGTGGATTATTTTGCAGCTTTCATCAAAATAACAACGTTTATATTAAAAATCACAAACTGACTTTAACAACAATAATATTTTACATTTACATTTTTACATTACATCAACTATACATTTAAAAAAAAAATATATATATATATATATATGCAATAATTGTTTTCCAAATAGGAAAAGAGAGAATGTGAGGGTTTATTTTGTCAGAATTGGATTAACTGTTAAAAGTTTATGTGCATTCAACACACACACACGCGCGCGCGCACACAAAACATTTGTGTGTGTTTTAATAAAATATATCAGTTGAGTATGAATTAAGTAGCCTATGAACTATCAAATCAAGCATTTTTATAGGTTGTGCGTAAAAAGATCTATTTTCGTTATTTGCTTCGTTTGAATCTTTTATCTTTTATTATATATTTCTTCACACGTGTGTTTTCCTTTCCTTCACATCAGCATTACATTTAAGAAGCTTTAGATTGTGCGAAAAAGACCAAAAAAAATACTTTTTTCGTCAAACAAACGACGATACCTGAAGGATTAGAGAAACGCTGAATGTTGAGATCGAAAAAATGGTACTTTCGTACTCCACACTTCATATTTTTAGCTAAAACATCGAAAAAATAATTTTCCGACGTATGGCTGGCCAGGTAACAGAGGAGGAGGAAAAATCCAAAAGAAAAATTGCGTGTGAAAAAAGGAGGAGGAGTTAGTGAGAGGAAATGCGCGCTGGTTTCAGGTGTTCTCGCTGGACCGGGGCTAGTTGTCACACTTTTACTGGGTTTATATCCGAAATTATTTTCTGCATTACCTAAAAAAAGGAGCCGTTAAACCCTAGGAAGAAATACAGAAAGACATTAATTTAAAAAAAAAAAACAGCATAACAATCATAAAACAATTCAGTGTGAAAACAGACATATGGATAGTTTAAAATTCTTCATTAAATACGGAAAATATGCTAATATGAATTTGGTTAGAATTCACAAAAAATGATCAGGCTTTTAAATAAGGTGTTTAACATTAAAAACCCTTATATTTGTAGCTTCTTCCTCTATTGCAGTGCAGTTTTTGAACGAAAAAAAAAATATTTTATGTGAATTTATTTGTATTTACATGTAAAAAAAAAATACAAGTTATGACTACATGTTTTTACTTTTGTTGACACATTAAGTTATACACGATTCATCTCATTTTTTAAGTCAGTTTACCGTAATTTAAGCTAAACATCTGAGTTGATTGTACTTAAAAATTTAAGGCAGCAACTTATCGAACATTCGTCTGACAATTGAACAACTTTGGACTTGAACTTGAATCATATCATAAAATTAACAAATCAGATATGAATAATACATATATTTGGAACATAAAAAATCACATATTGACTAAGTTCAGCAGTTTTAATACTTTATTTGCCGCGTATAAGAGCTGCATTGATGGGACGTCCCGAGGAATGTGCGTCTGCATTCCTCCATCCTTTAATCGGGACTATAATGCAACAGTGACTCTGAGCCGTGGGGTAAAGTGACAGCTGGTGTTGACCTCTGACCCCTGCTGTCTGGAGGGCTGTGGTGACAGAGGGGGGTCACGGTTCTCTCAGCCCCTGTAGGGAGGGTGGCTGCCTGGGAAAAGCCATCCAGACAGTCCCAAGAACACGCCTGGGTAGAGGGAGGAGAGAGGAGATATGTTTGGGACAATGTGGTACCCATATATCCCGAAATGTGAGTGAGACGCCCCACCTCAGGGCCAGACAGCAGGAGTGTGATCAGCATACACAAACACACTGACACTGTATGGGAAACAGCTACATTTATTCATGGCACGATTACTATAATATGAACGATATTATGAGACTTTATGCAGTATTACTCGTAGAGTTTTAGTTTTACAAAGCAATAATGAGTGTTTAAAATATTACAATTTTTTCACATCATTTTTGTTGTCCATTGAATATAAAATTATTCAATTTCAATTTTACATCATTTAAACATATTCTGAAAAATGTACAGCATGCAGAAAAAGTATTTATAATCTTTCAGAGAGGTGAAACATTTTGATAGAAAAAAAATCAAGTTTGCGTCCAATATTTTACTAAAAATCAGATTGTTTCGTAAAAAATATTTAAACATTTTAAATCATTATTTATAAATATTATTGTTATTAATAAATGATTGTTTTGGTATTAACATATTAAGAGAATGTTAAATTATTACTGGAAATATAACTAGTAATATTGTTTGATATTCATAAATTATGCTAACATTTATCTAAGATGTTAGGACTACATATTTGACCTTATTTTTCAAATGATTATTTATATATTTGTATTAGTAGTAGAAATATTAAATTTTCAGAGTGTTTTAATATTAAAAGATTATTAAAAAATATTTTAACTTTTTTAAATTACCGTTTCTAAATTGTTATTATTATATTTATTATTATTAAATTTATAGTGTTTCAAGATATTAAGAACAATGAACATCTATAAATGATTATTTATAAACGATTACACAAATTTAGGCTGAGTATTTTGATATTAGCATACATTTTTAAAACATTTTAATGTTATTAAAACTTGAATTGATATTTAAACTTTAAATGAATATTTATATTAATAATAATAATAATAATAACAATAAAATATATTATACCAACATTTTAACATTCATGAAACAAATGTCTTTAAATTTTTATAACATTCATCTGACTTTTTATCATTTTTAAAAACATTTTAACATTTTTTTAATCTATCTATTATTATTAGTGGTGCTTGCATCAGTAATGTTCTCTTGCATACTTATTATTATTATTTATAAATTATAGGACTTTTAACTCTCCTATTAATTGTTCAGAACTAGAGCATTTGCCTTAAAAAAACAATAATAAAAATATTAAATGTAATACTGAATGTAGTACACATAAGCATGCATTACAAACACAACATATGGTGAAGATCCAATACAAACGTGATGTATTGAAACAAAATGGCTCCTGTCTTTTCAGAAAAGCATCGGATCAGCAAGGAAAGAGTCTTGCCACATGTATTACAGAAGCGATGCCCAGACCGATGCCCCCGAATGGGAAGTGTGTGTGATGCAGTGTCTGATGGGAAACATGGCATCCATACCATCTTCAGGTCAGACAAAGCAGCACGCTCTCAGACAGGTGCCTCTGGTCTGGACGGGCCGGGGAGCGAAGTGTGCAGCCTCACGTCAATCAAACACTAACAGAGACGTCTCAGACATCTGCGGTGGCATCCTCCTCATTTATTCTGCCTTTGCTGGCAGCCAGCGTCCTGTGAAAGAGGCCCTTTGTCAGAGAGAGCCATTCAGAAGCCAACCAGCCGTAGTCACCGCGGCTTTTTTTTCTCTGGTGGGCTTCTATTCAGACCAGGGATTCCAGCGCTGACCTGAAAGCCACGGCTCCTCCTCCAGGTTGAAGGAACAGCGAGAGGAACGCAGGAGAAGGATTGAGTGGATTGGATTAGGGTTAATCTCTTGTTCCTCACCGCGGTGCACTGACAGGGGCACTTACCGACCTTTTGAGTCACCGAATACCTGGAGTGTGCGAGGCGCACAGCCGGCGGCGGGTCGCCAATTACGACAGGTGGGGGGGGAGGGAGTGTCAGGAACGAGATCAGGAGGACCTTGTGCAAATAAATAAATAAATAAATCACCTCAGCTTAATGGCATCTAACGGCTTCACAACAATATAGGATCTAGCTCGAAAGTGTAGTAATGCAGCAAGGATGCATTAAATTGATCAGAAGTGACAGTTTTAGAAATAAATGCTGTTCTTTTGAACTTTTTCTATTCGAAGAATCACGGTTTCCACAAAAATATTAAGTAGCGCACAACTTTTTTCATCATTAATCAGAAATGTTTCTTGAGCAGCAAATCAGCATGTTAGAATGAGTTCTGAAGCATCATGTGACACTGAAGACTGAAGTAAAGGGTTAGTTCAGCCAAAAATGAAATTTCTGTCATTAATTGCTCACCCTCATGTCGTTCTACACCCGTAAGATGTTCATTCATCTTCAGAAGACAAGTTGAGATATTTTTGATGAAATCCGATGACTCAGTGAGACTCTATTGCCAGCAAGATAACGAACACTTTCAATGCCTAGAAAGATACTAAAACATATTTAAAACAGTTCATGTGAGTACAGTGGTTCAACCTTAATATTATAAAGCGAAGAGAATACTTTTTGTGCGCCAATATACCAACTTTTCAACAATATCTAGTGATGGCCGATTTCAAAACGCTGCTTCGTGAAGCTTTACGAATCTTTTGTTTCGAATCAGTGGTCCGGCGCGCCGATCAAACTGCCAAAATCACGTGAACGACTGAAATTTCGAAAGACTTATGACAATGAAATCAGGTGACTTTGGCAATCCGAACCCCTGATTCGAAGCAAAAGATTCTTAAGCTTCATACCTAGATATTGTTGAAAAGTTGTTATTTTGTTTTTTTGGACCACAAAACGTAAATATATCCCGCTTCTAGATATTTCCCACCACGTCTTCCTGTTTCATTGGAAATTTCATCAACTCAGTGAATAAAGCTGCAATTTCCAAGGCCCGTCGGTGGGTCTATAAAATCTAAAGAACCCTTTTCCACTATAAATGAGCATTTTGTGAAATGGAAAGGCTCTATGGATTCTAAAGGTTCATCATGGACATGTCAATGCCAATAAAGATTGACCCCAAGATTGACTTGGAAAACATAAAAAGCATTTGGCTTATTTTAAAACTGTTAGTGGTTCTGATTAGATGAATGCGCAGTTTAAAATCCAAAAATATTGACTAATTAATGAGGCTGGTTGATCAACTGGCCCATCGCTGAAACCAAAAATGTAACAAAAAAAAAAACCCTCAGACTATTAAAACTAATGCTAATAAGGTATTTTCACCCAAATCCACACCGAAGAGCTGCATCAACACGAGGCAGCAGTCAGTAAAAGGTTTTACTGCAGCTGTTCCTGAATGAGATTTACACCAACATCCCATAATACTAGCAGATTTCTCAATGAAACTAGAATACAAACAAAGGGTCAGAGCAAAGACAGTGAAAGAGCAGTTTGGCACCATTGTAAATGTGTTTATGGAGCCATGTCTGGATTTACAGGCTGGTTTATGAGTGTAGAGCACAGAAATGACCTCACAATCTGACTGGGTTCCTACACATTAGACCAGCAGAAATACAGTGGAAAACATTTTAATTATTAGATTAAATCGGTAAATGCAAAGGTAAATAACTACAAGTTTCTATTATGCATCTACAAGTATTTGGACTCGAAGGGTATGTTTCCATGACAAAGATTTATTAAAAAACAGAAAGGTTTTACCTTCGCATTTTTGAAAAGTTTTGTGTACAGACGATAAGACACGGATCCACAAAAACAATTAAAACCGCTGTATTATTCATGCCAGGCCAGTAGTTGGCGATGTCACTTTGTAAAGAAACACTACATGCCTATAGACTGAACATGTAACACGCGTACACATGACAAATTCACGTTTTTGTAGTTTAAACAGAGAAGATAACGGTATTGTTTTTAAAAATGTATAAAATGTATACGTTTTTATGTATAAAATGCTTTTAGCTAAAAACTGTTACACAAATTTTCGGATTCATTTTTCCAATGACTTTTAGGGTATGGAAATGCGACAACGATGTACTAAAAATGGAAAAGGGCGTTTTTCACGCACACACGACGTTTTCAAAATGATCCGCGTTCACACGGATCCACGACAAACAAATATAAACGCTGTATTCTGCTGTCAGGCCAGTAGATGGCGATGTCACTTTGTAAAGAAACACCTATAGACTGAACTGCATACAAATGAGCATGTTGTCACTGTTTTCACAAAATGTTTTGTGGTTTTCAGAGACAATAATACTATCGTTTTCAAAACTCTGCATTTTCAGCACCCCAAAATGCCGTCGTTGTGTAAATGAACAGCCAAAACACATAAAAAGTTTTCCGTTTAGTTTAAAATGTTGTAAAAGACACCTTGATCAACTGGTGTCGAGATTTTTATTGATGCATGAATTCAGTTCCTCCTCAAATTCACATTGTCGTGAATTGGCACATTGCATTAAAACCTAATAATAAGATTATAGACATTATTATATATATTAAAATTATAATAAAATAAAATAAAAAACCCTTTACATATTTTGGTTTGGATATTTTATTGACGGCAATAAATGCCATTTTTATGTCTGGTTTTGCCATCTCAAGACATTTTGGGGGCACTGTGCACAATTTAATTCCACATTATCCTTTCTAATCTTCGTAAAACATTTATTTGTAATATTCAGCGCGCTACTGAGCGTCTGTAACGGTCACAGCTAATTACCGGCGTGGAGATTCTCACCAAAGCCTCTCTTCTCGCACACAATGTCCAAACCTTCATTTCTCACAGCTCAACATCAACCCCACCCAGAACTTTCCCAGCCTTCAGCTCCACACTGGCTGTCAATCAAAAGACGGGCAATCAGTCATCAGCCGTGAAAAGACCTCGTCCCACTATCCCTTCATTCCCTCCTATAACGCTCCTTTATTCCTTTATCCCAGCGGCTCTGAATGGGCGTGACATATTTTAATCTCCAGCACGCCTCCTCTAAATTCCCGCCGTCGTGCCCACCGCGTCCGCCATTGGTCGGCTTAATCACTGTCCAGGCAGACAGTGCTGTCTTTTTTAGGGGGCTATAGGATCAAACCCACCCCTCCCTCGCCCTACCCCGCACTGCGTCTTCAGGGTCACGGCCCCCCTCAGACCGGAGCCCTTTGAGCCCGGCGAAAAGGATCATGTCATGAATGGAGCTTGATTTAGTTTTAACAGGGTGCTGTGTCCGTCCTTTAAGTGGTAAATGAATATACATTAGCCGCGAAAGGCCTGCAGGGAAGAGAGAATGAAAGCGAGGCCTCTGAATGCTGAGAAGGTGGAGAAGGGGTGTGTGAGTGCAAATAGAAAGGAGGGGGTTTCCCGCTTCCCTCCGCAGGAACCCAAAGCAGTTAATTGGAACGTTTGTTTGTTCCTCACGTCCTTTGACGAGATGGGAGCGAAGATCTAAGTATGTCACATGCTGACTTCCCAGAGAGAGGAAATTAAAGGTTCGTGGATACAGACAAGAACACAGTTGGCTTACGACTAAATATTTTATCGTTTTGAAACTGCGAAATGAAACAAATGGAACGAGAATTGTGTAGCGAGCAAAAAAAAAGTTTATCTTCTCCCAACCAATTTCAGTAAAGAGTTGATTTCATTGATTTCATTCCATTTCATTCCTCTTTTTTTTGTTAAAAAAAAAACAAACAAACCCGCAGATCAAAATGTTTCAAAAGGAGGAATAAATAGTCAAATGTCTCAAACCTTTCAGCCGTTTCATTTATTTCAAATATCACATTTAGAAAAAGAAAAATAGTAAAACAAAATAAATGAACGAATTACCTGTCAAAAGTTTGGAAAGATTTTTTAATGTTCTTGAAAGCAGTTTTTTTATGCTGGCCAAGGCTGCATTTATTTAATCAGAAATGAAACGGTAACATTGTGAAATAATTAAAAGAACCGTTTTTAACATGCAATTTAATCCTGTGATGTAAAGCTGAATTTTCAGCATCAATACGCCAGTCTTCAGCGTCACATGATCCTTCAGAAATCATGCTATTATGCTGCTAAATATTTTGAATAATTTCCTGCAAAAAAAAATTACAATAATATACTATATGTCGTTTTGTTTTGAAATATATTATACTCTATATTGCATTCACCTGTGCCATTCATCTGCCCTTTGACCTCCAACATCCAGATATGTGTTTGGTGTTGTGTTTAATGAGACAGACATGTGGCATGATCACCTCTGACATCAACCAATCGACCTCAGACAAGCTAATGTCACGACCTTTCACCCCACCATGAGTCTGCAAGGGACATCAAGATGGTCACTGGCCAAAAAAGGACTGGAATCCTCAAAAGGGACAGAAACAAGCATTCTGGGTGAAAAACAAATCGTTCCTCTGGTGCTCGGCGGATAAAATTGTCTTTCTTCTCTAAATTAACATTTTTAGAACAGAATGTTCTGTGATGTTCCATTTAGATATTGGATATCAATTAAAAAAAAAAAAAAAAAAAAAACCTTTTATGCCAAAAAGGTTCTATATAAAAAGAAAAGTCTTAAATCTGTTTTCATAATACTCATTTATTTAATTTTTTCCTGGTGATAAATTAAGTTTACAAGATCCATAAAATGATCCCACAGTGGGAACTTCACAAAGGTTTATATGAAGCGCCTGAAAGAATTCTTTATGTTCAGACTTTTTCTGATTTTTTTTTTTTCAGGCAGACTGTCCGCATTATTACCTGCAAGTGACTAAAGATTTGTGTGTCCAGACAACTATCAACTAAACCAAAAAAAAAAAAAAGGGAGGTGCCTCATCTCACTCTCCAAATTTCTCCTTCTGAGAAAACTCTGCGACGGAAGAGACTGGTGTGTAATGCATGGTGCAGTCACTGCTGAAATCTTTGGACACCGTTTGAATATCGTATGGACACTTCTGGCATTTCAGTCACCGGTTTTGACGTTAACACTGTATTGTGACGCAATGACGCAAAAGAAATTTAAAATTCCGATTTGAGCAGCCAGGATGTCCAGCAAAAAGCATCTAGAATCAGACTCATCAGTAAAAATCGGAATCATTTCAAACCACCTTCAAAATGTGGCGTGAATCAGATTTCTAAAGAAGATAATGTTTTATTATTATTATTATTTTTTGCTTTTTAGACATTCAAAAAATCCATCTGGATAAAACGTGGATATCCCAAAAAATTATAAATCAGATTTCTGCTGGCAGTATGAATATATAGTCTAAGAGAGTAGCCACAGAATAAAAAAAAAAAAAAAGAAATGTTTTAAGACAAGTAGGCATAATCATATTTATTTTTAAATGGATTCTAATATGCTTCACGTTGTTTTTGTGTGTGTGCTAGAAGTATTTACATAAATGAGTGTGGAATTGTGGAGGAAAAAGGAGCACATTAATCTGAGGTGAGAATCACTTCAATAATTTAATCAGGTATTTGACAGTAGTGAAAGGTTTAATAATCTAAAAATAAAGATAACATACTGAAAGGTCAAAACAAATTAAGAGTATGTTACATTATTAGAGACAGGAAAAAACATGTAGGAATATTTACATACAGATATTGCACATTGTTATGATCAATTTTCATAAAGAAAGAATGACAAATATTTGATTTAGAGATGATGTGCGCATGTTGATTGACACGGACATGCAAATTATTAGGTAAAATCTATAAATAAAAGATTATAGAATTTTGTTTTTAAGAATGTGACTACAATGTGCGGTTTCTCACCTAGCATATTAAGACAAACATTTTCTAATCTTATAAAAAACAAAATAACAGCATCATAAATGTTTGAATAACAAATGCTTAAATTAATTTCATTAAAAAAAAAAAAAAAAAAAAATGTAACAGCTTGGAGGTTTAGAGGTTGTGGGTTTTTGGTCACATTCTCTCTGAACACATTCACATGAAAGTCGCTTAAATCTAGAATCATCATTTTTAAAATGAAAAAATAAATTAATTGATCTTTTTTCATTCTGATTAATCTGATAATCTTTGGATCTGCAAAATGGATAAAATAAATGTGTTCTCTGTATCATCAAGACAGTATAGATCTGTGGAAAGTAAAACGCTCCTTTGTAATTTTGGCAGGTAGTGAGTATTGGGAGCATCGTTATCTTCAGGGAAAGCAGAAGTTTTTCCCAGTGACGCGGCTTCACATCACTGCAGATCTGATTCCGTGAGTTAACGCTGCTCCACGAAGTTTGTCTCTGTCCTGTATGAGAAACCATGTGTTATTTTCAGCTCTCAGTTTGGTTTTGCTGGTCCTAAACTCAACGCGGTCATCAAGCGCCACCTTGCGGTGGAGGAACAAAACAACTCCTAACGTCACATGATCTGAGATGGCGGCGTAGAAATACTATGCATTTAAATGTGCCCCCTGGTGGATATTTTTTTATATGGCAAGACATTGTTATAGGACATCAGATATCATTTTACTCAGCCAGATATTAAAAGGTCTAGAGTTCACATAATCCACTAGGTAACTGAAGAAGACATGCGTCTCGTTTTAAAAGGTGGGGTCACAGTTTTACTTCTGTACTCACATGTTTGCATGTTTGTTGGGGATCATGTGGTTGTTGTAGGAAAGGATGGGAGGAACACTTTCTTCATCCTCAGGAACCTGCAATGAAATAAAACAATATTATAAAAATATATACATGCAAAACATACACAGTTACGTTGTAGTAATCCACTACATTACACATTTAAGGTAATGTAACCTGACTACTTTTTGAGTACTTATAGATTACTTTTGACCCAACTTGTTTATCACACTGATTTGAATAGGATAATCTTGTATCTTGATATAAAAAACCCAAAGAGAAAGAAAATAAATTCCTTTGTTATCAACAACAAAGTGCAATAAATATTATATTATATCAGGGTTTTCCAGACTGGGGTTTATTTCACAAGTCTAATGAACAGTTATTTATTAATAAGCTAAGCTAATAAGAAATAAAAAGAAAATAAATAAATTTAAAATAAAAATCTAAAACTTTTTTTGTTTACTTGCATGTCATGAGACATGTATATTTATTTATAATATTTATATACAACTTATTTATATATAATAATTATAAATAAAAATAAATAAATAGTATTTATATATAAAAAAGTATTTAATTATTTTATAATATTTATTTATATACAATTTGTTCATATATAATAAATATTATAAACAAAAAATATATATATTTATAATATTTATCTACATATAATTTATATATAAATTAATAGTACATAATTATACATATATACACACACATATACAATATATATATATATAATATATACATACACATATACATATATATATATATACACATACATACACATATACATATATACACATACATACATACATACATACATACATACATATATATACACACATATACATATATATACACATATATATATACACATATATATGTATATATATATATATATATACACATACATATATATATATACATACATATACATATACATATATATATACAGTACTGTGCAAAAGTTTTAGGCAGGTGTGAAAAAATGCTGTAAAGTAAGAATGCTTTCAAAAATAGACATGTTAATAGTTTATATTTATCAATTAACAAAATGCAAAGTGAGTGAACAGAAGAAAAATCTACATCAAATCAATATTTGGTGTGACCACCCTTTGCCTTCAAAACAGCATCAATTCTTCTAGGTACACTTGCACACAGTTTTTGAAGGAACTCGGCAGGTAGGTTGGCCCAAACATCTTGGAGAACAAACCACAGTTCCTCTGTGGATTTAGGCAGCCTCAGTTGCTTCTCTCTCTTCATGTAATCCCAGACAGACTCGATGATGTTGAGATCAGGGCTCTGTGGGGGCCATACCATCACTTCCAGGACTCCTTGTTCTTCTTTACACTGAAGATAGTTCTTAATGACTTTCGCTGTATGTTTGGGGTCGTTGTCATGCTGCAGAATAAATTTGGGGCCAATCAGATGCCTCCCTGATGGTATTGCATGATGGATAAGTATCTGCCTGTACTTCTCAGCATTGAGGATACCATTAATTCTGACCAAATCCCCAACTCCATTTGCAGAAATGCAGCCCCAAACTTGCAAGGAACCTCCACCATGCTTCACTGTTGCCTGCAGACACTCATTCGTGTACCGCTCTCCAGCCCTTCGGCGAACAAACTGCCTTCTGCTACAGCCAAATATTTCAAATTTTGACTCATCAGTCCAGAGCACCTGCTGCCATTTTTCTGCACCCCAGTTCCTGTGTTTTCGTGCATAGTTGAGTCGCTTGGCCTTGTTTCCACGTCGGAGGTATGGCTTTTTGGCCGCAAGTCTTCCATGAAGGCCACTTCTGACCAGACTTCTCCGGACAGTAGATGGGTGTACCAGGGTCCCACTGTTTTCTGCCAATTGTGAGCTAATGGCACTGCTCGACATCTTCCGATTGCGAAGGGAAGTAAGCATGATGTGTCTTTCATCTGCTGCAGTAAGTTTCCTTGGCCGACCACTGCGTCTACGGTCCTCAACGTTGCCTGTTTCTTTGTGCTTCTTCAAAAGAGCTTGGACAGCACATCTGGAAACCCCTGTCTGCCTTGAAATTTCTGCCTGGGAGAGACCTTGCTGATGCAGTATAACTACCTTGTGTCTTGTTGCTGTGCTCAGTCTTGCCATGGTGTATGACTTTTGACAGTAAACTGTCTTCAGCAACCTCACCTTGTTAGCTGAGTTTGGCTGTTCCTCACCCAGTTTTATTCCTCCTACACAGCTGTTTCTGTTTCAGTTAATGATTGTGTTTCAACCTACATATTGAATTGATGATCATTAGCACCTGTTTGGTATAATTGTTTAATCATACACCTAACTATATGCCTACAAAATCCCTGACTTTGTGCAAGTGTACCTTGAAGAATTGATGCTGTTTTGAAGGTAAAGGGTGGTCACACCAAATATGGATTTGATTTAGATTTTTCTTCTGTTCACTCACTTTGCATTTTGTTAATTGATAAATATAATCTATTACCAAGTTTATTTTTGAAAGCATTCTTACTTTACAGCATTTTTTCACACCTGCCTAAAACTTTTGCACAGTACTGTATATATATCTCTGAGAGAGAGAGAAAGAAAGAAAGAGAGAGAGAGAAAGAGAGATGCCAGAAAAGTCTGACCTCCCAATAGATCTCGTCATCAAAGCAGTTTTCGTCAGCAGGGTCACCCCAGATGGGCAGCTTCAGAACCAGGCCTGTTGGTGTAACAGTACATTTATGTCAACATGATAAATGTGACATTTCCATGACAAACTGAAATCCAATACGCCTGGCCATTCATGTGAGGTGAAGATCAGGTGTATTTGTAGACTCTTTGTAGAGTGACTGCCAAATGTCATCCTACCCAGTCTTCTCTAGTTTTCATGTTACAAACACCACATCTGTGCCACTACATGACAAACAATTGCAACAAAGCCCTTCATATCCACCAGCTTTTTATAAGAATTCAATGGTGTCCTGTTGCACACAATGGGAAGCCATCACAATTTGCACTTAAAATGGATTAATCTCTCAAAGTACTCTTACCAACTAATATGCCGCCTCCAATTCCAAAACATAAGGCCACACACAGTCCTGCAGCCTGGTATCCTCCCTGGACAGTGGGCACACGCTTCGCAAATTGTTCTGTAAAGTCAAATGTATTTTCCAACCTGAAATAGACAAATATGGGAGTGAACTTAGTACAATAATAATAATGTTAATATTATTATTAATAATTTTTGTATTACTATTATTATAGTATTTTAGTATAATTATTGCTTAAAAGCACAATATGTAATTTTTTGCCTCTAGATGTCGGTATAGCTTGATGACGCCTTGATTTCATGGAATCATGGGAGATGCCGCCTTCACATCTACAGCTGGAATCCAATAGGACTCGGGCAGTGATCATGCTCATGGATGAGCTAGTGTATTAAAGATTTATTAACATTACTGTAATATGAAGCAGGGTGTGGCTGAAAGCTGTGGGAGCGGAACGAGGCCGCTGGAGCGATTGTAAATGCGACACACCACACGTCTCGAGAGCAGTGGAGCTTTTATTATGCCACAGTCGAACACTTCCGCTTCTTCCGGTCATGAGTATGTTGGGTACAGCAGTGCTGTTTATCATATTAGATACATTTGTGTGTTGAAAGTTGTTATAATGCTACTCTTTATATTAGCCATTATAAAACATGGTACTCGCGGTAAATCAAGAAAACGGGATTTAAACAATAAGACTTACTGTGTTGAGCTAAAGGATTAGTTCAAACTAATTAAAACTATGAATTAGTTTTCTGTCAATGAATGTATCCAAACAGTTGCTCAACTGTCTAATGAAACCTTATTTTAAAGCATCTTTGGTATTTCCATGGTTTCTACAAAATAAAACCAGAAACCGAGGGTAACGCGGGTATGATGTCATTGATATATGATGCACAAAATATATAACACTGTTCTAGTGTTTTTTGGATATTTTAATCCAAAATATTACATATTGTGCCTTTAATACAAATATTAACATTATTTAATAAAATTATTTAATAAAAAATACTACTACTACTACTACTAATACTACTACGTTATTTAATAATTATAATAAATAAAACATTAATATAAGTATTAAATTCTATAGTTACTAATAATAATAAAATTATTATTATTACAATAATATTAATATTGTAATTTATTACTATTAACAATAATATCAGTATTAGTAATAATAATAAAAATATTTAATTATAATAATGATGATAGTTAATTATAATAAATAACATTATTAATATTAGTATTAAATACTATTAAGAAAAAGTAGTATTTTTATTACTATGATGAAATATATATTTTTAACATAATTTTTTTTTTTTTTTTTTTTTACTGTTTACTGACCCTAGATCTCCATAAACGGTGCTGGTGGCGGCAGCGGCTGAGATAGCACCCACAATTCCTCCAATGACCCCTGGCATAGCGTGCAGGTTATGGATGCCACACGTGTCCTGAATCTTCAGCTTCTCCTCCAATAATGGCTGAGGAGCAGAGACAAATGAGAGGTTTATCCAATTATAACAGAATGGATAAAAATCCAGTTAAATACATAAATGAAGAAACAAAGATGGTTGAAAAGGTCACTGTCTGGGAGAATTATCTGAATTAAATTCTCTGGAGAATTATCAGGTAAGACTCACAGATAAATAAATGTAACCCAGCGTGGACACGATGCCACAGAAGAATCCCACAATCAAAGAACCGTATGGCATCAGCATAAACTCAGCTGCTGTTCCCACAGCAACTCCGCCTGCCAGCGTGGAATTCTGAATGTGAACCTGGAAGGGGAAAAAAAAAAAACATGGCATTGACATCAACCTCTGACTCATTGCATTAAATTAAAGATGCAACATTTAGTTTCAAATTGACATTTGCATTTCAAAACATGTCAATTGCGGAAATGAATCACTGACTGGACAAGTCATGGAAATTCAGTGGCCAACCACAAGCCTCCAATAAACTTGTCTAGTCATTGCATTCACTACATTCATTTACTGCATTTAAACGAGCATAATTACAAAAATATTTAAGTTATATATTCAGTATATTAATATAAATATGTCAGCCTGAAATGTAGGGCTGTCACCACAAAATACGCACAAAAAAAAAAAAACACACAGAAAATAAATGCTTAAACGATAGTGTAATACTTGATACACAGTAAGCACGCACACACACACTTTGTTGTAGATGCAGATATTTTAAATAAATGATGGGTAACAAAGTGTTTACTGCAAGTCTTCGCTGTAGAACACCATTTTCAGGTTTCACATTACTCATAATGTGGCACAATTGTCAAAACTGAGAGCTCAGTACAAATGAAGTGATAAAATATGATTTGAAATGATTTTAGAATGTCTAAATATGCCTAAATAACTGTTAGAAGCAGCTATTGCACGATCTCCATGAAATAATTTTGTGTGCTTGTTCAGCACATGCGTTTACTTGCTTTCAAGAAGGGCTGAGTATTCCTTATTGGTTTTCAGGTACACTTGGTCAAGCCCACATTTTCAAATGACTCATCCACATTATTATTATTATTATTGATCTAGAGAGTCCAAAGAATTGTACTGCACTGGTTTTATTGAGGTAGTTCGCAAAAGTATGTTTTTTTTTTTTAATTCTCAAATATTTAATGAGAACGATTTGATTGACAACAGTGGTTCTTGAAGCAAAGTTTAGAACAGGGATATCTAACAAATGAACACCTAATAAAATAAAACATGTCTCATCTTGCAAATAAGTGAGTCAGGTCTGCAAATAAATAAAAAACTATTATTTAAAAAAAAGGATACTTACCATGTCCAGTTTCCCCGTTTTCTCAAACAGGCTGGAAATGGCGACTGTAGTGAGGACGGTGGAGGCCAAGGCTAGGTATGTGTTGATGGCAGCTCTGTGCTGACCGTCTCCATGATCCGCAATGGCAGAGTTGAAACTTGGCCAGAACATCCATAGGAAGAGGGTTCCTGCACAAGACACCAGAATGCATACGCAAACACTATCTGAGCCTTCAATGAATCTTTCCATCAGTGTCCTTTTGTGTATTTGGTAAGCAAGTTTTAGTTCAAGTTGCACAGAACGTCCAGTAGTCCTGTCAGCTTCTAAAAACAATTTCCCCGGTTTCACAGACAAGGTTTAAGCGGTTTTAATTGAAAGCAACTTGCGCGGACATATCTTAAAAGATGTCCATGCCATTGTTTGGTCTCCAGATCAAGACCTATAATGCCTCTTTTCACAAGATGTAATACAAGCCTCTGGTGTCCCCAGAAAGTGTCTGAAGTTTCAGCTCAAAATATTCCACATATTTTTTATAGCTTGTTAAATTTGCCCCTATTTGGGTGTGAGCAAAAACACAATGTATGTGTCCCTTTAAATGCAAATGAGCTGCTCCAGAAGAGGGCGGAGCTTTAACAGCAACAACAAAGCTGGAGAATCTCACGCAGCCAAAATGAGGATTGTCAGTAACGGTGTTCAGCCTTACATTGTTCAAACCGGAGTCGGCACTGATGGAGAGACTCGGAAAGAAGTTACAACTTTTAGAATGAAATTGTTAGTGCATAAATTTATGTAGTTTATGTGGAGTTGATTCAACTCATCACTAGCATGTGCCGTCATGCTAATGTTTTGTGCAAATCCAACGATGAATTGGCCCTCGTTTGTGAGGCAGTTCGGCAAAAAATGACAGCATCAACAACACTACAACAACAGCTCTTCCTCTACTTCCTGCACGTTCCTGGGGGCAGGGTTTATGTAAATTCTCTCTCTTTGCATTGAACTTCGTAACATCGTAACTTTTCAGATGTTGTTTTTGCTCAAACAGCAATATTACACTAAAGTTAAAAAAGTGAAATTATAATCAACCACACCTTTAAATACTTACATATCCTAATTAAACTAAGCCCTAATCCTAGCTTAATCTAAGCCCCGTCTGTGAAACCAGGCCTTTATGCTTAATCCTAAAACATAAGCTTAAACTCAACAAGATTTAACGGACTCTTACCAATCATGGCAAACACGTCCGAGTGGTAGACAGACCCGTTCATATGTTTGCTCTTATCCAAATTAGGCCGATACAAAACCCATGAAATGGACAGACCATAATAAGCACCAAAAGTGTGGATCACCATGGAGCCGCCAGCATCTTTAGCCTGACAGGAATTAAATCATTAAACAAAGATTAGCATGCAGCCATTTGATGTCCTTAAGTATTTTTAATGGCCCTTAGCTTTGAGCTCATCAACAGTTTATGCTACTGTACACATAAACATACTGACATATATAGTTATATATATTATATATATATAGGTATTATACATTTACTCATTTGGCAGACCCTTTTATCCAAAGCGACTTACAAGGGGAGCAATTAGGGGTTTCGTGTCTTGCTCAAGGACACCTTATAGTCATGGTATCGAAGGAGGAGAAAGTGCTGTTCATTCACAATCCCCACCTTCAATTCCTGCCGGCGTGAGAATCGAACCAGCAACCTTCAGATTACAAGCTGACTCCCTCACCATTAAGCCACGACTACCCCTATAAACGACTATATTATAAACGTCACCAACCCCAGATGAAAGTAATACAGCGAGCAGACTCACATGGAGGAGGTTGAGGATGATGTACTCTTCGACAGCGAACAGCGTGACACCGAACAGCGTCATCACCAACAGCTGCACGGGACTGACCTTCCCCAACACGGCACCGTAGGCGATCAGACACCCCGCCACACAGAAATCTGCATTGATCAAGCTGAACGCAGAGGAAACAAACTCTTTTTTAAGTTCATATCCTTCATGCGATGTAGCAAACAGTGCTGTATACAAAATAAACAGTGGTGCCTGCATCTGCATACTAGGATCATTCACATTCCAGTTAGGTCAGGCTGTTTTTAGAATTAGTGTTTAAATGCAAAACAAATCATTCCCACAGGGAAGAGACACCTGCAAACTGGTTTGTCTGTATTCTGTTCTTCCAAGTTATCAACACAAGGTTCACTGCTTTTGTAAACTAAACCTTAATATCTGCTAATTCTGGTGCAGAGAATCATACGTTTTTTGTAAATGTATCTAGTTCTAAATAAAAACTTTTTGGCCCCTTTGGCAACTGGATTTACTCACAAAAGAGAAGCAACTTACTTTTCTATCCCGATCTTGATTTTTCCATCATTGTAGTCCAGTGAATGGAACCAGCCTTGCATCAGAAGAGCCCACTGGATGCCGAAAGCTGCAACGAGGAAGTTGAATCCGACGGCACCAAAGCTATAGCGCTTCAGGAAGGTCATGAGAAACCCAAAGCCCACGAAGATCATGACATGAACATCCTGAAAACCTGCGGGAAACAAACAAAATATTGCCAATTCAGTCAAGCAAAATCATAGCGAGTATCATAAGACACGGCGTAAATAGAAAGAGGTGTTGTCAAACAAGCATTCAGAACTGAGAAACCCAGAATGGTTGGAAAATAATCGGAATATTTGGTCGATGGATTTTTTTTTTTGTTGTTGGACCAACTTTTTTTTGATGCCAAGGACGCCCTTCCTAAAATATACAGGCAGCATTGGGGGGAAAGCGTTAAAAGTAATGCAAAGTACTTCTAAATATATCCAAATTATGCAATTTATTTCCATTTATTTACTGACACCACTCCTTTACGGATTTAAAATCACTTTATTAATCAATCAATGTCTTTGCCGCTGAATTTCAATGATCCGATTCGACCATACAAATAAGCAAAAATTACTTTAGTCAAACATCACATTTCCATTTCAATTTTTTTTTATTATTGCTGAAGTAAGAGTAAGAGCTGCGCCCTCTACTGTACAGGTATAAATTTGCATTTCCTTCAGCATGAGGCTCACACTTATTCATTTTATTTTATTATATTTTAAATGTAATTCTTCAGTGTCACGTGATCCTTCAGAAATCATTCTAATATGCTGATTTGGTGCTCAAGAAACAGTTCTTCTTCTTATTATTATTACCAATTTTAAAACAGTCGTTCTGCTTGATTTTTGTGCAGACCGTGATATTTTTAAGGATGTATTTTTGGTGAATAGAAATGTTAAAAGAACAGCATTTATTTGATTTTTTTTAACCTATGTAAATATCTTCACTGTTACTTTTGATTATTTTAATGTATATTAAAAGTATTAATTTATAGAATATACAATATAAACAGATTTTTTTTTATAACCTTTTTAGATTTTTTTTAAATAACTTTTAAGTTATCATTATAGACTTTAGAAATCATAATGAAATAGCACAAGTACCAAATTCGGTGAACGTAAAATATAAACAAGTATGATTTTTAAAAATATGTAAATTGTGGAAGCCTGTTTCCACCACTGACAGAAAGTAAAAAGATGATTATTGCGACTTCTTATCTCACAATTCTGACTTTTTTTCCTCAGAATTGCGTGATATAAACTCACAATTTCGAGTTGTAAAGTCAGAATTACCCAATATATCAGAATTAGATCACGCAATTCTGAGAAAAAAAGTCAGAATTGTGAGATAAAAGTCGCAATCTTCTTTTTTTCAGTGGTGGAAACGGGCTTCCATATCAAATTCCCTAAAAATACATAGTAAAATGTTTTGTTTTCTTTCTAAATTGCCTGCCATAGGCAATAGGAAGACAAAAGATATGAGACAAAATGTATATTTACGACAAAAAAATCCAGTTGCATCACCCTCGTGTGTGTGTGTGTGTGTGTTAGTGTACACAAACTGCAATCTGAGCCGTTTAGTGACATAACTTATTTGACTACATTATAGCAGACATGGAAATTAACAACACCGCAAATTCTCAGAACAGGAAGGGGCTGGGTTGATAAGTGTGGAGATATTTTCTTCCACAGTCCAATGCAAGGACATCTATATGCTGGTGACACCACACACACACACAAAAAAAAAACACTGCTAATGACAACAGACAGTGCTGTGGTTTCCGAACAAGCCCTTATTTGCACAGACAAAAAGGGCCTGCTGGCCACTGTTACCATGAAATCTCTTCCAGAAACCGACAACACTTTGCTTCTTTATCAAGGTTGTTCATTCATCCTGGCCTGGCATGAAGCTTCACCTTGAAATCCCTCTCAACCAATGATGCCTGCATCACAAAACTCTAGGTTTCAGGTTAGCGTCAAAAAAAAAGTAGCAGCTGCCTGGATCAATTACAAGCCTTGCTAAGTTGTCCAGACTGTATTTACACACAAAGAACATGTTCCGTGCCAAATAGCTCAAGTTAATTTGCATATAGCAGATGTGATACATTTGTTTCCAGGCACATAAAGCGGTATCAAATCTCATACCACTAACAAATGAGCTACATCAAGTATATCATCACTCTTGTATTTATACCAAACACTCCACCCAAATCACAACTAACACAAGTGGACTAGATGATGAACTCCTGCAAAGACTTCTGGGGTGACCGTCACACCTCAACCATGACAAAACGCGTTCAATGACACCTGATCAGTCCACAAACAATCGCCCGAGTTCCTACGCCACCTGTGATAGTTGATAGTTGGAGAACAGTGGATCTTATCTGAGCAGAAAACTGAAGAATTCAACCACACCTTCAAAGATTCAAAAGACCACAATGGATACTGATCCTTACATAATCAAAGAGCAAACGAACCCCTCTACCTCCCCCTGTGCCACTGTCCCATGTGCATAAGAAGGTATGCATGCTTTCAAGTGTACAAGCAAGAGAAAAGCTCACTGATAAACAATGATGTTCATCTGATGTTCTTGTTTGATTATGACGTATCGTAAACCATGACATTAAACCAACAAATATTATATCATTAAATTGTTTTGTAGAAAAATTAAATGTAATATGTGTGTGTATATACATATATATATATATATAAACACACACATAAATAAATATATATATATATATATATATATATACATAAATATACACACAATAAATTATATATATATATATATATATATATACATAAATATACACACAATAAATTATATATATATATATATATATATATATATATATATACATAAATATACACACAATAAATTATATATATATATATATATATATATATATATATATATATATATATATATATATATATATATACATAAATATACACACACACACACACACACACATACATACATACACACACACACACACATACACACTCACAAACACACATATATCACATACATATATATCACTCTTTAAATTGACAATAATTAAAATAAGAAAACAAAATGATGCACTTACTTGGATATCTGAAGTAAAAGTCATTCTCTATATCACTTGTGATATTGTTGTCTTTTCTATGATTAACCCAGTGTGTATCTGACTCCTCATTATACCGCATAAATACCCCAAAAAGAATAATCATAGACAACTGCCAGACGAAACACACCGCAGGTAAACTGAATTTAATGTTAGTATTCTTCTGCCGGTCGCACATGTTCATTATGCAGTTCCCCATGTCTGCAGGTCGTTCATTGAGAGAACTGGTGATTTTGTTAAGAGACGTGGACGCGCATTAGTGTCACTTTTAAACGCTGCGGGAACGCGGAGGTGTGTCTGCATCTCCATTTCTAGCCCCCTTCTTTAGAAAAAGAAATATTTGCGAGAGACTCCAGGATGACTGATTGGTACAAGTCATGCCACATGTTGCTTTTGAACAAACGTTGATGATGCGAATTGGATCTTAAAGCACATGTTTTGTTGCTGGGATATTTGAAATAAGTTCGGTTTTAACACATGTATTGGGGTATTTCAGGATAAAACTTTTAATTTACAATGAATCTGTTCGTCCAAACTGCGCTTTTCAGCCACGGAACGAGCGAGCGCTCGCGCTAACGCCATTTTCCGTAAAAACGCCGCCAAGATGTCGGAATTTACGCGGGAAATCATTTGGCTAGTTCTAAACGAACAGCTAGTGTACTTTTTCCCGAAATCCATGAATACTATACACTTACGTGTCACATGACTTTTTAAATTAACCATATTTTATTCATTACTTTTTTGTTAATTAAATAAAACTTTTTTCTTACTTTTGTTCTGAATTTAAGTTTGAGTTGATAAGTATTAGATTGATGACTATTTGATTGGTTTAATAAAGTATCTAACTTAAAATAATAATAACATAATTTTTTCTATAAGAATAGGCCTACCTACAAAATAAACTCAATGCTCAGCATTTGTTTCATCCATGCAATTAAATATGTTAACACATTTATCAAATAATTTAACAAATTGCCCAGACATATAAATCGCAGCACATAGAACATTTGCCCGTTTTGTTTTTGCTGGGGTTCATGTAATTGTAACTGGATCTGGCCAAGGAGAAGGCAGTTTGCTAAAGGAGGCAATTATCATTCATTCGTGGAGTATTTTTAGACTTTCACCAATTTTTTTAATGGTACATAATACACACATTTGTGCAATGTGCATGCATGTTACAGTTAAGCTTGGTAAGCTTTTCTTCCTCTGGGCATTGACTCAGCTGGACGTCAGTGGGCTGAACTTGGTAATGATTGATCTTACCAGAATATGTGCTTGTATGAATGAGACCATTAATTTTCACTGTTTCCTCCCATGTAATTAATTGTGGAGACTGAGAACTTTGACGTGGTGAAGGTGTAATTCCTGAGGCTCATAATATTTTTAGAAAAGGGACCCATCCTGCTTAAATTTCAAGTCTCCATTGGGTATTTGACATTGTCCCAAATGGCACCCTTAATGTGTTCTTGTGGTCTTACCATGGTTGTCAAATCTACCATTTTTTCCAACAGTCTATTTGGCATTATGTCACTGAAGTGACTCGGGGGAGGACAGCCAAGGCCTTAGGATGCCATGTTTCCTAATTCTGTCCTTTCATTTCTCCCACGGGGATTTCAAAATAGTATTCATTAAAAGGTTTTAAGCTATGAACCAAGCCAAGATTGATTTGAAGAAAAACAGTTTTTGAAAATTGGACAAAAATTTGCAAGGTGCAAGACTACGTACTTAACGGATTTAGTGAGGGAAACAACTACAATCCCATGAAACAACATAATCGAATTAAAAAACGATGGAGAAAAAATGGTGATTATATAGGCTATATAAAACGATTAAGATTATGGCAAAATATGCATATATATTCAAACATTTAAGTATTTTGACAGCTAAAGGAGATTGATTCGATTTCATCATTTGCGGTGCTTCGTGGGAGTGGGTGGAGCTAAAGAGATCTTTAGGCACCTTTGGCATCTTTCGCTCATTTCGACTCTCTGATTGGTTGAATTTTCTGTATGGCTGTTGGGATTATAGTCTGTTTAAATTGTTTGGTCTGCCTCAGGTCGTCAGGTCTCCAGCTTCGCCCTAACAAAGGGGATTCCCTGGCTCTGCCTTCAGCTGCCGAGCCCATCAATTCCACCTTGGCTCCCCCTTGGCTCCTCCCTCCCTCTGCTTCACCAGGGGTCGTCGTCCTTACGGCTCCACGAGGTTCCCTTGTCCCTCTGGCTGCACCTTGGTCAGTCATCACTCAGACCTCCAGGCCTCTCATCCTTCCACCCCTTCAGCTCCGTCTTCCTCCGACTCCGCCTTGGGCCTCAGTCCCACCGGCTCCACCTCAGACCATCGTCGCTATGGCTCCGTCTCGGTCTCCAGACAGCATCATGGGTAATGTAGTGTTTCAACACAAATTCTGCTGTTAAACATGATTATTTTAAAATAATGCTGGATAACATAATCAACAGAAGCAAATACTGAAAATGAGAGTTTTTACTTGACTGTTGCACTTTATCCCATAAAGTGGACTTTGATATGCTTCAGGGAATTGCTGTAGCCACTAAACCCAGCCTAGACATTGACATGTTTATGCTCCCATTAGATTCAGGCAATTTATCTTGAAGTTTTTCACTGGAGGGTTTAACCTCCACCAGTTACGTGTACATTAATAAATATGTGGTGTTCTTACATGTGCACTGTAAATGTTATGCGTCACGCTCTGCTGGCGTTCTTCTGTCTGCAGGCGTCACGCGGTGGGCATGTTGGTTATCCTGAATCTTTGAGGGTTGAATAATATTTGTTATTGATTCAAGGAGTATGTGGCTTTATGCATGAGCAAGACTTTCCTTTTTAATTCTATATCTTTGCAAATGTAAAATCAAAACATTATGATTTGATTTTAAAGTTCATGTATAGTCACTCCATTTGAATTCATCTTCTGTTTTCCGTCGTTTAAGCAAACTCTTTCCCCTCTCTGTTGAGCATTTGTTAAGTGATCATTAGTTTTTTTGTAACTATCTTTAAATAATGTAATTATAACATAAAGAGATTAGCATCAATGGCAAGTAATCATAACTTACTGGTACTTCAAACGTTTTGGCAGGTTTGCCTGGAATGTTAAATGATTTAAATATGGGTTTTACTGATTGCATAAGTAAATCTCACATAATTATGTGAGCATTTCAAACATGTGTCCTCTGTTTAAGTGTTAAGAGGGGCCATCAAACCCTTATTTGCACCTTGAATGTTTAGTCATCACTGTCCCACTGATTGATGGTGAATGAGGTTGAAATCAAGACAAGGTTTGACCTCTATTGGTTGAGTCAAACCTCACAGCAACAAGCAGGCTTAGAATCAGTTCAGCAAATATAAAAGGCTAATGTATCTCCTCTTGAGTGTTTGAGGTACCAGCTTAGATGGCAGATAAAAGGGTCTGTATACAAGATGCACAGCAGGGCTTTTGTTGTGGTGTGAAACAGATGACACAGGTCTCCTCAGACCGGTTTAGTGTTAGTTACAGCAACCATCACCTGGAATTAATAGGTGTTCGAGGCCACAGAGAGCGTTTAAACGACGCCAGACTGGTTTTACGTTGTCTGGGTTGGATCCTCTCGGGCGTGTGGTTTCGGTCGACTGGTGGGAGGGATATTCTACTTCACTGAGCTGTAAACAGGACAAACTGAGGTGAAATTCCTGTCGAATAACTATAATGAGCCACAAGGGAAGATTAATATCTTTTTACCATCAAACTAACTTCTCTTTCAGGCTCCTTTTGTGATGAGGAAACACACACCGCGGAATGAGCGTCGTCACTCGGGGCGGTGCGCGTGTCGTGTAGCAGAACCAGCTTTGTTTATGATGATCTGATCATGAACTGATTCAGACAAAATAGTGTCCACTTACCTGGCGTTTCTACGAAATACTGCCATTATGTAAAGTTTGGGATGGAACATTCTGTAATGGACCCGTGATATTATCAGAAATCATGTTTATAGTGAAGGCCTATTAGTCCTGAGACAGAGAAATAGTGGCTGATGTAAATTTATAATTAAATAAACAACGTATTTTATTACTGAGTTTCAACTGTAATAATATAAATTAATTAATAAAACATTAATGTAGCGTACTAAGCAAACAGATGCTTATTTTATTCCCCAAATCTAAATATTTAACACTATTCACCATCAGACCACTAGAGAGTGCTATAGAGAAGTATCTGCTTCACTATTGCTGTAGAATAGGCTCAAAATTGGATTTGAAGTTGAAGAGCAAAATGTGTTTTTATTGCCAAGAAATTGGATCAGTAAATTAAACGCGCAGTGATGAAAATGGGCTAAATTTACATTTACATGATTGACACAAGCACTAATGTGCATTGTCTCTTTAAAATAAGTAAAAGTAGCGCACAACTGTTTGAAATATTTGTTGTATTATTGTTGTAGATGGCACTTTCACTTATTTCCCCGGTTACACAGACAAGACTTAAAGGCACAATATGTAATTTTCACCACTATACAATGTAAAAAATTATTTTTATCATTTGTTATCACTATAAATTTTCTTTTGTCAAATCAACAATTAAAGTGATTCAGATAACATAATATTTCAATGAACTTTTTTTTAGTTAAACTAACAATTCATTTTTACCGTGTATGGTTGCTTACTCAAAGGCGTAGTGGATATGACGTCATTGATGTCATTGTCCTGGTTAAAATGACTGATTTCTTTGTATTTACACATTGTTGAAAATGTTTGGGTTAAGGTAAGTACACAAGTTAACAAAATATATAACATTGTTCTAATGCAGGGGTCTTCAACGTTTTTCAGGGCAAGGACCCCTTAGATGAGCGAGACACAGAGCAGGGACCCCCCACACAAAATGTGTCAAACCGCCTCTGATGTTAATAGAAATCAATCATATTACGATAGTAATATTATGTTGAGACAATATAGATTAGAACTATGTTGTTGTACATTGTCAGTAGGCTATATTTTCATTGTTAAAGAGATTTATGCACCATAACAAACATGTAGCAATTAAAATCACAATTTATTAAGTTCACATTTGTCTTAATCACAATTATTTTAATAGATTTGCAGTTTCATACATTTAAATTTTATTGTCAGGTGGACAATTATACATTTCTCTGAACTTCAACTTAAAGCCCGAAAAACACCAAGCCGATGGTCGGCCGTCAGGCAGTTTTTGTTCGTCGGCCGACTAAGTTGGTCCTCATCGGCTATTTTTCGGCCGATTCGACATTTGAATTGGCGTCGGGCCGTCTGTGAGTGAGAGAGAACTCTGATTGGCTGTTCAGTACAGCAAACGAGTCAGTTCACGAGAATATAAAGCAAAAGTTATGAAAGCAAGCAAATAAGTCTCGACGGCACCGACAGAAGGTTGCTCTAATTTTACGTCATCTGACCTGAGCACTCGAATCCACGAATATTTTCATAATAACACGAGCGAAGTGGAATAAAGCACGTGATCAGCATGACTGATATTCAAAACGGTAAAAGCGCTGCTTTGTTTATGGTTTCTATACTTGCAGACTTGGTTTCGCTTTCCCTTTTTGAATGACGAGTATAGACAAATATATCTGCTTAAACAGACAGTTATCTCATTTATATGCAGGCGCAGAGCGCGCGCAGTTGACAGTCGGCTTAAATTCTTTCGGTGTTCAAGCTCATATTTTTCCGCCGACATGAGCGACAACACCGTCGGCTTCCGTTGCCGCTAGTTCTTGGACGTCGGGTTGGTGTGTTTAAACAGAACTTCACATTTTAATTTTACTGTCAGGTGGACGATTATACATTTACCTGAACTTTAAGCTGTGTTACAAACGATCCATTCTGGTGAGCTAAATTGTATATAAATTATTAGCCAGTAGCGTTTTCAAATTATAGCGCTCATAGTCTGCGTTGATAGGCTCATGAGATCACGTGACTGCACGTGGACGGAAGGGTTTTATTAAAGCTGTTAATGTAATACTATTTGTAAAATCAAATATATTTTATTTAAATTTGACTTTGTGATGTTTTTACACGTTTTTTTTTTTTTTTTAATTATATGTGATCAAACATTAATTGACGGACCCCCTGCAATACTGCCGCGGACCCCCTAGGGGTCGCGGACCCCCGGTTGAAGACCCATGTTCTAATGGTTTGTAATCTAAAAATCTTACATATTGTGCCTTTAAGGATAACAACTCACTGCGTGATGTAGCCTATTGAATGCAGTTAATGCACCAAAAATTCAAGATATCAGGGCAGAAATGCTCTGTATGAGTTATTGTCTCTATATCATATGAAATAGTTCAGCAATATCACAGGAGTAACGAGTGCAATTATCTCTTTTAGTGCCGAAGAGCACGAGCGCAAATGTAATATTGATTTTATGCAACAGTTCAATAAAGTTAATGTGGTGTTATTTTAGACACAATATTCCGTTTTTGCTCAATTTTACCTGTGAAAATACTACCTATTAGCCAGAGCAGAATTGTTGTGCATCTGCGTCCAACACACAACGGTGTTTCTGAACAAATCAATCAGGTGAACCAATGATTCAATGTCCCATTCGTAAAGAGCAAGAGAGCCATTTACTTCATTCCTAAATGAATCAGCCGTTTGAAAGAATCGAATGATTCACTCATTTAGACATTTACCGACACCTACTGGAAGTTTTAGTTTATTATTTGAGTGTAAATTGATTCCAAAAATATTTCATATAAATAAAAAAAAAACATTAAAAGGTATAGTTCACCCAAAATGAAAATTCTGTCATCATTTACTCATCCTCAATGGCCTCATGTTCGTTGTAGCCTAAAGGTTTGTGTAATAAATTCTGTTGAATCAAATAAACATTTCTTTCTAAAGATTTATTTTGCAATGTCTATTTGACACTTTTCTCATTTAACACACAAATGACTTTAAAGGATCTTTCGGGAATAATTTCTCGGCCAAATTTGATGCGCGATTAATTAATCTATTTTATTAATTAAATTAAGATGAATTAATCTTAATCCATGCCCTGTCTATTTATTTTTTTAAGCAATAGTTGACAGAATAAACTTTTTAAACAACAACAAAAAAAAAGGATTGCAACTTTTTTTCACAGAATTGCGAGTTATAAAGTCAGAATTGCGAGATATAAAGTCAGAAATAAAGTCAGAATTACGAGTTATAAAGTCAGAATCGCATGATTTAAACTCTCAATTGTGAGAAAAAAAGTCCGAATTCTGAGATAAAAAGATGCAATTTTTTTTTTTCAGTTGTGGAAACGGGCTTCCATAAATTTGTACTAAATTCTGTTATTATATATATGATATATGTACATAATTTTTACACCACATATAATAAATTATATACACAATTAACACATTTACATATATTTTTTATTATAACTATACGCATACTCACACACATTCTAGATTCCACAACACAACAATACTAAAACTTCTGCTATGGTACTTCATATCCAACTTCAAGTAAAAGAATAAAACATGTTAATAAAATCTGATATTTAATACAAAAATATTTAATTCAGATACAGGATATTTTGACACATGCTTAAAATAAAAGTGCCATCTATAAACATTTCATGACATGCTTTTGCAATTCACTGAACTCTCCTTGGGGCAGCAAATATTTCCGGATGATGTCTTGGACTGCGTCCTCCGTGACCGTCTCATAGTCTTCTCTGTTTTTGAAGGGAAGGTGACCGGCGAGCTCACACAGGGCCACATTGAAGGCAGACTCTTCTTTGGCCCCGAAACAGGACAACCGGGGCCATACGATAACCCTCACCCCGATTTGGGAAGAAGACGGGTCACGCTCCCTCTGTGGAGGACAACCTCGTGTGATGAAGAGGTTGTGTGCGATGTTCCTGTCGACCAAAATATCAGTGAGACCGCATATCGCATTGACTGTCAAATCCAGTTTTGGACCCTGGGTGTAGAACAGAAAGCCTGCTGGGAAGTCCAGGAGGCGATACAAGTGTTTTTTAGGCAGGATGAGTTCTGCTGGGGAGGTCTCGATCCTCAGTCGGTGGTTTAGGTAGTACCCATGGAGGTGGAGATGGTTCACTGAGGCAAACCCACCTAGGCTGTTGAAGCCAACCCGGAATCCTGGATCAGCGCTCAGCAGAACCGTTTCGATCCCCATTTGGACCGCCAAAGGGGTCAGTACCTGGGGATGACACCGGTCCGGTTCCGGTACGAGCAGACAGTGCCCGAATTCCAGCGGACTCACGTTTATCATCACTTTACACCTTCGTTTTGAACCATTTTGATGGCACCCCCCTTCACACTGCAATTCAAAGAGCAGCTCTTTTGGGTTGATTTTGTTGAAATTGAACTGCTTTGGGTCAAAGTTCTGCCGGACGCTCAGGATCTCCTGAGGTTTGCGTCTCTCGATGCCTCTCATGATGTTCAGCTGAGCGATGTAACCATATGGACCAGGGAGGATCCGCGTCTCCAGACCGTCCAGCCGGTACCGAAACAGCCCGGCGCTCTTCCTCTCAGTCCACCCGGACCGCAGCGCGATGTCAAATCTGGACCGGTTCTGATTTCCGGAACAAACATCATTTATAAAGTCCTTGTTAGTGAAGGTGAAAATGGCGCAATCATCCATAGTTACATTACATACATTTATAAACCACTGTTTCCCATTCCAACGTTTGGAAGAATGACAACTCAACTCGTCCACGTTTTGAATGTCTCTGATTGGTCACGAAGAATCATGTGATACACTGGAATCTATGGAAAGG
This sequence comes from Opsariichthys bidens, assembly GCA_037194245.1. Classification (NCBI taxonomy): domain Eukaryota; kingdom Metazoa; phylum Chordata; class Actinopteri; order Cypriniformes; family Xenocyprididae; genus Opsariichthys; species Opsariichthys bidens. Next base: position 16,749,821 of record CM074290.1, on the reverse strand, counting down.
GAGAGGGCTCGTGCCGTTTGCTTTCAACGCGATTTGTAGTTTTATCTCTATTTGGCGTTATCTATTTTACACTTCTTTTCAAAAGTTTGGAGTTCAGAACGGTTTTTTAAAGATGAATATTAATACTTTTACCAAACGAAGATGCATTAAATAGATAAAGTAACATGATTTGTTATAAAAGTTCTTTTGGACTTTATGTTCATCATAGAATCCTGTTTTTTGATAATAATAAATGTTTCTTGAGGAGCAAATCAGCATATTAGAATGATTTCTGAAGGATCATGTGACACTGAAGACTGGAGTAATGATGCTGAAAATTCAGCTTCGAACACAGGAATAAATTACATTTTAAAATATATGAAAATAGAAAAAAGTTCTTTTAAGTTGCAATATTTCACAACATGACCATTTTTACTATATTTTAAATAGTCAAATAAATGCAGCTTTGGTGAACATAGGGGACTTTGTTCAAAAACATTTTACAGATTGTAAACTTTTGAATCGTAACATATGCGAATAATCATTTAGTTAATTATGCACATATTTACATACCCATATTTTGTTTTATAATCAGAAAATCAGTTAAAATTTTTATTCAACAAAATATTTTAAAAAAAAACCTTTACATAAATTAACAGGTTTTCTCCTTTTAATGATAAAATAGGATTTTTTTTTGTTTTTTGTTCCCTCTCAATTATCAGTAATATCACTTTAAAAATCAAGGATTTTCACTTATTATGAAACATTAGGTGTAATATATGAGCAAAATGCCACTGGCAAATGCCCTTTAAAATATTTAATTCCCATGTAAAAGGAAATGGTGATAAATTAAAATAAAATCTTTACAAATTACATTATTTATATAGTTATTTCTTTTTCAGTGTGAAAAAGTCAACATTGTTAACCCCCACTAAAGTAAACAAAAGACCAGCACACGTCAAACAAAAGTAGTGTTCATATAAAACCAGAATACATAATTTCACATTCAACAATTAAGACTTGAATATACATGGTCAGGAGGACAAACAAATGTGCCAAAGCATACATAACAATTTTAAGATGAATACTTTCAGTGTGTGCTCTTCACACAACAATCGTATAATATCTTGGAATGTGCATGTAAAATAAACTGAGTGTGCATAATGGAATGGAAATGAACAAACTCAATATTTTTGGTCTTTTTAGACAGTATGAAATGTATGCGACATTTTTATCCATAGTGGATAAAAGACTCAAAACCTCCGGGTTAGGAAAAAAAAAAACCAGACTGCATCACATGGAATTACCATTAACTCCTCCCTCATTGTTTCGGATGAGGCCGTACTCAATAGCCAGATCCAAGCAGCGCTGGGAGGCTTTCCGAACGGAGTCCTGGTTGGAGTTGTCTCCTTTAGCCAGGACAGACAGGATCTCCAGTGCCTCACTCTCAATCAGTTTCTCTGCCAGACTTTTGTCGGCCTGCATGAGGTTCATTATGATGACCACTCCACGATGCCGCAGGTCCGGACTTTCACTGAGCAACAGAGCCTGGAAGATCTCCAGCCAGTGGCTCGTCTGGAGAAAAATAGATTGAGATGCAGAATTTGAGAATTGCCCAGATTATGATTACCTTTCATGTGTGTAATATAGTTGTTTGTGAATGTTAATGGTCTATTACGAACTGCCGTCACGAACGACGAACGAGTCGTCAGCAATTTCAGTCTCACTTCCCGCAGGAACCTACGTAGGTACAAATCTGCATAATGCCGGCCTATAGTTTTCAGTGGCTGTCCGCGAACAATGTCTACTTTAACCCACAAACACTGCAGTAGTTGAGGCCTGAAGAGTTGTTGACATGTTGAGAAGACGCTGTTCTCTGTGCTGTGAAAGCAAATCTACTTTGATGCACTTCTAAAGCATGAGGATTCAGACGCCAACGTTTCTGTTCCTATCACTGTGTATATCAAGTGTTACGGAAAATCCGGAGCTGAAATTCAGATATGGTAGTGGGCGTTTCTTTTCTGACACTCACTGTAAGTGATAGACATCTGTCATCTGACCAATCAGAGCAGAGTAGGCTCTCAGAAAGGAGGGGTTTAGAGAGATTTAATCCTTTATCAAACAGTTTCAGACACTGTGAGAAAAGAGCTGATTCAGCAATGTAAATTACAAGAAAATTAAAGTGTTTTTTTGACCTTGATGCATGTGAACTTATTGCAGAAGACCTCCGAAACAAAACTAGGAATCTTGAAGACTCAAAAGCGGTACTCACCGTGTCAGGAATACGTGTACACAGCTCAGGCATTTCCCCTGTTAGGATGGCCAGCGTGCCTGACGCAGCCTTCCTCAGTCGCTCATCATCTTCGCCACTGTAGAGCACCAGCAGCTTGAGACGGTCACTGTCCGTAGCCAGGTAACACTTCTGCACCTGATGCATCAAACAAAACCAGGAAAATCAGTCTTTTCCAGTAGGATTGAACTCGAAATTAGGTCCAAAAAGTGACGTACCTCAGCGCTCAAGGCCAGATTGCACATACACTCGGTGGCAGCAGCACGGACCATGTCGTGCTCCTCAAACATGTAGCCCTCAATTTTAGGCACGGCTTTCTCCTTAATGATCTTCTGCCTGTGGAGTTAAAATGTGAGAGTTGTTCCGCTGTTCAGTGGCTTACAGTCACTATGAAATTAAAATGAACAATTCCTATTTTTCATTTTTAATATTGCAGTTTATTGTAAATGATTTTATTGGTGCACTTTTTTTTTATTCATGTGCCCTTGTAATCTTGTAGCAACTTCTCTGATAAAGTGTTTACTGGCATGAGCATGGGACATCCTGTCCCTCATTTAAGATTGACCAATAGCAAAGCACAATCATCCAATCAATTCCTGATGGAAAAAAACATTTTCGTGTTCGAGAAGCCGTTTCACTCGGGTGTATATGTCACAAATCCATTTTAGTTGGTGACAGCTGACCTGAGTCTCTCACTGATGCCAGCCAGGTTGGTGAGGGCCATCAGAGCCTCAAAGTTCTGCAGCATCGTGCAGTCCAGCGCCAAAAGACTGACCAGGGGTCTCACCACCTCATAGACCTACACAAACACATAAATCATCATATTATACATTTAATTCCTGATTGCGAGTGACCTGTGAGAAAGGTTAAATTGGGTCGTACCCTCTCGCCTGGAAATGCGATCTCAGGGTTGGATGTGATGGTGATCTTGGCTAGAGCTTGTGCTGCTTTGATCTTACCCCGATCTGTGCTTTCGGAAACCAACGGTAGTAAGGCCTGCATCAAGCAAACAAGAAAACTGTCATGTCAACTGTTACTTTGGAAGAAACTAATCCAGCAAGGATACATTCAATTGTTAAAAAAAGACATTTATAAGGTTACAAAAGATTTCTAATTCAGATAAATACTGTTCTTTTGAACTTTCTAGAATCCTGAAAAGAATGCATCATTTTCCACAAAAATATTAAGCAGCACAACTGTTTTAACATTGATAATAAGAAGACATGTTACCAAATCAGTGTATTAGAATGATTTCTGAACGATCATGTGACACTGAATTACATTAAACTATATTACAATTAGTGCTGTCAATTGATTAAAAAAATTAATAAATCACACATTTTTCTGTAATTAATCACGATTCAATTTTTGACAATTTTTTGTCTGTTCAAGCACGAAGGTCAACTCAATGTGCCCGACGCGCTGCAGTACAGATTTTTCTTTTTTTGCATCTCATTGTGCTTGAATGAATGATAGCGTGATTATATAATGTAACGCTAGCTAAAGGACGACGGGAAAAAACTGATCCTGCGTTAAATATTTTTAATGAGTTCAACTGGAAAAAATAATCACATGCTTTGACGCATAATTTTGACAGCACTAAATAAAATAAAACATGTTATTTTAAATTGTAATATTAGAGTTTTGGCTCAAATAAATGAGCATAAGAGACTTTTTTCAAAAACATTAATCTTACCAACCACAAACTTTTTAACTGGACTGTATATTAAAATAATTCTGTGAAATTATAACCCATTCTGGTAATGGGAGGAGCTGAAGCTCAACTGGCATGATTAAAGAACATACTTACTTTTCCTCCTCCTTGTGCCACAACTAACCCTCTGTCCTCATGTCTCTCCACCAGAGCCAAAATCACCCTGTCAGGAAGACGAAGAGAGCCACTCATTTCATCTGATAAAGGGGCCATTTCCTTGGACGGAGAATAACCATTTTGCACGCTAAAATCCATTTTCAAACAATCTCCCCTGATGGAGCAAATTGATCCAAGGCTTAATCTGAATTTGGAACAGTAGTTTTGCCAGCAGTGGGAAAGGGCCAAAACTGGAGTGCCATTAAAGTACTTTCACAGTAGCAGCCTTTGAATTCTGCCAGATTTTCAAAGTGATTGAGCTTCAAAGTAGACAGACCTGGCAATACACTCTCTGCAGGCCTCCGTTAGGGCGGGACTCTCCTGTTTCACCATACAAACCAACGCTGACACCACCCCAGCCTCCAAGAGCTTCACCACCCTCTTCTCTACAAATGATTGGGCATCCTACATGAAAACACATGCAAAAATTTGGTCATTTATTCTCCCTTGTGTCGTTTCAAACCTGCATGACTTTCTTTCTTCCAAAACAATAGGAAAGAGATGAGCAAATAATGACTTTTGGCCTGGTTTTGCAAATTAATATATTGTAACATATTTATGGAGTTGTTTTGGAGCTTGACAGGCCCTGGTCATTGTATACTTTTGTTGTATGGATGAGAGCGGCGTGAACGCTCTGCTAAACATCTCCTTTTGTGTTCTTCAAAAAACAAAAAAAAAAGAATGATTTTATTTGTCATCTTTAAAAAAAAAAAAAAAAAAAAAATGGAATGAGAGTACATAAATGAAGATCTCATCTCTGTGGTTATATGGGTGACTTTTTGTGCGTTACCTTTGGATGCTCCTCAGGTACATGCTGTTTTGCATATTTAGCTAGTTCCACCATTTGAGGGTCTGGTTTCTCAACATCATAGCTGTTGGTGCAGTTAACCAGCGTAGATCCGACAGCAAACAACACTGTTTTGTCCTCAGACTGCAAAGAAAATGACAACATGGAGTTGCTGTAGCTGTCAAGGATTAGTATAATGGGAGATGCGCATCTCCAAAACAGCGGGATGGGGCGGTACCTTAGCCAGCTCAAACATGGCCTGGAGGGCTTTCTTATCCTCCACCAGGTCCTCTTTCACATCGGCGTCCAGCGTGAGGTAGGCCAGACCCTCGATGGCCCAGCGCCGGGATGTTGGAGGAAGAGCTTCGTTGCAGAGCCACCTGAAAGAAAAAGACAGCTGCACATAACACCTTTGCAATTATAGATCAACCTACTTCTTTAAAGAGTTATAATTTACTTATGCACTCCTGTGCAAAAATTACTTTTGCTGCAGCTGCGAAACTAAAACGTCTGCATAGGTTTCATGATACAGCTCAACATGAGAATATACGCCACAAACTCCGCCTATTACTGTAAGAAAATGGAGATTTGCCTAATATGCAAAACTTATCACTACAATACCATTAGCAAAGCTCGAAACCTACTTCCTGCACTGCTTGGCGAGTTTAAGTGTTGAACCTTCTGCAAACTGCTTCATGCTGAAATCGGTGCCTCCAGCAGAGCCAAGTTTGCACAACCCCTAGAAAACACACACACACATCATACAGAATTCAGCAAATAAAGATAACTTAACACAGATGTCTGAATACTCACCACCAACGCTCGCACACGTATTCGGTCGTTTTCGCTTTTCTTGTACAGGTCTTTCAGCAGAGCCACGCCATTGGCTGTGATGAACGACGCTCTCTTGGCTTTGCCCGCAGCGTGAATGAGTGCCTCCACTGCCACCTGCTGGTGAGTGATGTTTTCGGACGCACAAAGGGAGATGACTGCATCCATGATACCGCTCAGCTCCAGGGTGAGATTTCCCACATCACTGGGGCCCTGCAGCAGTACAGAGACCGCCTGTATCGCTCGTAGTTTCCGTTGCATATCTAAGCTGCCAAAGTGATGCCTGCAGAAACGTGAATGGATATATATCTGTCTGTCTGTCATATATATATACATATATACATAACTTATGTCACTTACTGGACATATTCCTCACAGAGCTTGCTGAAGTTTTCCCTCTCTTTATCACTCTTCAGGTCATCATAAAGCTTATTAAGTAGAACGGAGCAGCTCATGGGAGTGTTGTCCGTGAGCGGCGGCCCACCCTCGACCTCAGGAACAGTTCCTGCTACTTCTAGAATCTTCTTTAGCCCTAAATGTAAAAGTAAAGCCATGAAATAATCTGTTTAGATATCAAAGAATTTTTAACATCACTGATGTCCACAGGGAAAAATCAGTCTACACTGAATCTCAAATGAGAGCAGATCTTGTGGCCAAACGTACCCTGGTCAATGACCCACAGCGTGAGCGAGTTGTCTGGGTTTTTCAACGATTTTCGCGGCACCTGTTTGACCAGCAGGTTGATGGCGCTGTCACGTCCGGCTCCGGACACGTTGGATGCAGGGAGCATGTCAATCAGATGACGGAACATGGAGCGCAGCTCACGGGACGGTTCTGTAACACATACAAAACATTTTCAAAATTGATGCTTTTTGATGTTTTTAAAGCGTTGATCACTGTAGCCAATCACAGACATACCTCAGCCAACACAATGGCCAATCAGAGGAGTTTAAGAACGCACTCAACAGCGTTCAAAGAGTTACATTTTTAAAATTTCAGTATCGACTTGGTATTGAAGTCAGTACTCTTGACTACACTACAGGAAACCGATTTCTTGCATACCTGGGGACACTTGCTTGATATTCAGCAGTGTTTTTGGTATGCCTGCATTGGCCAATTATTAATGTAAAGCTGCTTTGCCACAATTTGCATAGTAAAAAGCGCTATATAAGTAAAGGTAACTTGACTTGATAGCTGTGCTAGTTTTTATATGATTTTTCATCATTGTTTCTCAATATTTTGATATTTTATCAATATTTCTTTATGCATTTATGTTTTTATGCATGTATTTATTTAATTATTTGAGTAGTCATGTAATAAGGGTGCCTGTGATTTTCATAAAATAAACCCCTTCAAGGTGATACAAATCCCCTCTGCTTCATGTCAGGGTTATATTGAGATGACGGCCTTTAACACTCATTTTAGACATTACACTGCCATAACCCAGTCTTAAAGAAGTAGAACAGAAATTCTCTGCTGGAAATCATTTCTGGTCTTGTCATGGGCTTAAAGTAGGTCGCTGAACTGAGCTCTCAAAGTGACGGTCGGTCTCACCTGGCAGAATGGCCTCGTCTTTCCCTCTGATCTCTTTCTTCATGCCCTCCGTAAGAGCCTCAAACATCACCTGGAGCAGATGGCATGCTGAAAGAGACACGGTGGATGCAGCTGAACCCATGACGCCACACAACCTGTCCATGCCGACCTCGTTCACAATGGCCATGGTCTACAAACACAACAATTTGCAGAAATCGAGATGCTATCGATACAATACCTGTGGGCAGGGCTTGACATTAAGTTCTCTGCTCACCAGCAATTCTGGCTAGTGGTTTTCTAAAGTTACTAGTCACTCAACATTTTCACTGGCTACAATTTTTGACATGGGAAAAAACTGACATATAGATATTTTTAATATTATATCAAAATTTGGCAGCAGGTATATTATGCTGCTGTCACTTTAACACCAGACACACTATATGCGTTTTCTCAACTGTTTACATTCGCTTAAAACATAACTGACTGTGTTTATGCGAATACTCGCCAAGACCGGCATTTTGACATTATTTTGTGTATATTTGACTGTTTAAGCACAATAAGCAGCGAAAAGTAACTCAATTAGTACTGCGTTACATGGCTTTATGTGTGCTCGTGTTGGGTGCGAGCACAAAATATGCTGGAATGAGTAAAATTATGCACAATATGCGCAATCCTTAAATGAAATACAATAAATAAATAAATAAATATACATATATATACACATATACATTTTATATAAAATTTAACCCCTATTTGGCAGGTAGGAGTAAGTTAATGTCAAGCCCTGCCAAACTTGATTATGATGGGAAGATATTCACCCTCGACTGGTGTCCGGTACACAGGCCAACCAGAGTTCTTAGAGCAGAAAGGATCAGTTCCTCCTGTTGGGACTCAAGAAGCTTCTGGAGAAGTTTGACTCCGTCATTCCTAAAGATCTGCTCGGCGCCTGCGTCCTCCCGTGAAAGAAACACCAGATTCTGAGCAGCCTGAATAAAAACACGAAGACAAGCAGAGAACATTTCAAACACTGCATGTTAAAAGACATAATAAGTTTAATGGTGGTCATGCCCACCTTCTGTCTGTCTGCAATCGGTGCTGAGATGTCCAAAAGGAGTTTGAACATCTGCTGAACTCGTGCGTCTGTGGAGGAGAGCTGTGCTGCCTATGTAGAAACACAATATGGTTTCATTTTCAGATCATAAATAGCAGCGGTGATATGTTTCTTTGCGTAACCTCCCACCTTCTGCTGGATCTGTGCTCCTAGTTGTCTAAGCAGATCCTGGAAAGCTTTATTCTTGGGTTCCAGCTGTGCACATTTCTGAGCGTCCATAAACGCCTGATCCAGCTGTCCAAGCTTCTGCAGAGCCTGCGCTCGACGGAATCGGGCCTTGATGTCACCTGGATCTACGTCCAAAGCTTGAAGAACACAACTCTGTTAGAGTGATGAACATGAGATTTCTTGCTGATGAAGGTAATACCCTAAAGTAATGCTTTACCTTTGGTGGCATCTGCCTCTGCTTTGGTATAGTCCTCAATTTTAAGGTAGCATGCTGCCCGGTTGCGGTACAGAACTGCGCTCTCGGATAGACAGTCGCTGATCTTCAGAGCTTTGGTGTAGCAGCTGAGAGCTTGTTGCACATCACCGGCTTTAAAATGGCTGTTTCCTTCCTCCCTCAGCGCAGAGGAGTCCTGGGTCATCTAAATATTCATGAAAACACATTGCATTTGGAAACAGAATAGAATACAACAAAACAGATCTATTATTGTCACTTGACTGTCATACTGAATAGATACAGTTGTGCAACACAAATTAATTTAAAAATAAAAGACAATAAGAGGCAATACACAAAAGCGTTGAATTACGTAATAAGTACTGAATTATGTTAAATGTTTTTGCAAAAAACCCACTTTGCATTATACAGGCATCATAACATCAGTGTCTAAAGCTGTAACAGTAACTATGGTGGAGTTGCTTGGTGACCATACATACAATCTCACCTTTCTCTGAGTCTTAGTTTTCGCTTTTCCAGATAAAAAAAAAAACGCTCGGGTTTTTAATACAGTCAACGCCGTAAAATATTCACAATGGTCCAAATAGTAGCAGTGGTTCTGTTCGCTCTGTTCTCGACTGTTCTGCCTGTACGCTTCCTGGTTTTGATGCGCGATGATGACGCCGCCGAATCTTACTGGTCGAACGTCTTGTTAATCATTAATATTCATGAGCCAAAGCCTCTGGACTACTGTAGGATTCGAAGCTCCGCCTCATTTGCTCATTTTGCCCATATAAGTCCAGTAATTTCCAACGTAGGAATTCCGTTTGACTTGATAGAGAACAATAAACTGAAACATAAATATTTACTTTCTAGTCAGCAGATATCTATCTATCTATCTATCTATCTATCTATCTATCTATCTATCTATCTATCTATCTATCTATCTATCTATCTATCTATCTATCTAGTTCATACAATTATACAAAAAATTACTTTCAAAAATAAACCTGAAACCAGAAACAATAACTACAGTTCGCAAGTGTGACAACTAGCCCCGGTCTTCACTATATATAATGATAAAACATCTGAATTGTATATTTGTATCATTTAACGCCTACAATAATCCAACCAATTAGAAGCCAGTGCGCCTCAGTTTTCCTCAGAAAACTTCACTTCCCACAATGCTCTGCTCCATTCTCAAGCTCTAGCACAGGATCACAGACGTCTTTCAGGAGGAAATAACGGGTAGATATTTGATGTCCCGTATCTGCTTTCTCGTTTTAAATCCTCGCCACCAACAGGTAAGCCGTTTCAAGAAGCGCCAGAAGTGCATTATAAGGATTTTAAACATAAAAAATGTGTTTTCTGTAGCTTGATCGCGCGTTTGTATTGAAGAATAGACCAGAGCCAATGTATTTACATGCTGCACGCGCATAGCACGCGATCTTACCTGCAGATCTAGCTGATAAACTCTCATATATGTCTGATTTTCAGTGGAAATGTCAGCTGGAGGTGGATAGAGCGGCTCTAACGCGTTAAACGAGTAACTTGCCTCCATATGCAGATGTAGGCTAAGGCTTGTACTGCTTCTCAGTGGATCTGTCTATGGCAACAAGCTGGTTTAATGATGAACCATGAGCTTAAAGGATGTTCTAATATCTTTGCTGATAACAAGAGGACATTATTTCAGGCATAGGCAAGCAATTCTACTGCAGTCGTGTTGAGGTCTTTGGGACTTTCAGGGCAAAATCAGGCTGCTGTAGTTTTACATGCTGATCTATTACCTCTCTTATTTTATGTGTACCTTTTTATATTGATATATATTTAAACATTTTTTATTTTTTTTTATTTTAAAGCAGTCAGTATTATTGTGATTCTCTCTCTCTCTCTCAGGATGCACCAATATAATAATCTTTTTTTAATTAAAGGGACAGTACACCCCAAAAGGAAAATTGTCATCATTCACTCACCCTCAAGTTGTTCCAAACCTGTATGAATTTCTATCTTCTGCTGAGCACGACAGAAGGTATTTTGATTAGGTATAGGTATCATTCCACATTGACTGTCATAGTATGAAAAAAAAAAGAAGGGGCCCGACAACTTGAGGGTGAGTAAATGATGACAGAATTTTATTTTCTGGGTGAACTATCCCTTTAAGAGCAAATGATGTTATAAATTGACACTCTTATCTGTTGTAGTGTTCACAATTAGTGTTTGAGGTATGTGGGATTTTTAATGACTAATGCCAAAACCGATGGTGTTGTATGACCAATACAAAGGAAAATATTTTACACTATTCATTCAGAATGTACTAAAAATGTTTCTTTCCCGTTAATTGGCTTCTCATTATCAGTTAAACAAACTTAATTATCAGCCAACTATATCAAATGGCAGTCAATTAATCAACATGGCTGTCATTATTCACAGTGAAGCTCTAATTAATAATTTTTCACGCTTTATTCACATGTTTTAATGTGTGCTATAAAGTACCGATAACTATTAGTGACGCACCAAGATGTTTTTTTTTAATTTATTTTTTACCCAAACTGAAATTAAAATTCAGAAGCGTTAATTAAACGGCACAATTTCGGTCAAAGATATGTGTCCGACCAAAACCGAAAATTCCCAATTTTTTGTTTTTTGTTTTATTTTAGACAAATATGTGGATAAATTTGGTGGATCACTAATAATTTAGTTTTTTTTTTTTTTTTTCTTGTATAATATATTGTTTAAATGTGAGAAATTAAATATCATTTATTTTATTTAATATTATCTCTCAATCCTTGACTTATATAATTATTAAGCAGTTTTATATATATATTTATAATACAAGTCATATAAATAATATTAGCCATAGTCAGCAAAATTCTCTTACTTTTGCATATGGAATATGTGTTTTGTTTCTTTATTGCATCGACTGCCATTATTTAGATTTATGCTTTGGAAGATGAGTGTAATCGATGCATTACACACATATTTGGGAAAACCAATAAACTACAGTGTTCATTGAGATTGTTTGTTTTCGCAGGCGCTTGCCTCTCTGTTTGGGAGACTTGCTGTGGAAATCTGAGCTTCAAAATAGGAAACATGGAAGAAAGAGCTTCAAACCAACCCTATTCATTAGTTTTCTAAAACTAGGTTTACTATCTTCCATCAAGAGCTGTTCCATTAGGATTCCCTTTTGTAGCCTTCTCAGTTTTATGTAGCCATTCCTGGAACTTCTCCATTTTGGACGTGGGATCGTTTGAGCTGTTTACCAGTACTGGAGGAAAGGCCTAATCCCAAGTCTTTCTGGAGAGCGCTAAGACACTGCCTGACTCGGAGCTGACAGGATTAACTTCATATTAGATTTGCAAGACAAAGGAGGAAGAACACCTGCTTGTTTTTACAGGCAAATCCAGGCCACGCTGCTGAATCTTTTTGAATCTTGTATGCGAGACGCCACTTTCCATTGTCAAATTTGGCACAATTTGTGCACTTCCCTGAATTGCCTCCTGTTGTCGGACTTTACTATCCAAAATCATTCTGAATCAAGGTCAGTCGTCCTTGAGCGCAGAAAAGGGAAGTTGCTCGTGTTCGGCCGCAAAATATTAGTGCTAGAGACTTTGTTGGATACGTGATGGCGTTAAAAGCATAGTGCACAAGCAGATCTGCATCATCGGTGTCCGAGAAGACCCGTCAGCCAAGCTGGAAAGAAAAAAAAAGGCTTAAGAAAGAGGGGGCGTACTGAGCCAGGTCGTTCTTATTCCACTCTGGTCCTTTCTCTGCTTGGTGGAAACCTGCATTCGTTGCAATGGCTCTTCGACCGACTCAGACAGGAGCAACCGCTGCCGTGTGAGGACTGCACTCAACCCTGTGAGTGAGAAAACACACACACACACACACACTGTTCAATTTTAAATCCAAAATCATTTAAACACTGCTATTTTAGTATTATTTATATAATAATCTAGGATTCATTAATAATTTGTACTAATTTTATGTGCTTTTTTGGTCGTTTGTATTAGTTTTATTTTAATATTTTTATTTTTTTTATTAATCTTAAATATACTTATGTTAGTCGCCAAGGCTACATTTCTAATTTTCATAAGTTTTTTAAGCTATGTTTCTAATATTTATATTTTATTTTATTTCAGCTTTATTATTTTTAATAATTTTTGTTTGCGTTTGCTAATAATAAAACTGTTTAAAAACTGTATCTCTCTCTCTCTCTCTCTCTCTCTGAGATATATATATAATTTTTTTTAAATTAAATGTATCATTTTTATTACATTTATACAGTGAATTATTATTATTATTTGTCTATATATTAATGTATATTTATGATAGGGGTGTAACGGTACAAACAGAAGGTTCTGTACGCACCTCGGTTTTGGGGTCGCGGATCGAGTTCAGAACAGTAGGAAAGATAGTCAGATTTTAGTTTAGGGTTCAGTTGACCCTTCGTAAAAAGTGAAAAATACATCGCGGAGCAAAGAGGACACTGACAACGCGTCGACCGACCAGACGGAGCAGGCTACTTTTGATATGAAACAGTTTCATATTTAAAATATTGTAAGTTAAAGAAGTTTAAACCATAAATAGTGTCTCTTTAATGTGTCGTGACAGATCGCTGGAGCTCCTTCAAGCGGCTAATACGCAACTAGTTAATAGTGCGAATTGGATCCTAAACTAAGGTGTTCCCGGAAAAAAGAAACAAATCCACAATAGGTGTCTGTTCATGTATTTTAAACGGACAGTTGTGCAAATCACAGTTTGTTCCACCTAGTGGCATTTAGTTGGTACAGTACAGCCTCCAAGAGTGTATTAAGTGCAATTAACAGAATGCACTCTTGCATAGGTCATATTTTTTTTGCAGGGCTGATGGAAAAACAAAAGGAAAGCATCTTGTTATAAAAGTATAAAATAAATAGAATGAGAAATATGAAAAATTTGCCCCACTTAAACTATATTTAAACATTCAAAGCGTAAGCTGTGAGTGTCCTTCTACGTCTGTGAGCACAGAAAGACTCATTCGATGCCTATGTGCATCTAGAGGACTTCCTGTTGTGGCGGTTGGCAAACAGTGTTGCATTACTGCGCACGCCCCCTTCTTGATTGGAGTGTGACTGACTATAGTCGTCATCTGCCTTCGTCATGCACCAAACCGTGACGGTTCGAGATGAATACGTGTGCATTTAGACCCCAAATATATATACTGTATATAATATATTTTATGCCATTTTAACCAAAATTGTCGCTGAACATCATTTGATGTATTTCATAAGTGGCCACACATTTGTTTGCATTTCGTTCTGTCTAGCGAAGCATCTTAGACGTGCATCCTCTATAGCAGGGGTGGCCAACGTCGGTCCTGGAGAGCCACAATGCTGCAAATTTTTGCTCCAACCCTAATCAAACACACCTGAACAAGCTAATCAAGGTCTTAAAGGTTACTAGAAAGCTACAGGAAGGTGAGTTTTTATCAGGGTTGGAGCTAAACTCTGCAGGATTGTGGCTCTCCAGGACCAACGTTGGCCACCCCTGCTCTATAACATCCATACCTGTCGGAAGCTGTTTGATAAAATGCTGCGGACATGTCCTCACCGTAACGACACAACACACACACATATATATATATATCACACACATGTTGTGTTTTCATGTTTTATGGGGACATTCCATAGGCGTAATGGTTTTTATACTGTGCAAATTGTATATTCTGTCCCGCTACACTACCCCTAAACCTAACCATCACACAAAATGTCAAAAAAGATAATTCTGTATGATTTATAAGCTTGTTTCCTCATGGGGACCAAAAAAATGTCCCCACAAGATCAAAATGTACTAGTATTACTATACCTGTGGGGACATTTGGTCCCCATATCGTAGGGAATACCCGCCCACACACACACACACACACATAGACTGGCTTTGCTGGAGGGACACATCTGGGCTCTCACTGTTTAGGACCTGTTTCTCTTCCCCCCCTCGCCTTTCTTCGGTTTGAATGGTTGAGGACAAGGGGTACTTTGAGGAAGCTGAATTTGGCTGTGGTTGGGTCACAGTTGACAGACTGCTGCTCGGCTCCCACTGATTGGCGTCCCCCATGTGTATACACCACTTCCCCTATCCCACGAGCCCCTGCTCTAGACTTCGGAGAGCAGAAGTGGACTTTAAACATCGCTGACAAACCCTTGACGCTGAGTTTTTTCCAGCGACACTGCACTTTTTCACTTTTGGGACCTACATCAGACATCATTTGTGCATGTTAACATTCTCTTGTTTTGTCTCTGCTCCCTTTGGCCTCGACATTAGCATCCGTCAGATAAGCAGAGGAGGATGAAACTGAAGAAGCAGGTGACCGTTTGCGGCGGGGCCATCTTCTGTGTGGCCGTCTTCTCTCTCTACCTGATGTTGGATCGCGTCCAGCACGATCCCGCCAGGAGACAGAGCGCCGGGAACTTTCCGAGGGTGAGTCGGTGATTTCTATATGAAATCCCTTTGTCCTGGATTACATTTTTTGCTGTGTGGGTCTGTTTGAATGGCTCCATTTATCAAAGCCTTCGGTGGGAAGGGTTTTTCAGCCTAGCAAGTGTAAAGCTAGTGATGTGACCAATTTGCTTCTGGCTCTGTCTTAAGCTAATTAACTACTAAATTAGCTAGTGAAAAACTCTCTGTGAGCGCTGGCTTTTTTTCCTATCGCAAACCAAAGGCTTTTTTAAATGCAAAAAACCTAATTATTAGAAAAATCTGTTGGTGTTCTTCTAGAAATTGCATGCAGGATGACAAATAGTTGATGGTTTGGGAATTAGCACATTTTATCGTAAGCCTCAGGAAAAATAACGCACATTATGCAAATTCGGATACGGTTTGGATTCAAAGCCTGTACTAAATCTTTCTTCAATTTGATTGTCAGTGAGATTTGCACCAGTGAATACTTACAGCTGCTGTGACACTTGATAGTAGTAATACTTGCTAAGGCAAGGGATTTAAACCAACTTCCAATCCTAAGTATTATACGTTAACATGTAACTCATCCCTCATCCTTTGTACTAGGGATCTGAATGCTGCCTCAAATTGTGCCATTTTTTTGAGGAAAGTTGTGCGATTACTTTTCTAAGCCATCAGACTTGTGATCTGCCTGGGGGATGATAAAGTGGCAGAAAAAAATCCCATAAATCAACATTGAAGAACGGATGTGAGGACCTAAGGATATAGATATATATTTTATATATATATATATATACCATGGTGTATATAATCTATAACAGGAAAAATATATCGGTTATTGGCTGATATTTTAAATTTACTGGTAAAATTTAAAAAGTTTGATTGAAATTTTTAGTGTTTTATTTTGAATTTATTTAGACCAAACTTAGAGCAGTGGATTCTTAAACGCCTCTGTTAAACGCCCATTGTGTTCACGCGATCAGTGGATCCGCATTTTAGCGGAGATTTTAGGGATCCGCTGATAGACACCTGCTTTCAAACACTCTGTAGAAGCACTTTTAGCAGAATCTGGTGAAGAGCGTCAAAGGTATCTCTTTACAACATGTTTTTGAAGCGTTGGCCATTGTAGCCAATCACAGACATATCTGTTGAGTGCTGAACACGATGGCTAATCGGAGGCATTTAAGAATCCACTCAAGGCTAGGGGGAAATGCTGGTATTGTCACATTTTTAAAATTTCCGTTTTGACTTTGTACCAAGGTTGGTAGGCTACATTTGACAACCCGAGTTCCCACAGTACTTTGGATTTTCTGCCCAGTTGTGTTAACGATCCGTTACTGTGTGAATTTTTTTTTTCGGCAGCTAACCGATGAATTAAAATTGTCAACTTCTCGTTGACTATTCTGTAGTGGACTATTAGGGGGCAGCCCTATCTGTGTTTGGCCATAACTTGACAAATAAATAATCTGGAAGATTTTTAATATCGGTGCATCCCTACTCAGAATCGTGAGTTTTGCGAGGTGGACACTACACAAATTTTCTTTTGAAAATGTAAAAATTTAGTTTTGCTTATGATGCTCTAGACGTGTTACAGGATAGCCATGCCAGTCCTGTGTGTCTTGGTGTGCCGTCCCCTCTAGAGCACCCAGCTCAGTCATGTGATGTTGTAGATTGTGGTGGTAGATAGATTACACCTCCATCCCCTCCTCCTTGGTTTCAGAGCCAGATTTCGGTGTTGCAGAACCGCATCGAGCAGCTAGAGCAGCTCCTGGAGGAGAACCATCAGATCATCAGCCACATCAAAGACTCTGTGCTGGAGCTTACAGATACAGGGGCCATCTCTCCCAGCGGACATCTCCCCTTCCGCAGCGCCAATGGTTCCTGGGTGCTGCCCTTTGATGGCAGGCCCACCTTTCTCTCCGTCAAGCCACTGGATTGCCAGTTCGCACTGGGCCGCAGGACCCGAACTGACCTTCAGGTGAGAATCTCAGTGGGTTGGAGTGTGTGTGGAAGGACTTCAGTTTAAAGCAGTGGTATCTGGGAGAGGATTGCAGTGCGGCATTTGTTGCGGTTTTAGCTGTGGTACTCGGTTTAAGAGTTTCCTGGTAATACCTGTCAAGAAATACTCAGTAATCACAGTTTTGAGTCTGCAACTTTTGACTTTGCCTTCCTGCAGTTACTCGTGTCATAACTAATAATATAAGTCAATATAATATAATATTAAATATACCTTTTTAATAACAGTAACTCTTGGTTTTTGAAATCAACCCAATCAAACGCACCCCTCCCTTCATTGCCCCGCCTCCAAAATGCATGAACACAATGCAGAAGTGAAGCAAAATTATTGCTTCGTGAAGCTGATGAACAAACGACAAGGAAGAACAAAAAATTAACATACAAAGTACATGAGTATACAAGCAAGAGTTGGATGTTAGTCACCAGCAGAACAGCAGCTCCAGACAAACATTGACACTCAACTGTCCTGTTGCCAATGTTGGGGTAAATTACTTGTAAAAGTAATGCATTACAATATTGTGTTACTCCCTAAAAAAAGTAACTAATTGCATGACTTGGATACTTTTTTTACGGAAAGCAATGTTACATAACACGTGCGCCGTTTTGAGCAATCTCTCTCGCCATGAGTTACAACCCATGTAATCATATTCTCTCTCTCTCCCTCTCGTATTTTTGGAATACTCAGATACTTTACTTGGAATTTTTAAATATTTTGAGTATTAAAAAAAAACACATTCAAAACACGTCTATGATCTGACATGTTGTGAACAGGCACTTTTCCTCTCCATTGGGTGCATTGTTGTGCTTCAGGCTGTCACGCCTACACTAAATACAGTTCCAGTGTCATCTGTCAGTTACATCAAGTCGCCATGAGATGTGGTATTTATCAGGAAGTCCGCACCATGCCCAGTTTTGTGGAAAGTCACTGAATGCAACATCTTTATATATTGCATTTTTGTGTCTCCAAGTGGAGATTCTGAGGCTTTGGTAAAGATGTTTGTAGACTGTTCTGTTTCATCACAGTCTCTGAATTGATTTTGTGACCATAGATGCTGGATGTATACTCCTTGCTGAACTTTGATAATGTGGATGGAGGTGTTTGGAAGCAAGGTTTTGAGATCACCTACGAGCCCAACGAGTGGGACGACGAGCCCCTACAAGTGTTCGTGGTCCCTCATTCGCACAATGATCCAGGTAGGGATCGAAACTACATTCATTCAAACATGTTTGGTGCACCAACCACTCGCACTGAAGAATTTATGAAGCTCTGGTCTGAGTGTTCTTTTCTTTTTTTTTTTGAAGTTGGGGAGGATTTAAAATTTAACCTCATTTTGAATTAGTAAAACCTTTAGCTGTTTATATGTCAAGTTGTTGTCCTGCTATCGGATTTCTTGCTGCATGCATAATACATTAGTCTTAGCGTAACTGTTTTTTATTTATTTCTGTTGGTCGTGTAACTGGGACTGAAGCCTCAAGTTTCAAAACGGACCCAAAAGTGCCATAAAATGATCAAGTTTCACTAATTCCCTTATAAAGTTTACATCTGCCCTAGATTTTTCGTTAACCTCCCACTGGATAAGATTTTAATTTAGTAAACTAATTCAATTTCTCATTTAAAGCTATCAAATGGCTTTAGAAGCACATGAGTTATATTGATCTTTATGTAACAATGCCCCAATCACTTGCCTGCTAATCAGAATGAGCCCATAATAACTTCCTATTGGTGATCTTGTACAAGCACGTAACTATTAAAGGGAAAAAAGACTAATATAAAGAGGTAATATTATCAACATCAAACACCATGATAAGGCAGAAAATTCCATTATAAATACAGTAATTCAATATTAAGATATTTATAATAAATTGTTAAATGTAAACAATTGCAATTTTAATGTATTATACATTACATGTATAGTATAATGGCTATATATAATTATTTACTATATTACTATATTATACCATTAATTATCTATAATAATAATAATATTCATCTGTCATGTTAATTTTAACTACAGTTGTGGTTTGCATTAAATATCAATTTGATATTAAGCATATTTCCTTGCATGCATTACTGATTCTCATGTTCACCAAGGGTGCATTTATTTGATAAAAAATCATTAAAAACAGTAATATTGAGAAATATTATTGTAATAACTTTATTTTTCTACAGTGATCTTTTTTTATGATCCTTTGATAAACGGGAAGTTCAAAAGAACAGCATTTACAGGGAGTGCAGAATTATTAGGCAAATGAGTATTTTGACCACATCATCCTCGTTATGCATGTTGTCTTACTCCAAGCTGTATAGGCTGGAAAGCCTACTACCAATTAAGCATATTAGGTGATGTGCATCTCTGTAATGAGAAGGGGTGTGGTCTAATGACATCAACACTCTATATCAGGTGTGCATAATTATTAGGCAACTTCCTTTCCTTTGGCAAAATGGGTCAAAAGAAGGACTTGACAGGCTCAGAAAAGTCAAAAATAGTGAGATATATTGCAGAGGGATGCAGAAGTCTTAAAATAGCCAAGCTTCTGACGCGTGATCATCGAACAATCAAGCGTTTCATTCAAAATAGTCAACAGGGTCGCAAGAAGCGTGTGGAAAAACCAAGGTGCAAAATAACTGCCCGTGAACTGAAAAAAGTCAAGCGTGCAGCTGCCAAGATGCCACTTGCCACCAGTTTGGCCGTATTTCAGAGCTGCAACATCACTGGAGTGCCCAAAAGCACAAGGTGTGCAATACTCAGAGACATGGCCAAGGTAAGAAAGGCAGAAAGTCGACCACCACTGAACAAGACACTCAAGCTGAAACGTCAAGACTGGGCCAAGAAATATCTCAAGACTGATTTTTCTAAGGTTTTATGGACTGATGAAATGAGAGTGAGTCTTGATGGGCCAGATGGATGGACCCGTGGCTGGATTGGTAAAGGGCAGAGAGCTCCAATCCGACTCAGACGCCAGCAAGGTGGAGGTGGAGTACTGGTTTGGGCTGGTATCATCAAAGATGAGCTTGTGGGGCCTTTTCGGGTTGAGGATGGAGTCAAGCTCAACTCCCAGTCCTACTGCCAGTTTCTGGAAGACACCTTCTTCAAGCAGTGGTACAGGAAGAAGTCTACATCCTTCAAGAAAAACATGATTTTCATGCAGGAAAATGCTCCATCACACGCGTCCAAGTACTCCACAGCGTGGCTGGCAAGAAAGGGTATAAAAGAAGAAAATCTAATGATATGGCCTCCTTGTTCACCTGATCTGAACCCCATTGAGAACCTGTGGTCCATCATCAAATGTGCGATTTACAAGGAGGGAAAACAGTACACCTCTCTGAACAGTGTCTGGGAGGCTGTGGTTGCTGCTGCACGCAATGTTGATGGTGAACAGATCAAAACACTGACAGAATCCATGGATGGCAGGCTTTTGAGTGTCCTTGCAAAGAAAGGTGGCTATATTGGTCACTGATTTGTTTTTGTTTGGTTTTTGAATGTCAGAAATGTATATTTGTGAATGTTGAGATGTTATATTGGTTTCACTGGTAAAAATAAATAATTGAAATGGGTATAAATTTGTTTTTTGTTAAGGTGCCTAATAATTATGCACAGTAATAGTCACCTGCACACACAGATATCCCCCTAAAATAGCTAAAACTAAAAACTAAAACTTCCAAAAATATTCAGCTTTGATATTAATGAGTTTTTTGTGTTCATTGAGAACATGGTTGTTGTTCAATAATAAAATTAATCCTCAAAAATACAACTTGCCTAATAATTCTGCACTCCCTGTATTTGAAAAAGACATAGTTTTTGTATCATTATAAATGTCTTTACTGTCACTTTTGACCCCACACTTTTGAATGGTAGTGCATGTATCCTAATTTGGACAATATTTAATGACAAAATGCTGTGAAATCCTGAGTGGAGCATTGCCTACTTGCATGGTATTTTTTCCATCCTTTTTTGAAATTTAAGTTACTTTAATTTCTTTAAGCATCCTATCTTACCTTAACCTGCCCTATCTTAGCTAATTTAATCTTTAAGTTTCAATGTCCCCCATACATTTTTTTTTTTTTACCCACAGTCCTTAAGTGGATGCAACATTTTTCATTTTATTTTAGTTGTTGATGCAGCATCCTCATTCTAACACCTAGCCATGTGTATCCAAAAGAGTCGTGGAGGTAAAGTGGGTCAGTTGCTGGGCTTGCGTTTTGCAGCATTGGCACAATTTGTGAAGCACCTTAAGAAAAACACAATGAGTTTCAACATCGCCCACAGGACAGATAAGTTTCCAAATCTGCTCGCGAACCCCTGAAGTTGGCATTTTTGCAGCGTTATGAAAGAACTGTGAGGCTGAATCTAATACTTTAAAGTCGGTGACCCGATTCCCTGTTGTTTTATTGGTACCGTTTCACTAGTCTTTGTGCTGATGCGTGTTTAATGCAGATTATGTAATGCTGAGAGCGTTCCAATACGTTTCAGTCAGTTTTCCACAACTCTAAATGTCTTTATGCCATTCTCAGGGTCAGCACAGATCTATTCTTCCTGCGTCGGTGCCTCTGAATTTTGAACGGACAGTGTTATTTTGAACAGGTTGTTCTTTGGGGAACAAAGTGCTGCCAAGTGGCTGTGCTTCTTCTAAATTTTTGAGTTTTATCAAAATCTGTGTTTTTTGCACAGAATCTGTTATCACTTCATTCTGTGGTGGCAGAACTACAGTAGATCTTTATGCCCTCCTTGGATGATTTTAACTGCGATTTCATGCTGCACTTCTTTTGCGAAAGGATGGATCAAAACATTTGACAAGTACTACAATGACCAGACCCAGCATATCTTCAACAACATGGTGGTGAAGCTGGCGGAAGATCCTCGCCGGAAGTTCATTTGGTCGGAAATATCATTCTTCGCCAAATGGTGGGAAAGTGCAGATGTATCTAAACAAGAGGCAATGCGCAAGTGAGTAATTTTTTTTTATATTAAATAAACATTTGAAGGTAAATTAAAAAAAAAAAAAAAAAAGCATTTTGAAACGCACATTTCACCTTTTTAAAAATCCAATGTAAAATCAAACTTTTTCTAAGGTTGTCTTTGTAATCTTTTATCAAAATGTAATGACTTTCTCCACCTCTGAAATGACTTCAAATATTTAATGACGGCTGAAAATTCAGTTTTACCATCACAGGAATAAATTGCGTTTTAAAATATATTAAAATAAAAACACAATATTTCACAATATTACTGTTTTTTTGATCATATAAATGCAGCCTTGGTAAGTGTAAGCGACTTTTAAAAACTACTTCTAAATCCAACCACAGAATTTTGAATGGTAGTTTACAAACAGACCCTTTGTCAATTTTTGATTGAGCTGCAGTAGTCACCTGGAAGTATATCACATTATGAATGCAAAATGGGTCTCTTCAATGTTTGTTGTTCAGTCTGTTTTGTTTTGATTTGGTCTCGCATGCCCATTCTTGATCAGTTCATCTTCTTAACTCCGTAATCTCCTGAAAGTTAATTAGTCCATCTGCTTATGGGATGCTCTTTATATAGCCTGATCTAATGGTGAAGATTTCCTCACCTCCTCTTGCGATCGGTGCTTTTAGTTTTAAGAATCCTCTCTAAACCCCTTTTCTTTCAGGCTAATCCTCAGCGGACAGCTCGAGATGGTGACGGGAGGCTGGGTCATGACGGATGAAGCCAACGCTCACTATTTCGCCATGATTGATCAGCTCATTGAAGGCCATCAGTGGCTGGAGAGAAATCTGGGTATGATTGTTTTTTTGGTGGTGGTGTGGCTTACCTCATTTGCTCTAGATTTGAGAAATGGAGGTATGATTCTAAAGTGGTTCCTTCAGATTGGTATGCAATATTTAATGGGTGTGTTACTGCAGGTGTGACCCCTCGCTCAGGCTGGGCTGTTGATCCGTTCGGGCACAGCGCCACGATGCCTTACCTACTGAAACGCGCGAACATAACCAGCATGCTGATCCAGAGGGTCCATTACTCCATCAAGAAGCACTTTTCTGCCACACGGAGCCTTGAGTTCATGTGGAGACAGGCCTGGGGTAAATGACTACAAATATAAAGTCATGTATTCACATTTAAATCCACTGGGTTTCAAATTAGTACAGATAAAATCCATAAAAATGACCTTTATCTGTTATTTTTGCAAATATTTTCAGATTCTGTTTTAATTATTTTAGAAATTTTGTTATATTTTTATTAGTTTTATTCCATTTTAATTTCAGTTTTAGAAATGTTAGTGCTTCTTCAACTTATTTTCTTTGCGTTAGTTGCCAAGGCAATATTTCCCACGCTGTAGACGTCAGTTCGAATCCCACTTGGAGTGGGTTGAGTTGGACCAGTTACATTTGGTGCCATGACCCGGATGGGAGTAAGGTTTAGGGGAGTGATTGTAGAGACTGTGGTCTTTAGTGTCCTTGTTAGCGTGTCCGCCTCCCATACCGGGGACGTCGGTTTGAATCCCACTCGGAGTTGGTCAAATAGGACCGGTTCCATTTGGTGCTGTGACCCGGATGAGAGGGAGGTTTAGGGGGGGATTGTAGAGACCGTGGTCTTTACTGTCCTTGTTAGAGCATCAACCTCCAGTACTGGAGACACCGGTTCGAATTTCGCTCTGAGCATTTAGTCAATTAGGAGCACCACTCATTTATTCAGAAAATGTAAAAATATATTTTAAATGCTATAATAGACCAGAATAGCCTTTATAATCATTACAAAAATGTTGGAAAAACGCAAAACCTTAGCAACCCCTTTTTGAAAGCTTTGTCAAGGAGTCTTGCTAACCCATCTCGGCGGCTTTGGGACATATCCGAGTTTATTTATTTATTTCATTTTCTTTTTTTCAATTTTTACAGACATTGAATCGAGCACAGACATGTTCTGCCACATGATGCCGTTTTACAGCTACGACGTGCCTCACACGTGTGGCCCAGACCCGAAGATTTGTTGCCAGTTTGATTTCAAGAGGCTGCCGGGCAGTCGAGTCAACTGCCCCTGGAAGGTGCCGCCCAGAGCCATCACAGATGCCAACGTGGCTGAAAGGTGAGGCTGTAGGGCTGATTAATACGAAACGAGGGAATTCATTTTATTTGGGGGAGTTTAGCCAAAGAATGAATGTAGGTTAATTTCCTGTGTTAGCCAACAAAATTCATTTGTCCATCACCCAGCTTGTAGCAGCTGTATTTATATGGGTTGAACTGGGCTCAAACCCAAATCCATTTCTCTTTCTCTTTCTCTTTCTCTCTCTCTCTCTCTCTCTCTACAGAAGAAAACCAGGATATTAACAAACTTGTAGCAATTAGTTTGCACCTGTCCTTACACTTCAGAGGTCTTTGAGGTTTACTGGAATAGGCAGAGGGTTTTATGGGTACACTTTTAGCTTCATGAGTTGGTATGAACAAATTGATAACTGTTAAGACATTCGTTTAGTTAAATAATTTATGAAGTATATAAATATTTGATATGCATTTATATACAATTAAAATAAAATAATAATTAAACCAATTAATATTTGTTCATTTTAATTGTATTTTATTAACAGTTAATTATGCCATATTCATTTGAATTATATTAGTTATAATTTGATACAATAATTTGACATCTATATAATTGTTCATTTTTGTCAATTATTTTATCAAATTATAATTCATATATACATTACTATCTGTAATATTTTTGTTTTTAAAAGAAGTCTCTTGTGCTCATCTATGCATTTATTTGAAATCGGAATCTTTGTTTCGTTGCAAACGTCTTTACAGTCCCTTTTGATTTTATGCTTCCTTGCGGAATAAACGTATTCATTTCTTTGTTTAAAAATCTTCTGAGCCCAAACTTATTGATTTAAGTCTGTTTAATGTTTAAATAGTTTTAATCGATTGATAGCCTTAATAAAAACAATCCAGTGGATTTACTTTATACTTGACATTTTTCTGTTTCAGAGCTGGGGTTCTGCTTGATCAATACCGTAAAAAATCCAAGCTGTTCCGTAGTAAAGTGTTGCTGGTTCCTTTGGGGGACGACTTCCGTTACGATAAAGCATTAGAGTGGGACCAGCAGTACTTCAACTACCAGAAACTATTCGATTACATGAACTCCCACCCAGAAATGCACGTAAAGGTACGTTTACAGATGAACAAGGAGCCTCTGATCTGTCTATCAATACAAAATGACAATCAATATCCGTTTGTCAGAGTCTAGATCTATTGCTGCAATGTCAAAAATCTTCTTGCTCAGCATCGATGCATAATGAGGAATAACTGAAATGAATAATTTAAGTTGTTTGTGAGTGAAGAAAAGAGTGAAGATGTTTTTGAGTTTGGAAAATGTGTTATTAATTGGAATTGCCCTAAAAACAGATCTCTGTGTTCTCAGGCCCAGTTTGCAACGCTGACAGACTACTTTAATGCGGTGTACAAGGCTAATGGAGTTTCCCAGGGGACGAGACCACCCGATTACCCTGTGCTGAGCGGAGACTTTTTCGCTTATGCTGACAGAGAGGACCATTACTGGAGCGGATACTATACCTCACGTCCCTTCTACAAAAACCTGGACCGTGTGTTAGAGTCTCACCTACGGTTAGTCGGAGAAACATCCAACTCGTATCTAATATCTCTCTGTTAATAGATGTGCTTGGCGTGTGTGTTACTCACTGGCCACTTTATTTTTTATAAAATAAAAAAAGTTTATTTTGCTAGTACCAGGTTGGACCCCCTTTTGCCTTCAGAAGTGCCTTAATTCTTCGTGGCATAGATTCAACAAGATGCTGGAAACATTCCTCAGAAATGTTTGGTAGCATCACACAGTTTTGCAGATTTTTCAGTTGCATTTACATTTGTGAGGAATCCAAACCATGAATTGGTAAATAGACACAGGAAGGGCTCACAATACAAGTTTCAGACATTGCTCAGTAACATAAGCTAGAGTAGGAAATGTTGCTCATAAAACATTCCAAAGTGTAAACGTCTGGGAGAAGGAGACGAGCATATGGATAAATCTGCAAAAGGATGATGACGCAAAAGCGAGTTCAGTTCAATGCTTTTCCAATCTTCTATTGTATTGTCGAATTGTAGCCTCAGTTTCCTGTTCTGAGCTGACAGGAGTGGCTTCTTCTGCTATATCTCATCTGCTTTGACGTGTTGTGCACTCCGAGATGTTCTTCTGCAGACCTCAGTAATAACGAGTGGTTATTTGAGGTTTACTGTTGCCTTTCTATCAGCTCCAATCAGTTACACTGTTAAATGTAATCTTTAGCAAATCCTGTATCTAATATAAACTTTTACGTGTACATTATAATGTTCTGATGCCTGATAATTTATTTAAAAACTGATGATTCTGATAATTTATTAAAATACTATATTCTAAAGCCATTATAACTTAACACACTGTAATCTGCAAATCTCAAAACGAATATCCATTTTTC
Source organism: Opsariichthys bidens (assembly GCA_037194245.1). Lineage (NCBI taxonomy): Eukaryota > Metazoa > Chordata > Actinopteri > Cypriniformes > Xenocyprididae > Opsariichthys > Opsariichthys bidens. The sequence continues at coordinate 16,723,158 of CM074290.1, read as the reverse complement.
ATACTGTACATTGCTGCGATGCCTAAATTAACCAAAAGGATTTGGTTGTAGTTTTTAGTGTATTATTTTAATTGAATTTAAAATGTTGTTATTATTATTATTATTAATGTAACAAACATATTAATTGAAGTCATTTTTACTTAAACATTATAAAATTAATTAATGTATTATTAATGAACTAATAACTGTTAATTATTAATAGCAGGTTTATGGCTAAACTGTTACTGGCCAGCATTTTATTAAAATGTAATTTTAGTCAGTGCACCTTTTTTTTTTTTTTTTTTTTCACTGAAATCAAACCACAAATGCTTCATTTATAATTGTCTCTGCAAATTAAGCTGGGATTGAAGAGCATTTGTACATAAAGCTGTTATTTAACACATTGTTAACAATTCAACAAGTAGCTTTCAGTCAAATTTTGCTAACAAGGTCTTGAGGAAGCCTTTTAATTTTTAATTGGCAATACATTCAAATTTGCACTGACAAACTGCCATCGAGGTATCTGAATTTAATCCATTATTTTAGCAACTTTGGAAAGTGTCTGGTTTTATTTGCCAGGGATTCAATTATGCTTTGTTCTCTGCGGTATTACGGAGGAATAATTAAAATAGTTATTCTCCGTGGGTGACAAGTTATTTTTTTCTTCTGAATTAAACACGAGGCATTGCCTAATTACTGTCATTACTTGTTTTTTAATTCTATGATCATTTGTGTCTCATCTTGTCATGTCTCATTGTTTGGTTGAGTGTCATGCACCGTTGCATTTTAAAACCGGAATGTTTGTTTGGTTTTGTGTTCGTTTCTTGTAGAGGGGCAGAAATTCTCTACAGTTTGGCGGTGGCTCACGCGAGGCGTGCGGGCGTGGAAGGGCGTTACCCCATTTCAGATTACTCCCTCCTGACAGATGCCAGGCGGAACATAGGGCTGTTCCAGCACCATGATGCCATCACGGGCACAGCCAAGGAGGCTGTTGTCATCGACTATGGAAACAGGTTTCTGGATTAAAAACTCTGACTGAGAATATGTAGAGATCGAAGGAAGTCTCTCATTTGTGAAATATCATCAGCATTGAATTGGTGACTTTTGATTTGTAAACGGTTCTTGATTCGTTATCCCCCCCCCGCAGACTATTACGTTCTCTGGTCGGCCTGAAACGAGTGATCGTTAATGCTGCACACTTCCTGGTAATAAAGAATAAAGACATTTATCACTTCTACCAAACAGAGCCTTTCTTAGAGACGGTGAGGAGCAGTCTTGGTTTTTGTAAAATTAGCTAGAGTTTTTAATTGACTGACCTTTGACGTCTGTCCATGTGATTTGTAGGATGATAGACGGGCCACACAGGATTCTCTCCCACAGCGCACTCTTATCGAGCTGGAATCTTCTCCCAGGTGAGATGCGTCATCTTGAGCGCTTCAAATGCAGTCATTCTTTTTTGGTGTGTGGATAAGAGTTTCCTCATCTTCCTCTTCCTCAGGTATCTGGTGCTGTTTAACCCTGTCGAGCAGGAGCGTCTGTGTGTGGTCACCGTGCTGGTGAATTCGGCAAGAGTGAGGGTGCTCACAGAAGATGGGCAAACGTTACCGGTTCAGCTCAGTGCGCAGTGGATGTCCGCTGTTGAGATGAGTGGAGAGGTTTACCAGGTGTGTCCAATTTTCCTTAGAAGCATCTCAAAAAAATTCGGTCTCAACCTACATGCTTGTTTCTTCCTTCAGGCCTCTTTCATGGCACGCCTCCCTGCTCTTGGATTGGCCATCTTCCACCTGTACGACTCTGCCGACTCCCCTTTGACCCTACGCTCTGATACGCTGCTCAGGATAGTGGGGCGGGGTCAGAGCATAAGAAGTTTGGACCCTCTGCCGGTGCGATCGCAAACCGTAGACGCCCAACCGTTCTACATCCAGAGCCAGTCTCTCACTCTAGGCTTCTCTGGAACCACAGGCCTGTTGGAGGTGAGATGATTTTTTTTTTTTCATGCACTGCCTTTGTTTTGACTTACAGGAAGTATAATTTAACCAGGGCTGAGGGTACAATGCATGCAAAAATGCCATATTAAGTTTAGTGAATTCCCCTGCTTCTACAAGGCTAATCAGTAATTACTGTTATGAAAGGCGATATTGTGCAGCGTTTACCAGTAACTTGAGAAAAAGTTGACCGAGTGGATCTCTGAGCTTGTGCGAGTGAGTGGAGGCGGGGCTAATTTGCATATTCATGGTTTCACGTATACTAAAAGAAGCAAGGGTGTTACGTTCAAGCAATTTTAAGGCATGAAGAAATTTTTTTCGCAGGAAAAAATGTTTAAAAGCTGATCAAAGATGAGTTTTAAGGGATAAAATGATTAACTACTGGGGGACTTGAATCGACTGCTAAAACAACAGAATATGCATTGATTGAATCGATGGCAAAATTCATTCTTGGTTAATTAATTCCCCCATGATTTTAGATGAATAGAAAAAAAACAGGGTTGTCCAATATATTGGTTCTCTTCCAATGTTAGAAATGTTTCATTCCACATCGGTCTATATATAGCTGACACTATATATTTGTCCATGCTCATTTCCCATGTTTTTTGCATATCTAAAAAGGAATATCCTTTTTTTTACTGTACTTTTTTTCAGTTGTGATGCATAAATTCACTTGTAGCATTTAAAATGATTCGCTAGTTTTATTTTTTTCTTTATTTTGATAATAGTATAGAATTTCAATATCAGCCATTTATCAGTTGTCAGTCAATATTGTAGGTTTTATTTATTGACATTAATTTATTAATTTATCGACAATTTGAGTCTATATTTTAGCTGATATTGGATATTTAATTGTACATGCTCATTTCCTGTTTTACCATCTGAATTACCTTTTTTATCATTTGATGCTCATTTTTATAATTTCTTTTCAATAACACTAATTTAACAATACTGATAAATGTAATCTATAGCAAATCTCACACTGAATATACATTTTTAATTCTGTATAATTTTGTGATCCCTAAATAAATTTTAATTATAACATTTATTTTTATTTATTTCAGACAAAGTAGTATTAAATTTTAACATCGGCCGTTATATGAATTTATTATTATTAATTATCATCTTGTCGGCATCACCCAGAATTGTAATGTCTGTGCACCACTACAAAATATTGAAAAGGAAAAATTTACTTGATGAAAATGCTGAAAATCCACTCCACTGAGCAAATATAGCATGTTAATAAAAAAGGAAATTTTCAAGCTATGATGTCAGCAGTCTATTTTTATGTTTTTATGGACAAGGTTTTTTTTTATTTATTTTTTTATTTTTTTATTATTGGTTGCCAAATGAAATGAAACGCATCCCTGTCCTACTTTTGTAGTACATATGCTGTTGTGTCCCTTTTTTAGAGTCTTGAGTCAGCAGATAAGTCTACACCGATTAATTCTCACTCTCTCTCGCACACACTTTTCTCCATCAGAGTATTCGACGTAAAGACGATCCCCAGGAGGTGAGGGTACAGATTCAGTTCCTTACATATGGAACTCGACCCTCCAAGGATAAGAGCGGGGCCTATCTCTTCCTGCCGGACGGAAATGCCAAGGTAGTCTTCGGTAGTCTTGACAGGGGTGAAAAGCAATTTATCAAACAACGTGGGGTGAATTAACACTGTCCTCTCCGCTCCTTCTCAGCCCTATTCGCAGAAAGAAGCCCCAATAGTGCGTGTGGTGGAAGGTCCTCTCTTCGCTGAGGTTGTGGCACATTATCAACACTTCCAACAGACGGTCCGCATTCATAATGTTCCAGGTACTCCCTCCGTCCTTCAGCCATCCATCTGTTCCGCACACAAACCCGATCGTGTGAGGACATCTTGCCCTGTCTGATCATTTATTCCTGACATCACTCTTTGTCTCTGTCGTTCAGGAGTTGATGGTCTTTCTCTGGACATCACCACCATGGTGGACATCAGAGATCAAAATAACAAGGAGCTGGCCATGCGGCTGGTTACCGACATACAGAGCGGAGACACTTTCTACACAGACCTTAACGGCTTCCAGGTGAAGGCCACATGTCTACAATTTCGTAATTTGTCAGGTTCAAACATATGTGGCACATCAAGCTGCCGTTTGTTCTTCGGAGTGTCAGTGTGTAAAATAATATAAAGCATCATGGAGCAGAAGTTCATGATAGTTGGGCCTAGACTCCGACTACTCATCTACCAGATAATCAAACTAATGCTGCACGATTTCCCTCCTCTTCAGATCCAGCCTCGGCGGTACTTCCAGAAACTTCCACTGCAAGCTAATTTCTACCCCATGCCCACCACAGCATACATTCAGGACAGCCAGTACCGGCTCTCGCTCCACACGGCCCAGGCACTGGGAGTCAGCAGCCTGGATAGCGGTGAGTTGAGTTCATAAATACCGATGTTACGGTCCACGCCAGTTGTCAGTGAACCTTCCTCCATGATCTATATCGGTTCCATATTGCTTATTGTCCAATGTTTATAGTTTTTTTAATTAATGTTTTTAGGTATATTATAATGTTAATTAGGTTAAAATTTTTTTTAAACAAATTTATTTTTATTATATTTTATTTTTTAAACTAAAATGCCATTAAAGACTTATTGGATTGTTTTTTTCTATTTTATATATTTAAGCGTTATTTTGCAAGATGCTTGGAGATTGACTTAAAAGGGATAGTTCACCCAAAAATGAAAACTACCCCATGAATTACTCACTCTCAAGCCATCCTAAATGTATACGTCTTCTTTCAGTCAAAAACCGTCTGAGTTATATTAAAAAAATATATCTGCCAAAATATCGCTCATGATTTTGAAGCCTCAAAAAATGCAACCATCCATCATAAAAGTAATCCATACAGCTCCAGTGGGTTAATAAAGGCCTTCTCAAGGCCTTTGTAAGGGTTTTTGTAAGAAAAATCTCCCCATTTAAAACTTTATAAGCTATAATAACCAGCTTAAACACAAACATCCGTACCCAAGTCGACTTTCGGCAGAAGAGTAACCTCTTGTGGGACTGTGGGAGTTTCGTAAGATTAGATGCTCTCGTGGTTTAAACAAATAGGGCTGTGCAACAAACTCAAGCTCTTCTTCCCTTATATCGAAATTCTCTGACATTTCTCTTTCAAAATTCTCGTTTTAAATTTCTAATTTGTGACCGTTGTTTTGCTCGATCCTCTCAGCTTCTGCGTTCATCATTACGTCAAGCGTCATGGTTACTCTTCCGCCGTGAGTCGACATGCGTACAGATGTTTTCAATAAACTGGTTATTATAGTTTATAATGCTGTAAATCTGGATATTTTACATGCACAAACCTATCGCTTCACTTCAGGAGGTCTTTATTAACCCCCTGGAGCTGTATGGATTACTATTATGATGGATGGATGCACTTTTTAAGGGCTTCAAAATCATGAGCGCAATTCACTACCATTGTGAAGCTGGGAAGAGCCAAGACATTTTTAATATAACTTCATTTGTGTTCATCTGAGAGAAGATGGATCGTGGGATAATGTTTTGGCTGAACTAACACTTTAAATCAGTCTTGCACAATATTTATATATGGACCATATTGGTTATCGTCCAGTATTTGAGATGGAACTCAAAAAATATTTTTGCAAAAACCTAATTAAACTTTAATTGGACATTATTTACACAAACTTAAAAATCACAGCATGTAGCTCAACTTTTTAATTGGGTTATTAATATTAATTGGTTTACATGATTTGATGCTTCAGGACGGTTACTAAGCAACAAAAGCATGTCTTGATTAATATTCATGTTTTGAGCAGGATTCAAACTTCGGTTACACTTTGTTAAGGTGTCTTTTTTTACACTACTTATACATTTAAGTACTGAATAATATTAAGTAATTGCATGTACTTACTTTTGGGTTCGGATTAGTTGCATGTAATTATGCATAATTTATAGTTTTTACTATAGTAAATACATGTAACAGAGACTGTAACACAAGTGTTTCCCAAACTTCTCACACCTGTGTACCAAATCAAGCTGCCAATACTGTTGAAAAACAGAGCCTCATTATGCTGTTTACAATTTAGTATTGACTTTGTACTAGTACTTTTTAGGTTCATGGCGGTGAGTTCTTAGCAGGATGGAACATGAATCAGGGAATGAGAAGGCAGGGAGGTGGAAAAAACTAACAGTGGGACACAGCGCTCCGGTTCTGTATTGATTTGATGCAATGTGTCCAATAATGAAGATGAAGCGAGTGTACTGTCTAATGCTTTGCCTCGCTCTATCGTATTATCCTCCTCTCCCTCTTCATCTTTCCCTTTTATGGTCTTTCCATCTTCTACAGGTCAGCTGGAGGTGATCCTAGACCGTAGACTGATGCAAGACGATAACAGGGGTCTAGGGCAGGGCCTGAAGGACAACAAACGAACGGCCAACCGCTTCCGCCTTCTGCTGGAGAGGAGGAGCAGCAGTGGAAAGGTGAGTTCTGATTGCACAAGGATATGAAAGAACTAAACCAAAGTCAAACTTTGGATTAGCACATGCTTATTCTGACCAAAACCCGCCAACTGACTGACATGTAAATCAAGCAATCGCACAAATTAAAATTACACAATCTGCTCCATTTTAGAGCCAGTTCCAAATTTCCAAGAACTGGTGAATGGGTAAGACATGTGTTTTTCGATTCTGCTAAACGATTCCTGTGGGCGCATTTTAATGTGATTTTTAGACCATTCAAGTGCAGAAGATGTGAAAGCGAACTGATGGCTTTTCTTCTCATATAGTGTGCAAATACTGAATTGTGCTTTCCTTAATTATGTCAAGATATCTTCATAAACACAGTCGGTTTTGTCTGAAATAAATGTAAACGGTTGAGAAACAGTGTAATGGATCTGTGCATTCGGTCTTAAAGTGACAGCAGCATAAATCTGCTTCTGTCTATCATTAATGTAAATCAAATAACAAATGAAAAAGAAAATCGTTCACTCAACTTGACTAATAACTTTTGTAACTTTAATAAGTAGGGTTGGGTACCGAAACCTATAGAACCGGTATGCACCGGACCGAATCAGAATGCGAATGTCGGTGCCTCATTTCGGTGCCACTTAAGTGCCTGAAGTGATTGAAATATTTGTCCTCTGGTGCTACGACACGGACGTAAGAAGCATCAGATTCATCAACACGACTGATCGCTGGTTAAATTTAATTACTGCGTTCAAGGGGTGTCAGAATGCTCGGAAAAATTATTTCCCGACTGCGAAAACTCACGTCAACGTCGGAAAGCTTTGATGATACAAATCACAAATCGTCAGGAAGTTAGACCATCCGTGAAGCGCGTGAGCGCAGCAACTACACTTGCGCTGATTGCAGTGCAGCAGGTGGTCTACCGTTAGCTTAGCTAGCTAAATTAAACGCGCTTAAATTGAAATGCTTAAAACTAAACGCTCCAAAGTGTGGCTATATTTCACGAGAAAGGATTCCGACACCGCGACGAGCAGCAAATGTTTTACAACGGTTGAGTGTAAAGGGGGAAACACGTCAAACCTAATGCAACATTTGAGGGCACATGGAATATGAGCGTGTTTGACCGCTTGCGGACATCGGTGTGGACGACCCCAGCCCCAGTAATCGGCACAGTCTTCCCATATTGTCTGCACTTTCAAACAGGCCTCATCGACACCATCTGAGAGAGTTTTCTCCTGTGCAGGACATGCAATAAGTCAGGAGAGGTGTCGTATTTTCCCAGAGATGGCAAATATGGTCCTATTTCTGCAAAAAAAAAAATTGCTGAAATTTGAAGCAGTTAAATTATTGTAGTTGAGCTAGTTGGCTTAGGTTTTACTGTTGTTGTGTTTTGTATTTACTTATATATTCATGTATACTTTAAACTTTTAATATATTGTTCAATTTTAAGAACTTTTTTTGTCCAATAAAAAGGTATTCTTGACCGAGTCACCCACCATCATTTTGTGGCTTTTTTTTAAGTATCGGTTCAGGCACCGTTTTGGTACCGTTTTAAAAGTATCGATTTGGCACCGGTATCGAAAAAACCCCAAACGATACCCAACCCTATTAAGGATTAATCTATATTTTATTGATAAAATAAAAATTATGCAGTGTTATTTTACATTCAGTTAAAAAAATTTTGTACCTGAACTTTGTTCTGTTGTATTTTTGTTCTTATTTTGTTACTGACTGTTTACTCCTCTTTAAAAATGTCTGAAATTTATTTATTACATGTATATAAGCAAAAATTCCTAGTGTAAATGGCCTGAAGGCTGCAGATTTCTGTTCATGATATTCAGCTGCAGCAGAATGTTTTGCAAAAAGACTAAATGTTTGACTTCTTTTTTTTTTTTCTTTTTTTTTGGGAATTGATAAGAACCAGAATTGATAATCTGATTCGGAATTGGAATAGCTAAAATTAAAATGTTACCCAACCCTATTTAAGAATCTTTTGTAATAATAGTAAAAATTACATTTAAAAAAAAAAAAAAAACTGAACAGAGTTTACCTGCTACTAAGTGCCTCAAATTAAACTAAATTAAGAATTAGATGACAAAAACAATGAATAGTTGTTTCCTGGACTTTAGTTCAGTACTTGGACAGGAAGCCTGACAGACTGTAATGCAGCCTTTCACAAACAAGTTAGAATTAATTTAAATGAAAATATAATAACCTTTTTTTTAAAAGTAAAAAAAAAATATTTTTGTGCGTAGGGGCATGTCGTCTTATTATTATTATTATTATTATTTATTTATTTTTTTCTGTGATAATAATACACCTATGCATTTAAAAAAAGCTGAATGTAGTTTACATACTGGGTACCTTAAAATTAAAGTATTAAATGAGACAAACCATGACAAGTTCTTTCTCAGAAGTGCAGCCCAATAATTTTTTTTTAATACAATTTTATTTCCTGGCTGACTGATAGAAGCTTGTGCGCTCTGCCTGGCTTTAGTTGTTTAGATTAATCTGATTGGAGCCTGCAATTTAGGCTTCACAAGAGAGATGGTGTTATGCATACCAAAATACGGGTGTCCTTTAGCATTTGTGAGCTGTATATAAACTCCACTCAGTAGCCTGTAGGGGGCGCTCTATTGTTGCTCATGAGATCTTGGTGAAGGCTCTAGGGACTGTATGGTTCTGAGACTAGTGTCTAAAAGCTGGCAAGTGTGTAATAATAGATAATGGGCTTTAGAGTTTTTACGCGCGAATTGATTTGAATAATATATATATTTTTATTCAAGTCATAAAGTCGCCTGAAAGATTATAAATAATACAGTGTGTTATACTGGATAATAATATAAGAATGGGATTGAACTTTAGCAGAGCTCCCCCTTGTGTTTCTTTTCATTGCGTCTCATCGAGCCCTCCTCATGCGTTTTACTACCGTTTTTGTTTTTTGTTCCTATCACTTATCATCATGTCTTTCTCTCCTCATGCATGCAGCCTGCTGGCTCCTATGCCAAAGTCACCAACATGATAAGCAAAATCATTGCAGGTATTTTAGGAGACGGCCAGCAAGAGGTAACATTACTGCAGTGGTGGAAAATAGTGCTCTAGCAGTTTTGAGAGCCCTAGTTCAGCTTGTTACTATAGCAACAAGCGACAGGTTTCCACCTGGATTAAGAGGCCAAAGGTCGTTGCCTGTCTGCTATCTCTCTACCTCTGCTGCTGAGCCCCCAAACCTTTTATTCACTTTATTTTTAATGTAAGAGCAGGCAAGGCCATTGCTAACTTGAATGCTTCTGGTGTCGTTCCAGTTATTTTACTTGTAGAAAAACGGTCCGTTGTGCTGCTTAACATCATATTTTAACTTCATTATCATCCTCAGAAACACACTGGTTTGTTGCACAAATATAATTATCGTTACGGCACTTTTTATTCTTCTAGATACTTGCCTATGGTGGCTAAATGAATCGCAAGTCTCGCATATTCAAAGTAAATAGCCTGCTTTCACGTTAAAAAATAAGGTGGATTGTATCACAGGCAGTAGATGAGTAGTATGTAGAGGCAGAATCTAAACTGAGCTCATGTCACACAGTGATCCCAAAAAGTGTCCAGATTCTCATGCAAAGGTAAGTGCAGTTTCATCAAGTCCTTTACTTGTGTCTCCTGATGCATGTCTTTGTCTTCCAGCCAGTGGACAGTAGACCGGTCAGCTTCCAGTCACTGCTCAGTCACATGACCTCCACCATCCTGAACCACGATGTGCTGGCACTGCCTGTGTTGCCCAGGAAACATGGCGTGCCACCCATGCGTACCTTCGCTCCGTTGGCTGGCACCCTGCCCTGCGACTTCCACCTGCTGAACCTCAGGAGCATCCAAAGCCCGGTAAATGAGAGTCCTGGGAAAAAAAATGTCCGTATTGATTTCGCCTGCTGAGCGACTGATGAGGACTTGGAAAAAAATCACACTTTAAGTGTTTGAGATCTTGGAGGGTGCGTTTGGTGGGAGATTTCTTTTCATCGACATTTATTTTGTTTTTTCAGCAGGATGCTCACTCTCCATCTCCTCATACGGCTCTGCTCCTCCATCGATTGGGTCTGGACTGTGGTCTGGAGGCCCAGAACCCTGGTTTCAACTGCTCCACCACACAAGGCCAGGTCAGTGTCCTTGGAGAGAAAACTGGTTTAACTAAAAAGACTTAAAATAATGAGCACACACACATTCTTGTACATCTATCTTTGTCAGGACATTCATTGTTGTTTAAAATGAATGAATTACAATATTGCGTTACTCCCTAAAAAAGTAACTACGTGCGGTACTTACCGTATTTTCCGGACTATAAGCCGCAACTTTTTTCCCAAGCTTTGAACCTTGCGGCTTATACAAAGACGCGGCTAATATATGGATTTTTCCCGCTCATGACAAAGACACGGAGAAATGCATATGATGCATATCGCGTCTTTTGCGCGCGCATATTCATTATTTCCCACGTAAGCGCGCGCAAAAGACGCAAACGGCCCCTTAGTTGTCTTTTTGCGCCGAGTCAGTTCCTCACGCTGCTGTTTCCAGCGTCTTCTCATCGACTCATGAAGACCAAGCTCCCATGCAGCAGCTCTATTTCCTTTTCCAACAGCCAGATCAATCGCCTTCAACTCGAGAGCAGCATCATATGCATTTCTCCGTGTCTTTGTCATGATGAGGGTGACAAAATGACTACCGTAATCAGAATGATGCGAAGTTTGAGCGCGCTCGATTCAATCTAAACAGTAAACATGCCGCCAAAAAATTGAGCACGTCACAGAATGTGAATGAACATTCGCGGCAGATCTGACTGGAAGCCAAAACAATCGCCACCGCGATGAAGTTTGAGGATTTTAGTGTTTAATTAAAGCTTGTGTAAAGTTCATTTGTTTCAATGTACCTGTAGACACCTGCGGCTTATAGACGTGTGCGGCTTATTTATGTTCAAAACAATATTTTTTTTTAAATTCAGTGGGTGCGGCTTATATTCATGTGCGCTGAATAGTCCGGAGATTACGGTAGTTACTTTTTATTAAAGTAAAGTAGTAAGTAGTGCTTTTTTGTTTTTAATATCGGAGCAAATAATCTGATTATGTAACTCAAGTCACTTGTTATGCGTTACCTCTAACACTGACATCTGAAATCTCTAGCTCTTACTCATCACTAGTAACACCGTGTCCTAACCAGACGCAATGCGATAAGGTTCTTGTCAACCTCTCGGCCCTCGCAACGAAATGGACAAATACGTAATCAAACTCATGAAAAATACAAACGGAGTTACTGAAACAATCTTTGTCATAGAATACACTTGTCTGTTCACAATGAGTTGACCGTTTGAATGTTCTTGTTTCCCATCATTTATTTTGAAGATCTGAGGCGAATTGTCTATTGTTGCTTTGTGTACAACAATGAAGATAGACAAAATGATATTCAAACTCACATTAGATGCTTTTAACATTTAAATAAAGTACATAAGCAGAACCTGAGATTATCATTGCCATCGATAATCATTTCTAAAATGGAATCATCGCATATTGCCGCCGAGGCTAGTTTGGACAAAAACTCTGATTAACATGGAAAAGATACCTTTTATCGCATGTTGCTGCGTCATGTCTGGTTAGGAACATTACCTGAACCCTGACCTAATTATAACCTTTCCCTAAAACCAAGTCTTGACCATCAAACAGGCCTCAGAAACTGAGGACCAGCCAAAATGTCCTCATTTTACTTTTTGTCCTCACTCCAATAGTCTAAAACTCAAACTGGTCCTCACAAATAGTTGTGCTAGTACACACACACACACACACACACACACACACATAGTGTGTGGATGCATGTAGATCTGATAAAGGCTATATTTAGTCATTCTCAATCTGAGTCCCTGATCTTTCTTCCTAGCTCTCCGTTTCTGGGCTGTTCCGTGGGCTGGATCTCCAGCTCCTGCAGCCCATGTCTCTGTCTCTGATGCACTCTCAGCCTCCGCTCTCCAACGACTCCTCCATCAATCTAGAGCCAATGGAGATCTCCGCCTACAAGCTCAAGCTGTGCTAGAGTGATGTTACACCAGAACCGGGCTCTCCGTGTGGACCCTAGGAACCTGTGCTAAAGCAGAGAACCACAGCTGGATGAGCAGAGGACTCTTTCGGAGATCGTTTATCCAGACTTAACCAATCTGAATCAACACGAAGGCGCTAACTAAACCCTCAAAATGGGGGGGGGAACATGAGGATGAGAGCGTTCCAGCCAAAGTCATATTTGGTAGCCTGTCCGGGTGCTGAGATAAGAATGTCCGGGCTTGTTTTTTTTTTTTTTTTTTTTTTTTTCCTCTTTCTTTCTTTTTTTTTTTTTTATTTAAAGATTTTGTCAGTCAGAGCACTAATCGGTCAACATGTTTTTATTCCAGCAGTGCCGACCGTTATTTTTAGCTATGCTGTCTTGTGTCCCTTTTTGTCTTTGGCTGGAACCGCTGACCATTTCACATTCTTTTGATCATGCTGTCATCCCTGGAGTCCGTACTGTATGTAAATATATCTCAAAAGTTACATTCATAACTAGATCTATACAAAACTGTGGGACTCAGTGCAATATGTGAAGCTTCTCTTGCTGCTTTGTTTCTCCATTTTATTCGTTTTCTACTCCTAAAGCCTTGGAAGCTACGCTTGAATCTGTGTCACTGTCGTTTCAGCTCACGCAGTTCTTTATTCTCTACTGTGGACAGTTCTGCCTACGCTCGGCGGCCACATGTTTTTTTTTTTTTTTTTTCCTTCTATGAATGTCAATCACCACGCTCGGCCTGCGAAGGCTGTCAGTGCTGTAACAGACGCGGCATTTACAGCTCTTTCTTTCAGGATGGCTCGCAACACTTCGCTGACAGCAGAAGGCGTCCACGATTCAGCAGCGGTCAGGTCTTCAGATGGCTCTTTCATTGCTTGTTTTTCTTAATAGGTTATGACATGAGCTTTCCGATATTTTTCCTTCCTTTTCCTTTGTGCTGTCTGTTTATGAATAAAGCTTAATAAGCTAGCTGTTGATTATCTGCAACACGTTTTTATTAATTTTTCCATTGTGTTGTTCAGCGTAGCAACAAGCCGCAGAATGTGAGTTTATATTTTGTCATATTATATGCAGGTTTGAGCCGTATTTCAATTCCGTTCGGGATCAGATGTTAAAGATATGCTGCGTTTGTCTTAAGACCTAGATCAGTCTACGAGCTTACTTGGACATCGACTATATTCGCTTGATATTCCCTCTCACGATATTTTCAGGTAAAGGTACCAGTGCGGGTAGTGACGGGTTCCTTTTGGTCAGATTTAGCCAATTTCCAACATAAAAATGCATTTAGGCCTTATCTCGCCGTAGGAATCCCATCCCTGATGTGTAGCAGAGCCATCTCAGTCGTCTCTTCTGGCTTTCGTCTGTCACCTTTGGTTTGCTTGAATCTGGCAATTTTGAACATGAAAATGCTGTCTGTCCATCAAACGTCTCGTGTCTCGCCTGTCTGATCCAGGAAAGTCTGTACTGTCTCTGATTTAAATTGCAGAAAAATATTCTCACTTCTCTGACTTTCAACTCCACGCCTGATTATCTCTTTGTAGTGCGCCCATGTCCATTTACATCAGTCAGACCATCAGCTGGCTTCTCCAGCTAATCAAGTTCCAGAAAAGCATCCTATCAGCAAGATAATTCCCCTCAGGAGGAACTCCGAGTACGGAGTGCCAAACGTCTGTCCAATTGTTTTGGAACGAATTCTGGCGCCCAACGCAGGGCGCGCTTGCTATTCCAGAATGTTCTTCCCTCTCTTAATTCGGTCTCTTCTGCTTCAAATTCTCTGTCTGTGCATTTCACTGCCATGCTTGTTCTACCTATGCATAAGCTTTCCATTCTGACAGATATCTTTGTTAGATGTCCTTTATTTGTGTTGTGTGTTCTGAGGTGGAAAAGGTTTTGTTTTTCTTAAGAAATGAAACTCAATTGAGAGGTTAATTTTATTCTTTTGTTTGTTTCTTTCTATTGAGTGTTCATAAAAATGACTCGTATAAGCAAATGCAAAGACATTAAAGTGGACATTTAATAAAGATCACACATGGGGAAAACATTTTGAAGTGATACTTTACGTTCGTTTCCCATTGTTGTCTTGTGCCCTGAATCACAGACAGGGGGCAGCAGGGAGTTGTCTGCCATTTAATGTGGCTTAAGCAGGAGGTGTGGGGTGTGAAATGTTAAGTTCAGTTAACAAAATCTCAAAAAAAGAGATGCTGCGTTTTATATCTAAACAACTTCCATGATAAAGCTGTGATATCTGGTACTGATTTAACAGAGAGCTGACAGGTCTACTGAAGTTAGACCAATATATATATATATATATATAATTTAAAAAAAACTTTTTTTTTTTTTTTTTTTTTAGATGACCTTTCATGCTCAGTTGAGACCAGATTTGGTTTCCTCCACAGCAGATGGGTATGTGTGCTAGAAGGAGCGAGTTGCTCCCTGAGCCCAGGCATTTGAGAAAGAGGCTATTCTTCTTAATAAGTCTTGAGGGCTGAGACGGCAATAAAACTCGATCTCGCCGCTGAGGGCTTTAATAAGATGAGAGAGGCGCTGATAGAGATGGAGACGTTTTTGAGGGATTATTTGAGACAAAAATGAAAGTGCTGTCATTTATAGTCACACTCATGTTGTTCAAAACCCATATGACTTTCTTTACCAAATGGAATGAAAAAAGAAAAATGTCAAATCTGCACTTTTCTTATACAATGAACTAATACGGTAACCATGAGCTGTCAAGCTGTAAAAATGCTCCAGAAAGTAGTTCATATGACTCCTCCGCTGTATTCTAAGGCATTCTATGAGAAATGGAAGGAAATTTAAGACATTATACCCCAGTTTCACAGACTAAAATGCATGTTTGAGCGGTTTTAACTGAAAGCAACTTCTACTGACATATCTTAAAATATGTCCGTGTCATTGGTTTGTCTCAACTTAAATATCCTAATTGAACTACGGCCTAATCCTGTCTTAATATAAGCTGTTTGTGAAACCAAGCCTACAACCACTGTAAATCCTGCATTCATAAATAACACATAAATGATTGGTTCTTGCATGTCTCCAAACCAAGTTTAGAATTTTTGAAAGTGAAAACAATATTCAAGCGAATTTTTTTTTTTTTTTTTTTTTGCGACTAAAGGCCCAGTCAATCAGCCAATCAATAACTATATAGTGTCCGCAGAATCGCATGATAATGTTTGCCATTTAAAGACCCGTTCACACCAAAAATAATTCTATAGCATCCAGGTGCGCTGCGGTGTGGTCGTCTGTTGCTTTGAAGCTCTTGAGTGGATTCTGATTGGCTCTCAATTTTTATCATTCATCAGCTGGAAAAAAAAAAGTCCTAAAAATGACTCTAATGATGTCGTTTCTCTGTCTTGTTATTTCAGCAACACAAATATATGATTTTAGAAGGCTTGGAATGGTCAAATGGATGGAACGGTTTTACAACGCTTTATTTTTGGAGCTTGTATTCATTCTATGAAAAAGAGCAGCGTGAACATTGTTCAAAACATCTCATTTGCTCACTAAGAATTAAAAACAGGTTTGGAACGCTGCAATAAGATTAGAGCACATCTGAGAGTAAATAAGTAATAAGCTTATTAGAGAATTAAGCTGAACTCAATGGCAACCCATCTGGTACACTCATTGAAGTGCTGAACAAACATACACCAGCTCCTTATATTTTGCTTCAGATTCAAGTCAAGCTTCAGTTCAAACAATCCAGCACCACCTACTTGTTCTGAATGTCAGCAGAACCTCTGAAGGGTACATTGAGCCTTTCCTCAAAGAACATGACAAATACATTACATCACTATATTCAGCCTAACAGAATCATTTTAAAAGAACAGAAATAGTGCCTTGTCTCACAGGAACTGAAGCTCTGCGCCTCTCGTTCGGCCCATTAACGAGACTGATAAAACCTATTAAGCGATTGTGGAACATCTAAGGAAGATAATACGGTGTGCACTGCAGATTTGTGCAATGCTTGAAGTAAAAATACAACAGTGCGAACGGATGGCAGCACTGATTCTTGCGCTATTAGTCAAAGACATGCTTGTAACATTAGCGGTTGGATGGCAAATCAATGGAAGTGAGCTGAGCTTGGTGGAAATATATTTCCAATATTCCCTTAGAAGAGCAGTGAAGATGAGAAACATGACATCACAAGTAGCTGGACCATCCATATTTCTGTCTTATTGCTCAATTAGTATGTACGTAGCAGCCTCAGTCTCACTTATAATGCCAAGTAGGCAGAAGCTTCCAGTGCTGAATATGAGATCCAGTTCCTCCCAGCTGAACTAATTATGGAAAGCATTTTAAATGTGCCATTTCCATAAACTAGATCTCTCCTCCCTCTTTAGGGAGCTGGAATGAAAAAGTCTGTGTAAGTTTTCCTTTGCCGTCATGGAAACATGGAAAGTTTAGGCCATCTTGTAAAGTACACATGAAATATTGATGAGCCTCCACTGCACGCCTCATGTAGCGAAGTGCATAATGTGTGTGTTATTAATTTAGACTGATGGTGCGTGTCTCCATGTGAATTACGGGAAACTGGTATCAATGGAAAAAAAGCATTTCAATAGATATTCAAGTATTTTTAAATGGCCTTAAACATGAATGCAACAGATGTTTGTAATTAATTTAATGACTGCAGTATTGACTTAAATGCTTTAATGCAGTGCTGAAAGATTTGTTATAAAAAAAAAAAAACGCTCTCATTGTGTTTTTCCAAATGCGGGGATAACTGAGAATGGCACGCATAAAATGAGACTGCATTTTAGGACATCATAGGCGTGCCTTCGGTGCTCCAAGCGGTAGAGAGCGGCATTATGCTGCTTTCATGTACATACATGTATAAGGCAATCCCAGAATGCCCTGAGACGAGCTCATTTATTCACGGAAGGTTGATTCTGTAGTGGTTCAAAGACAAAGTGATGACACCTTTGGTAATACATGTAGATATACTTACATTTCATTAAATATTTCAAAAAGTATGGATAATGTAATTCAAGGATTAGTTCACTTCAGAATTAAAATGTCCTGATAATTGACCCTACGGACAGACACGCCCCCATTAGTTAAAAAAACAAACATTAAACATTAAAAAAATACATCACGGAGCAAAGAGGACACTGACAACGTATGAAACAGTTAATCTACTAACTCCCCTGACTGCTTTGTCGAATAAAATGGTGGATTCGGGGTTACGATTGGTCAGATTGCCTGTCAATCAAACTGTTTGCGAAGGGTCAGTTTACTAAGTCGTAAAGGAATTAAGGTTTTTGCGGAAAATATTCAAGAATTTTTCCCCATATAGTGGACTTTACTGGGGTACAATGGGAAGAAAGTTCAAATTGCTGTTTCAGTGCAGCTTCAGAGGGCTCTACATGACCTCTACAGGGTCTTGTCTAGTGGAACGATTGGTCATTTTCAAAAAAAAAAGATACATATTACACAGATACATATTGCTCGGTATTTCCACCTATATCACGTGTGACCTTTTCAATGTGATTACATAATGCGTGGTGCATCACAGAGCAGTGCAAAATGAGCAGTTGTGGTTAAAATAGTTTTTTTTATATTTTTTTAGAACATGGCTGATCGTTTCGATAGACAAGAACCTTATTCCTCGGCTGGGATTGTGTCGAGCCCTTTCAAGCTCCACTTAAACTGCAATTTGGACCTTCGACACGGTAACTGCTTGAGTATACTATAGGATACAGGATATAGGATACTATATGGAGTAAAATCCTAGAATGTTTTCCTCAAAAACATTAATTTCTTTTCAACTGAAGAAAGAAAGGCAAACATCTTGGATGACATGGGGGTGAGTAAATTGTCAGGAAATTTTAATTCTGAAGTGAACTAATCCTTTAAATAGTTTGATAGACAATATGGACTTATGTTTAACTAGTAGTATGGATAATAAATGGTTCAATAAAAATGAACTTTTACCCAATTTTTGAGTGTATTTTTATTCTTAGTGTATTGAATCATTAGCTAAAGCAGCACGCTATTGTCAACTCTATTTTAATTAATTATGAGTCGGGATTCCTTTGTGGCTCCCTATGTAGAGCTCTCCAAATCTGTCATTTATGAGGTTCTCTTTCGGTAAGCATACTGCCTTAGAAGGTAGCTGCCTATGCAGTCGGTATGTATGCTTTTTCAGACCAGCTGAATTGTAGGGCTTGTAGTGCAATTGTATCCCTGTGGCACTGAAATGTCACATGATTATGAAAAAACCCAACTAGATAGGAGTTGAATTCATGTCTCAGGGCTGACACTGACCTTTTGAGAAATACATATGACACATTTCCTCTTGAAGCTAGCGCAGACAAGTTTTGAAGTCAAAACCTGATGTGAAAATCAATAAAATAACCTCTGGGACAAAGTTTTCTTTTTGTTCAAACACTAATATTGAAAACCCATTATAAATATCCACTGAGGCTTTTGAGAAAGTACAAGCTAATTAGCTCAGAGATAGAATAGAGAAAAACCTAAATGACTTTAAAAAGTACGGTAAAAGTTACGCCAAAACTTTTGACGTAAGCAAAAAAAAAAAATCATGTGATGTTTGTCAAGGTTTTTCTGATCTGAGCTGTATCTAGCTTGATTGACAGATACGATCTCTGCACATTGAGCTGTGTTTCACTTCAGCATTTCGATCTTTGTTTGTCTGTGATTCCCACTGTTCTGAATCCGTGCTGGAGGCTCTTAGCAGGCAGAGGTTTGTGTGTGTTATCTAATTCCATGCTGTTATGGTTCACTTCGCTGATGTTGTTGCAACATTTCTATTGCAACAGAAATTATGCACAGTTAAATCATCCCTGATCGAATCAGTGGGAATGTCCTGCAGCTGCCTTTGACTAACAGAGAGAGCAGAACACATCATTTTCAGGACTTATCGCACAAATGATGGAATGGAAGTTACAGAAAGTGCACGAAGTTTTGTGCATAAAACAGTCTGAACTTTTAATAAAAAGTCGACTGGAACAAATTACAGCCCTTTTCGTGTTACAAAGTCTGATCAAAGTTTTCTCAAAAGCTGCACGCGCACAACAAACATCTACACGCTGTGGCGCGCAAACGAACACACACCCACTGATGTTATTGATCCTCTTTAGTGGTTCAAATCTCAGGGCATTAGAGCCAGACCACTAAGACAAATAAAGGTGAATATAAAGGGAATCATTCAGCGCAGCAGTGATGTCCTGGGTTTAATCGCATTCGGGTCAAACCACAACTGCAACATTATAGCTCAAATACGACATTCTCTCTCTCAAACCCACACACACACACACACACACACAAACAGACATCTAGCAGTCGCAGTGGATCTATAAGCCTAAGCAGTGCAGATTAGTTCTGTATCCCAGTACGAGGAAGACAGATGTACAAAAAAGTGACCTACAGGAGGCGCTAAAGAGCACTCTGAGTCCGTATAAAAGCAGTCTTTTCGCTGTGATACTCCAGCTCTTCGCTGTCAGACTCAGAGTTCATCGCTGTATCCTCGTCCCCCCACACAGTGGGGATTCCTCGGTACGACACTTTTCCCCGGTTGAGTCCAAAACCAAAGCCCACTCGTATCCCACCTCCACCTGTGTCCGTTACCGGAAGTTTGGTCCTTCGACAGAACGGGGCGGTGGCTGCTCCAGAGTGCAGCTGAAGCAGCACGAAAACGGCTGCGAAAGTGGCCAGGATGAAGGCACAGCTGAGCACCGCCACGAGTGCCGGCAGTCTCGAGGACAGCCCAGGTTCACGCAAGGATTGCTCCGAGTTCGCGTCCCCCTCGTGCTGGAGCACAGGAATACTGGGGGATTTTCGCTGCACTTGGTTCTGGTGCAAGCAAGAAGTGACCGCTAAGTGACTGTGGGGGGGCAGGAAAGACATTCATTCTCCCCGCACCCGAAGCATGTTAGACAGGCCGGGTGGCAGGGCAGACACGCTTGTACGGTAGAGTGCTCCACCCAGTTGTCCAACGACAAGTTAAGCACCTGCGGCCCAGAGCTGAAGCCGGGAGGGCAGGACTTCACGCAGCCTTGCAAGAAAAGAGAGAAACCCGTGCTGCATTCTGGAAAACAGAGATCAGAAGAACGCTTAATCACAGATGTTACGAATCCGTAATGAACATGAAAAAGCAATTTAAATGTATTTACATATTTTACTTCTGTAAAGCTCAAAGTATACTTCGGCCTTCCGCACCCACGCATCGTCCGCATCACGTAATTTTGGTGGGTGTATATTTAATATGTATATATAAATACACATATGTGCATGTATATATTTAACAAAAACATATTATATTTATATATAAAATATTTGGATTTATATGTAATATAATTTATATGTAAATATACATGTAAATGTACATGTGTGTATTTATATACTTACACACATATTATGTAAACAAAGCGATTCATCGTTTTACGGCATTATGTATATATATATATATATATATATAGTATATTATATTAGTATATGTAGAAATAAACATCAATACTATATAATGCATAAAAATGTAGTGTGTTGTCTTCACGTTAAATATTGTGCTGACCTTACAGTAAAGTGTTAACACATTTGTTTTCTAAAGAATAACATGAAGCAATAAATTCACTGCGAATGTTTCTGGCTATGCAAGTTTAATATCACACTGATTTCGGAAATGTGTCAGAAAGCAGATAGCGGTCATTAGGGTAATTTGTCTGCTTAACTACCGTCATGGTGGAAGTTAAATGAAGTTAAATTGTTGACCTATTTGTAGCTAGGTTCCTGATCAAAAATAAATCCAGCAGAAATTTTAAGGACTTTACTTCGCACTCTCTTTGGTATTGTGATTTTTTTTTTTGCTACCAAAGAAGAAACAAAGTACACACTGCGCTCTGCATACTTTCAATACATGAGCTACACATTTACATGCACATTTGTATGTCTCCATTATGATGGAGAAATACATCATCAAGTCTCCACGGCAACTTTAAATAATACAAAATCAGGCATTCGTTTAACAAAATGAAGGTTTGTTTACTGCCCTCTGAATGTTGGTATGACTTCACATCAAGAAGAGGCTGAGGATTTAAAAACTTTTCCCCTTCTTTAATAATGCACAGTTCATCTAATTTAAACCCCTCTGAAGTGTTTTGCAATATTTATGCTCATAAACATATATTAATATTCATAAGAAAAACAGGTGCTCATACTGAGACATATGAACATTTCTATATGACAAGAGGTTTTGCCAAGGGAATTATTATGTGTGTGTGTGTGTGTGTGTGTGTGTATGTAAATATTTCCTTCTGGTTCTGAATGTATAAAAGCTATTAAGGGTTGTGTATGTTTATTTGTGAGCCCTTTGGTCCAGGGCATGTGTGTCTTACCGATGCAGATCTGTTGGGTGTCAAAGGTTTTGCAGCTGTTGTTTGAAGGCCGGGTGTAATCAGAAATGGACGGATCTGTTGCACTAGAGCCCGTGCCATATAAGATGAGTGTGAACTGAGAAAGAACGCCTGTGGAAAAGACCTTGAACTTTAAAGTTGCTTTGGCCATCAACAAAAAACCAAAATGGCACAAAAATCCTTTCTTAATCAGTGTTTTTTTTTAGTCTTGTTTTGCAGTAAAAGTACTCCTTAAAATAAGATAAATATCCTTTAGAAGCAATTCATGTAAGATTTGAAGAAGACTTGTTTTCAGAGAAAATATCTTGAATTAAGTAAATTTTTTTCTTATCCCACTAGCAAATAGTTTTTTTTTCTTCTTTCAAGCCTAAATCAAACAAACTTTAGTGAGATTTATTCTTAAAACAAGAAAAAAAACTATTTGCCAGTGGGTTAAGAAAACTAAACTTCATTCAAGATTTATACTCTGAAATGTCTTTTATCTTAATCCAAACCATTTTCCTTTTTCACATAAATCTATTATGTTTTAAAGGATGTTTAGATGTTTGAAGCAAAAAAACAAGACAAAAATAGTGGTTATGAAACAGCTTATTGCAGTACCGTAGTCATTAAGTCCAGCCACATTCTCGATCTCTAGGGTCCATTCTCCCCGGGGGTCCTCATCCCAGGAGTGGGTGGTCATGAACGCCCAGTCGTTGAAGCCTTCGGCTGAGTTATCCTGAGGCCTGAAGAAAAACAGAGGAGAAGGAAGATCTCTATGTGTGAGAATATGAGAAAGTGTCAATATGAACTGAGTGTGTATTTAAAATACAAATAATTATGTTTCATAAAACATAATGGAGTGAATTCTGTTTTTGTGGCCAGACAAAATTTGTAAATGTGTTTTATTTGACATCAGATGCTACATGCAGACATTTGAATATGTTTGTAACAATATATTAGTATATGTGTAGTACAAGAGTAGAATAAGATAGTAAAAATGCATTTTTCCATTCCAACACGCTGCTTTTCCATTGTTTTTATATGTAAACACGCGATAGATGGACGTGCAAAACCGTTGTGCGCACGTGACATGGTTTATAAAAACGTGGCGCTCAAGTTAAAATCAGTTAAACTTTTAAAAAAGGCGTCTCCAGATCTTGCTCAAAAATGCTTCTCAAAACCGCTTTTAAATGAGCAATTTTTTTTACCAGGCTCTTATGTTTAGGTTCAGCAATTTCACTTTAATGGCAATTTCAAATATGTCACTTTAGTCAATTCATTGGTATTTAACCTTTTTTTGTTTGTTTTTTGTTCTTTGCAAAAACTTCTAAGTCTACCTCTTTGAATAACAAGACATAGTAAAACGTCTGTTTCTGTCAGTTTTACAGCAGCAAAAGAAACATGGTTGCGTTTCTTGCTATTCGCGAAATCACGTCATTGCCACTGTAAAAAAACCTTGAAGCTCTGCAATTGAAAGCTCACTCATACACACACCTTCATTCATCTTGAAATCCTACGATT
This sequence comes from Opsariichthys bidens, assembly GCA_037194245.1. Taxonomy (NCBI): domain Eukaryota; kingdom Metazoa; phylum Chordata; class Actinopteri; order Cypriniformes; family Xenocyprididae; genus Opsariichthys; species Opsariichthys bidens. The sequence continues at coordinate 16,699,779 of CM074290.1, read as the reverse complement.
TTTGATTGTGGCTTTTGCTGACAAAGAGAAGTGGTGTTTAACGGTGGTGGTGGAAGTGCTGGTCTCTACCAATCAACAGGTATTTCTGAATGGGCTGACGCTGGGATGTAGCAAATTTGAAGCGAAAGTATTTGATGAACGTATACTAAATGGGGGAGAGCATTCGCTCAATATCTCATTTTTGATGGAGGTGACATTTCTTCATATATGTGAGTCGTGCTGGCAAAATGAGTCGGAATGCGCATGGGCTAATTTTGAGCTACAGGCAAAACAAGTAAAAATGTCAAATTTGGTTAATTGTTTTCACAAAAATGAGTTAATTAAGCCCTTGTCTAGTGATCCCAATGATCTAAATAGCAATTAAACATCTAAAAGTATCTTTATTTGTACACTTTCTGAGAGGAGTACTTTTAGGTACGCTGCGCTACGTAATTGTTGTTTTTTTTTCTTCTTACATATGTTGCTGCATATGTATGTGCGTGTCTGCGTATTGTGTGATGTCTGTTGCAGGTGTCACGTTCAATTGGAGGACCCGCCTGACAAACTGCTGCCGTAAGGTTGACGTCATGGATCGCGCCACCAAACGTTGATTACGGAGCGATTTATGAATGGTACAAAACGTCAATGGCGACAGAGGTCGAGACACACAGACTCTGGGTTGGGAGAGGAAAGCACACTCTCTGAGGATGGTTCTCTCGTATGGTTTTTCACTGCTTTTATTTTCTGGCGGTTGGATCAGTTCTTTGTTTGCTCGCTGATCGTGTTTACATTTGCTGGTGTTTGTTGGACTGATACATGTTTGAGTAGAAACGTTGTTTCATGAAATCTTTATCCCATGTTCCAGTTCAAACTATATAGCCTGGTGGGAGAGGTCGTGAGTCAGGCAAGCAGGTCGCAACCTACATTTACACAGGTAGTTATTTCGATGTATCAGAGACACTAATGCGAGGAGTGATGTTAATTATGTATGTTTTGTTTATAGGTGGTATCGTTTAGTTATAGCGTCTTGCACGCTGAAGATGTTTCTTTCTACATTTTTGTTGTTGTTGTTGTTGTTAGTTAGTTTAGTTCTTTAACTTTAGTTAGAGGGTTTTTGATTATATTCAGTTCTTTCATTTAAGCGCCACTCTCTTTTGCTCCTTCCTCTCCTCCAGATTGTCTGTGATATTGTTTTTTGTTGTTACGTTGTACATATTGTAAATACTACTACTTTACTTTACTTTACTTTACTTTATTATCTTATTACTTTACTTTATCATAAATAACGAAATTAAAACTTTGCAACTGATTTTGTTGTCCGGTTGTTTGTCCTTTTTTCTTTCGCCATTCCGGTACTGTCATCACGCACACTTTCAACCTTTTTTTGTTATGTCTAACCTTCCGAGACAATTAACATCTAACTAACGAGGAACGTAACAAGTACCTTTCCTTTGACCATGAAAAATGGCATTTTTTCTCTGCTCGCTGCTGGACGACTTGCACTTCCCTCAGCACAAGTTTGGCATTGTTTTAAAGCGCAGCATTCCAAATTTGTGAACAGTCATTGTAAATGTTTGCTGACATGAGTCTGAATAAATGAAATGTGATTTTCAATCTCATGCTGATGTAAACAAAAGGATCTTACTCACGCTGACTGACAGATCCATACATATATATAAAAGTTAATACTTTTATTCTGCAAGGATGCATTAACTTAATAAAAAAGTGACAGTAAAGACATTTATGTTACGAAATATTTCTATTTCAAATGAATCCTGTTGCTTTGAACTTTCTAAAAAATGTTGAAAAACAACTATAACTGTTTTAAACATTGACAGCAATAAAAATGTTTCTTGAGATTCAAATATCAGCATATTAGAATTTTTGAAGGATTACGTGACACTGAAGACTGGAGTAATGATGCTGAAAATTCAGCACAAATAAATTACATTTTAAAAAAAGTTATTTGAAATTTTAATAATATGTGCAATATTGCCGTTTTAATGTATTTACGATCAAATAAATGCAGCCTTAGTGAGCATAAGATACTTCTTTCAAAAAGCGTCTTCAATCAGTGTATGCAAATGTATGTATTCGAATTTGTTTACCGTGGAGCCAGTAGCGTGGAGCGAGTTCCCAGTGGGCTGATGAGGTGAACAGCCAAGTTTCCTCTGTGGTTATAAGAGAGGGTGAGTCTGGCCTGCACATGCTCCAAAGAGCTCACAAAGTCCGGTTGCCCAGAGCAGGCCTCTACACTTCTGCTGAAGATCAGGTGGTTTCTTATATCCCTACAACACAGAAGAATCTGAAATCATACTCCACTCTCACAAGTATCATACAAGAATCGTAATTTTCCTGTCCAATTCATGTGTCTAGTTTGCCTGTCGTTAAAAGGTGACCTCTGGCTCCCCATGTAGCTGGCATTAGTTGGCATTACCTATCTGGTGTATTGATGTATTGCCCTTGCAGCATGAGGTGTTTGACCGTCCTTACCTGGGCTCGGTCAGCATATTAATGACACATTTGTGCTGCAGCCCGATGCTGGTCCAGTTCTGGGCCAAAGCGACCATGGCACTTGCATCCAGCAGACCGTAGCCGTATGAATGGCTCACTGCCACATAGAGAGAGACAGCGAGAGAGAGAAATGGAAAAAGTAACAAGGTCAGACAAGTCTACTGAATAAATAAACACAGCTCTAATTGATTGGTTACATGAATTACCTAATCGGCCCACACCATTGGTCCTCCAGTCGTTGGTTATTAGGTGGGCGGGACGTGAGGTTCTTACTACGAGATGCTGCATGTCTCTCCAAGTCAGGTTCATGCTGGTTGTCATACGAAAAAATTAAAAATGATATGAGTATTACATTGCAGCAGGGACACAGATTTATTTTTATACTGAAAAGATAATTTGCACATAATTATTCTATTGGATGTGACAGGATGTCTGTTTGAAAGACACATAATTAAAGCTTTTCTTTTACCCGAGTCACAGAAAATTGCAAATGGAAATATTCCGTCCTAGGGGCCATGCATCATTTTGTAATTACACGGCCGACGAGGTCTTTTTTCCTCAACTAAAGACCCAAAATTGTATTCCCCAAAAACAAAGAAATATCAGATTCAATTTATAAATGTATTTCCGTGGTTCACAACTCCAGCTTATTCGTTTGGTCGGCTGTTGCTCTACATGGGGGAAACAAGAAGCTTTGAGACTAGTGGCCCCCATGGGCAAGGTTGAAAAGCCCTGTTATTTCTCAACAGGGTATTTCAGGGCAAACCACGTCTGCAATTGAACAACGCACTGACAAAATACCTGCATGACAAGCCATTTTCACCCAAATGAAATGGATTTAGAGTAAAGATACGCTGTAGAGCAGTATGAAAAACATCCCGCTCTAGCATCCGTATGTTTTTCAGAATGATTTATGAAGAAGGTGATCCAATTCATAAGATTTCAATATTTTTGACCTCAGAATTCATTTCACATGCACTATTTATAAACCTAAAGCCACAACACAGATGCAGCGATTTACATTCAGTGATTAATAGATGTAAGACTACTGAAATTCTCATGTTGTATATGGGAGGACTTGCACAGATATTGAACAGAAATCCCTTCTATATGGATGAAGTGCCAGTGCTGGAAAACATGCCAGACCCTTTAAACATGCTGGACTCAAACCAGGAATCTGAAAATTAATGGACAGGGTGAGGAATAATTTCCTCACCACTCAAAGTTTTCATAAAAAACAACAGTATATATATATTAAATGTTTTCGATTATTCACAATTTTTCTGTGATTAATCGATTAAAATATATATTTTTTTAATGTAAAAATTTCACAGTTAATCTCCAAATTAGTATAGAAACATGATGGATTTCCCCCCCCCAATTCTAAACATGAATTATAGCAACATTACAGTTTAACTGAAAGCTATCAATTTTATTTAAAATTTATTAGGCTCAAAAATATAACATTTAATTTAAGTACACTTAAAACAATCCTCACATAAACCCATAATAAATATCATATTTACCTGTGCCCTACTACAGAAATTGAAGTTATCGAACAGTCTGCACAGCATAAGTTATAGCCTAATTTAAATATAGATTAATCCCTATTAAATCTACAAAAGTACTTTAGGCAAGAGCTACAAGTAATTTTCTCTATTACCTTTGTTCTTCAATGTCCTTCATTTTCAATGCTGTGCACTTGTTTCTCACAACTCTTTATTTAACTCATTCCAGGCTGCTCTTATGAGGATACTCGACAAAATGGACATTTTTGGCATTATTGTGTGCGTTATTGTTCATTCAAATACGAAAGGGACCTTGTTTGTGGCGCACTGGTGGAGCGCACGATACTGGTGCGAGTCTTTCTTTGCGTCATGTGTGTTTATATATATATATATATATATATATATATGTCACTGATACTAATACTGGTACTGATGTCTATGTCAAATTGATTTAAAAAAAAAACATTAATTATAGATATTCAACATTACAGTATAACTAAAAACGTCTCAGGTTATGTCTGTAACCTTTGTTCCCTGAGAACAGGGAACGAGACGTTAAGTCTCCTCTAGTGTTACGACGCAACTCGTAACGCTAGAGGAGACGCAATGTGCCGTTCCCTTTCGAAAGGGAACGATCAATTTCAACATTTATTAGTCTTTTAATATAGAAACAACATAAAATTTACTTTTAATTTAAGTGAACTTAAAACAATCTTCACATAGGCTAAACCCATCATAATAAATGTCATATGTCCGTATGCAGAATACACAGAAATTAAATAAAGTTATCAAACAATTTACAGTTCACTGAATAAATTGCAAATTAAATATAGATTAATCCTTATTAAAGCTAAAATGTTCTTTGTTACCTTTGTTTACCTTTGATTAACATTAATGACAAACATCACAGCAACTGGTTTATTAGGCTGCTGTCACTTTAAGAGCTTCCGCTGCCTAACAGGACGTGGATCTGACGCAAATCTCATTTCCTTATCAGGATACTCGACAAAACATGCATTCTGGCATAACGCTGTGTTTGTTTGAACAAGCGCGAAAGAACTCGATACAGACACGCGTCTTTCTGTGCTCACAAGTTGTGTGTGTCACACTGACATCGCATTTTCGTTTGTCTTCTCGTGCATGAATGGTTTAAAAGCATTTGTGTGTATAAGCGTGTGATCATATAATCATATATCATCATATGATGCAACGCTTGTCAAATTATAATGGAAAAAAGGAAATTTTTAAAGTTGTGTTAAATATTTTGCATGCATTAACACGCTATTTTTGACAGCACTAATTAAAATAGAAAAATGTTTTTTAAATCTGTAATAATATTTCACAATATTGCTGACCCCAAATATGTATACACGCACTTTACATATTACATAATTTATTTGTAATGCTTTTATATTACAGATTAAAATATTCAATTAGTTCTGAAAGAGGTTCAATGATCCCCTGGCACCGGCCCAGCCACAAGCACACATTTCAGTGGAAAATGAACATCACTTTCTTAAACACAGACGCTCAAAAGTCACCTACTGCGTGACATCGCAAAGAATTCTGCCCGATGAAAAGAGCAGAGTTTGACAGAAAGAGAATAGAAATGAAGGTCCTTATAAAAAATGTCCCCCGACTGTTTCATTGTGGGGCAAGCACGATCAAAGCCGCAACCAGCGGGGTTTACAGCCCTGAACAGCAGGGGCCGAACTCACACATAAACAAACACCAAAAGCCCCGAGACTCCACCACACACAAAAAGGACAAAGAAACCCGATGCTTGTGTGAGACGTGATTTCCATGTCTTAATACTGCCTTATTACAGCGTACAGGATGAAATACTCTGCAGGATCTTTTATTTGAGCATGATGACTTGATGTTGTATAGGGCCCTTTGGGTCAATCTGTGCTAAACGAGAAGTGTAGATTGGCAGCCATCACACGTTTCTCTCGATAGTTCCCTTTTTTTTGTTTTGGATGAGCTATGTCAAGGCGATGTCAGAGTGGGTTGGACGGCTGAAGATGATGTGCACGGAGTAATGAAGTCTAACCGATGAGGGGGAATGATGGACAGGAGTGGGTAGAACATGTATGCGTATGTCTGTCCACAGAGACAGGTGTCATTGTTGTCATCACTCACTTGGCCTCCAGAGCGAGAGCGATGATTCCAGCAGCCAAGGGAGCCGAGGCGGACGTGCCCGTGTGCGAGTCTGTGCACTTCTTCCTCAGGTCCGTCGTCACCTGCACACACAATGTTAGATGGAAAGGTCAGATGTGTTATTGGCCAGTTATCAGAAAGGACATTGGTTGTAGCTATATATAAAGTGTTGGTGTGGGCGTCTATCAGCCAGAGGCGCCTATCAAAGTGCCTGACAACAATATAAATGGAAAAATCTCATTCACTGCAGCTTCTGTGATGAGATGTGTGACAGCTCGGGAGACTTAATAAGCTGGCACCTCACACATGAGGGTTTGGGGTTTTAATCAGGACACATGGGGACATGCCTGTGTGATTGACAACGGTCAGGATAAGAGGAAGTCCAGCCTGAGGCTACAGAAGCATCAGAGCATACACAGGTGAGTACCTGCCAGGCACCCACACACACACTCATACTCTTATCCTTGTTTTATTCGTCTTTGTCCCGTTTGGTCTGATTTAAACACATACAGACACGTACACATACAAAATCCCACCCCACTGCTGTCGGCAATATTGCATCCATTTTTAAATTGAATCTGTTATTGCCTTTGTCATCTTAATGGAACAGGGGGTCTCAGAAGAGAGAGAGGGGAAGCTATCGCAGTCAAACATACTGGGATAGACTTGACATTGAGCAAACAAACACTCTAAAGCCGTCCGAAACATCTCGGATGAGCCTCAGTGAGCTGGCAGAGACAGACCTGCCTGTAGAGTCTAAAATCTCTTTCACAGGAATGAGCATATCAGAGAGTCAAACAGAGTTTGGATAACTACCCACAGCACAGAGAAATCCTATTTTCCCCTCAATGTGAGTGTGAATTTGAGTGAACTGAATTAAATTGGTCAAAAAGACTCAAGATATCAGTTTGGAATATCTATGGAAAAAAATTCTTGCTATATGAAATTAAGGAACATCGAGAAATGCGCAATTATTTTAAAAATACAATTTATTGGTCCATTAAAAATATCTAACATGTGTCAAATTTTGAATTAGTTCTTTGGATAAGATCTTTAAATCAAATGGCTACATTTTCATGCAACCAAATAATCCATTAGTAATCAGATTGAAGCTCAATCGGACTGAAAGACCTTCATGTAAACACCTAAATCGATGTGATTGAGCTAAATCTGAATGAAATTTCCATTGGATTGGAAGGGGTGCTTTATTGCTTTTCTAATCTGATCGAGAGGGCATGTAAACACTTCATCGGACTGAAAACCGAAACTGGAAAATACAGCGCATGTGCTATTATGTAGAAACAGCGTAATGACATATGATGCGTGGAATGAGCATCATGTGTCATGAATGACTGTCATTCTAAAATTCGCCTACCCCTCATCATCTGTGAAGTGGAGCAGGACAATGTCCCAATAGCCCTTGTTTCTTACACTCATCCACAGACGACTATATTGGGCGCGGGAGGGGAATACTTCCTGTGTGATTAGCAGTACGACACAATGGTTCATATGGCCACTGTCTCCAAATTATGACCAAAAATGGATAAATATTAAGTCTTCTGTTTAAAACAAATAAAGAACTAATGTAGGAGAATGGTTATGCACAAACAACTGGAAACTCTGTATATTGGCGCAGTGTGCGCTCGTCAAAAAATCAATTCCGACTAGAAGCTTGTGACGTATCAACCTGATCCCTTTATTATTCATGTAAACACTAAATTCGGATTCATCAATCGGAATGAATTAATTCCGACTAAAGCAAAAAGTATGCATGTAAACATAACCAATGACTTAAATGGATCATTTCAATTAAAAAGAACAAATCATTCCCAAAACATGAATCAATGAATCAGGTCTTTGAATCAATGACCCATCCAGATCTTTCCAAATCATTCATAAATCATAAATAAATTTTTTTTATTCACCTGGATCATACCAATTTCAGTCAACAAATCATTCATAAGTCAACTAAACAACTCAACTAAATAATTCCAAATTAATTCAATGAAAAAATCATGAATCAATGAAATCAACTGAGTAACTGAAAATACCAATTGATTCAAATGAACAGCATAAATATTTAAGAACTAAGGAGATCTAGGGCGGATGTCAACACTTTTCAGTGAATAATGACTTGCATATCGGTCTGTTATTCACATAACTGCTATTTTATGACTTCAGAAGACTTAAAATATGACAAGATATATGGAGCACTTTTATAGCGCCTTTATGGAGATTGACATCCCCAGTCCTCATTCACTTTTATTATACAGAAAAAAAGTAACAAGGAAATTCTTCTAAACTACATGTGTTAGTATTTGACAGATTTTCCAAAAAAAAAAAAATCTTTCTGCCGCAGTGCAAACTAATAGAAAAAAAAGACAAAAATGATCGAGATGACTTTTAACAAACTTGTGAAGGGCAATCTTTTTTATAGGCATCTTTTGTCCTAAATAGCTCGCCCTAATTAAAAAGCCTGCTCAGACACTCTCAAATACAGCTTATGCAAATAAAACGAAGGTACGTAACTGAAAACGAGATGAAGACTTGCAAATAAGAGCCAAAGAATCTGCAATGCAGCATGTTTGGTATTCAAAAATTGCTGTCTCTGTCTTTTGCTTTTTCACTTGGTCTAATTTCTCTGCTCTTTCTCTCGGCTTATTCAGACACCCTTTTCTCATTTCCATTCTTGGAGGCCTCGCCGGGGACTGAAAAGCAGATGTGTACAGCATGCAGCAGCAGCACCTGTGATGGGAAAGTTTTCAGATGCTACTCTAAAGTGATTTTTTGCCTCCTTAGGGCATGGCGTTCTTGAGCTCTTTTTCATTTAGCCCACAGGAAATCAGAGCGGCAGATGTGGAAATGATTTCACCGCTGACACTTCATCTTCACAGCAAGCTGAACGGGGCGGCACTCCATCACTCACTTTCCCCGTGTACAGTGGTGACGTGGCCATTTAAACCATGTGGAAAATTTGGCACTCTCGAGCTGTTTGCTCTGACATTTACAGTTCTGCTGACAACTGAGAATGGTAGTGTTTGTGTGAAGACATGAAGGTCTGTCTCTGAGCTGTTAACGTGAAAATGCAGCAATGCAATGTGAATTTATTCTATTTATGGTGCCTTTAATGAGACGTGGTTGTAGCAAAGTGTTCACAAAATCCTTCAGAAATCATTCTAATACAGGGAGTGCAGAATTATTAGGCAAGTTGTATTTTTGAGGATTAATTTTATTATTGAACAACAACCATGTTCTCAATGAACACAAAAAACTCATTAATATCAAAGCTGAATATTTTTGGAAGTTTTAGTTTTTAGTTTTAGCTATTTTAGGGGGATATCTGTGTGTGCAGGTGACTATTACTGTGCATAATTATTAGGCACCTTAACAAAAAACAAATTTATACCCATTTCAATTATTTATTTTTACCAGTGAAACCAATATAACATCTCAACATTCACAAATATACATTTCTGACATTCAAAAACCAAACAAAAACAAATCGGTGACCGATATAGCCACCTTTCTTTGCAAGGACACTCAAAAGCCTGCCATCCATGGATTCTGTCAGTGTTTTGATCTGTTCACCATCAACATTGCGTGCAGCAGCAACCACAGCCTCCCAGACACTGTTCAGAGAGGTGTACTGTTTTCCCTCCTTGTAAATCGCACATTTGATGATGGACCACAGGTTCTCAATGGGGTTCAGATCAGGTGAACAAGGAGGCCATATCATTAGATTTTCTTCTTTTATACCCTTTCTTGCCAGCCACGCTGTGGAGTACTTGGACGCGTGTGATGGAGCATTTTCCTGCATGAAAATCATGTTTTTCTTGAAGGATGTAGACTTCTTCCTGTACCACTGCTTGAAGAAGGTGTCTTCCAGAAACTGGCAGTAGGACTGGGAGTTGAGCTTGACTCCATCCTCAACCCGAAAAGGCCCCACAAGCTCATCTTTGATGATACCAGCCCAAACCAGTACTCCACCTCCACCTTGCTGGCGTCTGAGTCGGACTGGAGCTCTCTGCCCTTTACCAATCCAGCCACGGGCCCATCCATCTGGCCCATCAAGACTCACTCTCATTTCATCAGTCCATAAAACCTTAGAAAAATCAGTCTTGAGATATTTCTTGGCCCAGTCTTGACGTTTCAGCTTGTGTGTCTTGTTCAGTGGTGGTCGACTTTCTGCCTTTCTTACCTTGGCCATGTCTCTGAGTATTGCACACCTTGTGCTTTTGGGCACTCCAGTGATGTTGCAGCTCTGAAATATGGCCAAACTGGTGGCAAGTGGCATCTTGGCAGCTGCACGCTTGACTTTTCTCAGTTCACGGGCAGTTATTTTGCGCCTTGGTTTTTCCACACGCTTCTTGCGACCCTGTTGACTATTTTGAATGAAACGCTTGATTGTTCGATGATCACGCTTCAGAAGCTTGGCTATTTTAAGACTTCTGCATCCCTCTGCAATATATCTCACTATTTTTGACTTTTCTGAGCCTGTCAAGTCCTTCTTTTGACCCATTTTGCCAAAGGAAAGGAAGTTGCCTAATAATTATGCACACCTGATATAGAGTGTTGATGTCATTAGACCACACCCCTTCTCATTACAGAGATGCACATCACCTAATATGCTTAATTGGTAGTAGGCTTTCCAGCCTATACAGCTTGGAGTAAGACAACATGCATAACGAGGATGATGTGGTCAAAATACTCATTTGCCTAATAATTCTGCACTCCCTATATGCATATTTGCCATACAAGAAACATTTCTTATTATCAGTATTGAAAACAGTTGTGCTGTTTAATATCTTTGTGGAAATCTTTTTTAAAGATTCTTTGATGAACAGCATTTTTTTGAATATTAGTCTATATATATATATATATATAAATAGAAGATTTTCTATGTGAAGATGCAAGCGTTTTTGTATAAGCGTTTATTATATGAGTCTAACATGTGTGACTAAGCTGAAGATGTCTGAAGATTTGTTTGCACATAAGAACATGAGTGTTAAATACATACAATCTGTTTCTCGTTGAGGTTTCCGCTGCTGTAGGTGGTGGCGAGAGTTGAGGAGCAGGCCTCGCTGTACCATGGCACATTGCCGTACTGCGTAGTGCTGCTGATGGAAAGTGTGTAGATACTGTTGGTGTATCCATCACAGTTGCAGCTGTCCCGCTCTCGCCCTCCGTTACCCGATGCCCACACAAAGATAGAGCCCAGCCCAGCTCGACCCTAAAACAGATGTACACAACTTGGTAATTCTCTGTTCAACGTACAGTTGACTACTTTTCAAAAGTTTGCCTTTTTTTTATGTTTTCAAATGAAGTCTCTTATCCTCACCAACAGTGTTGGCAAAGTTACTTTTAAAAGTAATGCATTAAAATATTATTTGCATATATAATATTAATTGTGTTACTTAGTAACTTTTAATGAAAAGTAATGCGTTACATTACTTTGTCTCACCTGGCCTTGTTTGTTTTTTAGTAACAACAAAAAAAGTTCATTTTTTGGAAAATGTAAAGGCGCTTGGTACACTAAAAGTGAGATGAATAAGCCTCAGGCTGAAGGAAATGCAAATGAACGGCTGTACAGTAGAGCTCAAACAAACCTTTCAGCTGTGCTGCCATTCTGCATCACAGATGAATAGGAATCAGGAGAAGAAACTCATACACTCTTATTTCTAAATCTAATCTACAGTAATTTTTGCTTATTAGTATGGTTGAACTGGATCATTGAAGGTCAGCAGCAAATGAATATCTTTTGCATAAAATTCTGAGATTACTGTTTTTATTCATTTTGAGGAATACTGAATGTTTTCGTGCAAGTGAGATAAGTAAATGCATGTTGACATTCAGTCTAGAACTACAATAACTGTCATGTTTACACAAAATGCCTCTGCACTTACCCTACTTTTCAACATGAGGACAGGAGAGCTGTCGGTTAATAAATGTGAAAGCAACCTATGTTACTTATTTGAAAACGTGACTTAAATATTTTGTTTTAAATTGAAACTAGTTATTTGAAAAACTCATGTTACTTGTTATGTGCTACCCCCAATACTGCTCACCAAATGATGAATTTTCAGCATCATTACTCCATTCTTTAGTGTCACATGATCCTTCAGAAATATTCCAATATGCTGATTTCTTATTATCAATATTGAAAACAACTGTTCTGCTTAATATTTTTGTGGAAACCATGATAATTCTTTTTCAGGATTCTTTGAGTAGAAAATTATATTAAAAATATATAATATATATATATATATATATATATATATATATATATATATTAATTATTATAATTAAATAGAAAAAAAGAGCAGAACTTATTTATTTGAAATATAATTTTTTTGTACAATTATGAATGTCTTTACTGTCACTTTTGATACATTTAATGTGTCCTTGCTGAATAAAAGTACTAATTTCTTTAAAAAGAAATTCTTTCTGACCCCATACTTTTGAACAGTAGCATAAGCAGCTGTCTAAATGTATTTCAAGTCTCATCCAACAGTCTGTTCACAAAATTGGCATAATCTGATTGGCTGGCCTTTTGAAACTTGGTGCGCAGGTTTTTGCTGCCTGGAAACTAACTGTAGTTTACAGGTTGCTGGGCTGATACAACCATCCTATATTTGCGAGGTCTGTGGCATCAAATCTTTAAAAAAACATAAGTGGGCGATTCTTGGCCGGAATAAGCTGCTGACAGTCTTTATGCAAATCAAACGTCTGGCTATGTGAGACAAATGTATTTATGAATCAAACATCTGTGTAGTGTCCATTAATGTCTGTGCACACAGGCCTCATCTCTATTACAATAGCCCACAAAAATCCAATTGAACGAGCCAATTATGGCTGTCATGATTGATTTAAAACCAATACTGTGACCTCTTAAATCTGCTGTATTTAATGCTTTAGTAATATTGGCTGGACAGCTGACAAAGCGCCACTTTTCCTCTCTCACATATTAGTTTCCTTTCTCGCTGCAGTCAAGCAAGACGACTGAATTTGATTAAACTTTCTGTTCTATCTTCTGCAGTCCATATGGGAAATGTTTACAGCTGACTGACTCAGGATTATTGTGGCAATAAACAGTTTGTTTGTTTATTTGCAATGCCGCAATTTGGTTCAAAATATTCAGAGGCACAATTCTAGGAATGATACAATTGGGGATAAAGAACTGAAGTGCAGAGAAACAAAAAGTGAGTCACTCCACTGGGCCAGATGTTTATATGATGCGTAATTTGAGTAAATTGCTAGAGGGAGAAATCAGTTTTAAATCCCTCCAAAATTAACAGCAGTCAAACTCATTCTGCACGGCTGTATCAAAGTGCCTTTATTCTCACAGACGAGACAAAAGATTACATCTTTTTGTAGCGCTCCTGACAAAAGCGAGTCTGTGATAACCAAGGACATGTTCGGGATGAAACAGAAGCGGCACTCGCGGCGGGCAGTCATCCTAAAAAGGTCAGATCCTTTGCCTGTCAAACACGACACACTCTATTCTCACTGTGTCGAATCTCATAATTTCTGCAGAGTGAAGCAAAGGCAGGTGGTTTCGATTCAATTCCAATAAAGATATTTTACTAAATGACTAACGCAGGCTTTCTAAATGGCTGTCAGAATATGTCACACTCATGGGGATGTCCAAATTTCATTGAATTTTCATCGATGCTGCTGTGAAATTCTGTCTAAAGAGAAAACAGATTCTGAGCATATGGTTTAAAACACTTGATAGCACAAGGCTTATAAAAGGTAGTGGAATAAATCGAATATTGGAATGAATAAACAAGATTTAGATTTTTACATCTGGCTCAAATTCCTCTTTCAATTGCCCCCCCCACCACTTGTTTTATCATCCCCTGGGCAAAATTGCAAGTCTGACTGCTTAGAAAAGTAATAGCGCTCAGTAATAGCCTCTTCTCAATAAGCTGCACGATCTGAGGCATCATTCCTGTCGGTAGCACAAATGGTGCGTGATGACTCACCCTGTGAAATTTAGGGGTTGTTTATATTCATAACCGTACATACACTACTGTTCAAAGGTTTGGGGTCTGTAAGAGCTTTTTTTAAAAAATATATATTTATTCTTTTATTTAGCAAAGACAAATTTAAATAAATTGATCAAAAGTGACAGTAAAGGCATTTATAATGTTACCAAAGGTTTCTGACGTAATGACGAACGCAAGCGCAGAGGATAGAACAAAACAAAACAAAACAAAACAAAACACCGGTCGCGAATTAGAAGTCTAAAACAAGAATTTTAAAAGTGAAATGTCAGAGGATTTCGATAAAAAAAAGAAGAGGATTTTGGGTTTGTTGCACAGCCCTATTTGTTTAAACCACAAGAGTGACTAATCCTACGATACTCCTACGTCCTGCGTCATACGTCACGTCAGGGGTTACTCGTTTGGCGCAGTATCGACAGTATGTGTACAGTCATCTGCAGGAAGCTAGTTATTTTAGATTATAAAGTTTTAAATATGTATATTTTTCTTCACAAAATCCATCGCTTTGCTTCAGAAGGCCTTTATTATACCCCTGGAGCAATATGAAGTATTTTTATGATGGATGGATGCATTTTTTGGGGATTCAAAATCTTGCCCCCTATTCAGTACCATTTTGAAGCTTGGAGGAGCAGGGATATTTTTAAATATATCTCAGATTATGTTCATCTGAAAGAAGATAGTCATAAACAGCTAGGATGGCTTGAGGGTGAGTAAATTATGGGATAATCTTCTTTTTCCTTTAAAACGTCCCTCAACATTTTCAACATTGATAATAATCAGAAATCTTTCTTGAGCATTTTAGAATGATTTCACAGGAATAAATTACATTCTACAATATAATAAAATAGTATATTTCACAATTCTATATTACTGTATTTTTAATTAAAAATAAATGCAGCCTTAGTGAGCATAAGAGATTTCTTTCAAAAACATTTAAAAATCTTAACAACCCACAAACTGTAGTGTATTAGCAACATTAACAGTAATGTTTGCCTTATAAAACACTACAAAACAGTAAAAAAGGGAAAAATACTGTAAAAAGAATGGGTGAAAGGAACAAGACAACCTAATTTTCAAATCATGGATAAAAACAAACAGATTTTCATATTCACAGTGCAACATACAGTGTATACTGAAAATCTATCAAGGTATAAATTCACAAGGGATAGGGCTATGTGTGGCACTCAAGAAAGAATTAACATATCAAAAAACGAAAACAGAAAACAAATACTCATCTCCTGCCAAGATCACAGAAATCTCCCTAAATATAGTATTCTCTATAATCCTGTGTTTGTGTTTCTATAATCCTTTTCAAATCTTTCTCCGTAATGCGTTTAAACAGGCGATGACATCTACAGCTCACCCCGTCCAGCCCAGTTCCTCTGCCGGAGGTGCTGATCAAAGCCGACGGCAGCTGTGACACATTTAGCTGATCTAAAATCTGCTCGGATGACCTGACGTGAGCGTTCACGCTGACACTGACTTGAGGCGACACTGTGACCGGAAGACATTCATTTTCAATGAGATTTGCCGATTCCTAGTGACACAAGCAATTTGTCCGTGTGTCTAGTGACTCAACAAAGTTGAGAAAAGTTTTAATTTATGCAAATGAGCATCAATGTGTTTCCTACAAAATAGTTGAGAGGACTTGTTTATGCCCACAAACACGGATATAAAAAATTGCCAGCATTTATGATGCATTTTGCACTTCTGCATTTGATATACAAATGCTTTTTAGATGGAAGGAATTATTTTAAAAAATAAAATGAACTCTAAAATGATCGGCAATACATCTCATTTGTAGTCAGATTTTCAGAATCTATGGTCAGTTATGCAATCGCTGGCAGAAACGCCAACAAGTAACCAACAGTACTGTAACTTGGTGACCTCCAGTGGTAAAATTTCTTCCAGTCTATACTGACCTCGGTGACCCCCTGCAAGAAAGCTTCTTTGGCCAGTTTGGCAGGGCCATCCACTGTCTTCCCATCATCCTCTGGGCCCCAGCTGGCACTGTAAATGTGGACGTGCTGGGAGTTTAAGCTCAAAGACTGAGCCTCCACAACATCTGTTACCTCTCCGTCCAACATCCGCACACCTGCATGCAGAAGACAGGTGGACAAAAAGATGTAGAATGTAGAAAACAGAGAGAAAGGAAAAATGGGTTTGTAAAAATGTACTGTCTGTAAATGTGATAGATATTTGGAAAAGAAAATGAAAAGTTTCCCAACACAAATTTTTCTATTGGCACTGAAAGTGTATACAGCACATTGTTGTATGAACACAAAACCACAGCCAAGCAGAACATATTTGATGTTAAAAATAAAAAAGTTATATCAGGGTATATACAGGAATCATGGAGTTAAATTTAATACCTTTTTAAGACTCTTTCCATACATTTTAAGACCTCATCGCTACTTCAAGTTTAACTGGTTACATCTGCGACACTTTAACTATATATTCACTATATATTGATTGTAAGATAGCACAACTAAACACAGTCTTAGTTTGTGATAACACCTTATCAATCCAACATAATTCAGATGAGAATTCATTGAGTGACTAACCCAATGCAAGGTTTATTAGAAAGAGAAACCAGAAAGAAGAATTAGACCAATAAAAAAAAAAAAAAACAATTGACAAAACTTATTGAAGAGGGAAAATAAAGCTCTCTGAGCTAACGGGTTCACACAGTATATTCAAAGGATGGATTTAACTGCCTGCAAACCATAGCTCAGGTCAGGTCAGGCAAGTTTACGGAGTGCTTGATTTGATGCACCAGAGCAAGTCCTTCAAACATAGTGTCAGTACGGCACCTGATCAAGTCTGAAAGATCATGGAAGGTAATCCTTTATGACCTTTAATATCTGAAATCCCTTAATTGGAGTTGAGGGATTTGTGTGTGGCGTTGAGGCATCAATGATGGCACCCATCATCACTCAGAGGTCAGCAGTAACGTTAGATGATGAAGCGGTGGTTGGTAGAGACAGTGGCGTTGCGCAGAAATGCGTGATAGAGACCTGCTTTTTGCGTCCCATAGCAGCTTTGTGGCTAGCACTTGGCATGTGGGACTGGTCAGCGTTGATTCCCATAGAGGATGTTCTAATCACCTTCCGACACACAGAGCAGCACTACCAGAGCCGGCCCTCAGCCATGGTTCCAACTAGCGCAAGTGTTCAATTTTATCACGGTTTTAGGGTCAGAGTTTCGGTACGGTTTGGGATGTGCTATGACCAGGGAAAAAAGGAATACGGTTTAGTCAAAGCCAGAATGCATATCCGAACTCTGTCTGTCTGTTTTATTTATTTTCAACAAACCATATTATAGATGCGTATGCGTGCCGAACTGTGAGTGGAGAACGGCACGGTTGTATTTTTTACCGAGAACTAGTTCCAACTCCTTATCCTCGTACCATTTGCGCGAAAACTTGCATTTTCTCATTAGTCAACGATGCTGTTTAACACCCGAGCGTAAAGGGACCTGCGCTAACACGCAGTAGTGGAGTCAGTCAGTGAGCATGGTAACAGATGACGTCAAATGTAGCGGGATTCCATAAATAAGCTACACAGAATCACACTATTCGCCTACGCAATGATTAAATTCAATTTAACTCTAGCATATAACTCTTTGGACAAATACACATAATGAAAACATGATACAAAATGTAATACCTTAGAAAATGGCATTTTTAATACTTTTTAAGGGTCTTAATTTTCTCTAAATTGTTTGATCAATTTTTTAATACTTTTTAAGACCCCGGCAACACCTTGTATATGGAGAAAGATTTGGATTTGACTGAGGTTTTTAAACTTTCTTATGCCAAGGACACACAAATATGATGATCAATTTGTGAGGGAACCCCTTAAAAAGAAAAAAATATAATATAAAGAAACAAAAACAAAATTAAGTTTTTATATAATCAATATCATTGCAAAATGTTAAATATCCGAGCTGAAAGAATTTTTTTTGCGTGTGTCACAAAAAAAAAAAAACTATATAAATTTTATTTTCAAAAGTCTGGCTTTTTTAGTCTTTTTAATTGCTTGTCACAGTGTCGTGTCCGGCTAGAACATAATGTAAGATGGGAGAGCATCTAATTAATACGAATGATTCTGTGGCCATCTATTTGATTAATAATAATCCTAGCAACAGGATTCAGACACTTCACGCATCCCCCCACATACGACCCGGTGGCCAATTAGAGATCAGCAACATCTGCTCTCTTTATCCACACACACACACACACACGCACACACACATGCTGGCAGATTTATCCTCTTATTACAAAGGTACACACACAAAAACACAGCAATTACATGCAGGCTCAGGCAATGCCCTCTGTCATAATCACCCTCATCTAGATGGAAAAATATTTTCCTACAAAGACTATTAAAATAAGAGATATGGAATTTGTGTATGCCTGCAGCGATGTCTGGCCCTGAATGAGCTAAATGTGACCAGAATAGCCAAGATATTTCTGAGATATTCCCCTTAATAGATGTGTTTTATAATTGAAAGATAAAGCATTTTAGATTAGTCCAGAGAAGCGTGACGACAGATGCACAAAGGGCAGGAAATGAGAGAGTGCTCGGATAGTTTTAATGCACGACCTCTTTGATTGATCCTATTACCATATGCAAATATCTAACCGCCAATCGTTTGGATTCTTCACTCACCTCCAATTTTGGCATTGTAGGCCACACCTACTCCACAGACACCATTGTTTGCTGCGGCCGCCACCTCCCCGGCACAACGTGTCCCGTGTCTAGAGAGACAAAGGGAGAGGTTGCAGTAGTGAACAGTGTGGCATTGGCAGGGTTCACATCCAGTTCACAATCAGTTCAACTCAATTCAATTTCAGTCCACGTTTGCACAGACAACTTCTCGGGGCGCTGTCATCGCAACGGAGAGACGGCTCTCAGTGCACCCAAATCCTTTAATTAATTATCCTTTAATTAAAATCTAATTAGGTCCTTGCACTCGACAACGATAAACAAATAAATGGCTGATCATAGTTGTCACTTGTGTGTCTGATCATTCCTATAGTACTGCAGAGAAATCTCAATGGTTCTGTGTTATGGTGGGGATGAACTTCCCTGTCTAAAGAAATAGCAGCTGGCTGTGGATTTTGTATGTGCAGTGCAAGAGCTATTCTCTCCATTCATCTGCGTCCTATTGGAGCTCATTGTTTCCCTTAGACAAAGCCGAGAGGAGGACGATAGGGACCCCAGAGTACGACTGGAGAGCCCATGAGACTGCAGATGTTGTTAAAACGGCGGCCTCGCTTTACCAGAGCCTTCATTACATCTGCCATTTTACACAAACACATAGACAAAAAGATAATTAGGCACACAAGAACACAACATATAACACAACAAAAAAGCGAAACAAAAGAATACGCATTGTACTCTTGGCCTTTCAAAAACTGAAAATAGCGCAAAGTGAAAACTTATAATAGCTAATCCAGACCCTGCATGTATCATGACAGCATTGCAACTGTTATTTTGCAGTTGTAAGTCACCATGCTTTTGCCTCTATAATTGAGAAATATTTAAGCATTCTATTCTATTTTTCATCTCTTTTATTTTTATTTATTTTATTCTCTTTTTTTTTTTTTTTGATTTAATATTTTTTCCTTTTTTTTAATTTTATTTGCATTGGAAGTTAATACCATGTTTTGTGTAGGAGTTGGCTGGTTATAGCCACTGCCACTGGTTAACCAGCTGTTTTGATGATACACTGAATGTATAATAACTTTAAGAATATTTGTGTGAACAACGGATGTTCATCCTGAAGAAGGCTGTCTCCATCCGAAACACGTTGATCAACACTTTTAATGTTCTAATGATTTAGCGCAGTTTATTAATTGATTGTTTTTACACCTAACCACGTGAGTGTCTTGGAATTGTTTGTTTGATCTTAAAATAAGTAACTTCCATTTTAGACACAACATTGTCAGTTATTTGCCATTTTGCTCCACCAAAGAAACATCTACAAAAAAAAAAAAAAAAAAAAAAAAAAAAAAAAAAAAAACCCTTTCCTTCCCTTTTCCCTTCCTACTCTAGCTTATGGTACTGAGCAATGTATGAAACTTGTATTGTGAGCACTTCCTGTGTTATTTGCCAATTCATGAAGAATCGCTTGTTTGTTTTCCTCACTTGTAGGTCGCTTTGGATAAAAGCGTCTGCTAAATGACTAAATGTAAATGTAAATGTAAATCTAAAAACAGCAAACAGTAGTACTGTTTTGTTCCTGAATGAATCAAAAATCAATTGGATCATTACACACACACACACACACACACATATATCTTATTTTTATATTTGCTGCATTTTCATTCAAAAAATCTTTTACATAATTTCAAAGCAAAAATCATCATATATTAAATCACATTTATTCATATTTATAACAGATTATAGATGATGATTTTTGTATTTCTTAATGAAAACAAAGGAACATCCTGTGTCTCATTATACTCATAAGTCATGACACAAGGAGCAGAAAAATGGGTGAATTCTTTAAATGTGTAAAGCTCAGTTCGGCAACAATAGCTTCTGATTAAGGCCCTGGACGTATTGTGTTTCATCAAATCAATAATTACTGGGGAGGGAGGTGTATATGGGTGGTGAAAACAGGGGCTCTTGACAGGCCATTATGCAGGTCGTTAAGATCCGTTTCTGATTACTGAGCAAAAACACGACGTGAAAACACTCTCGGCCTTCCACAGAACCTGCTGTGTACATGTAATTCAAAACGAACTGTATTTGTGTCTGAATTTAGTCTCCAGGGCATGTGGAATTACAGTATATACCTTCGGCGTGAGGTGAAAATGTGTATCATTCGGGTACATCCATCAGGATCTATCTCTCTCAAACTGTGAATGAGATCAAATCTATTTTATGCTAACAAGGACATTAGCTGGTTAACCTACTTAGCAGGAAGTTAAATTTTTTCCCCCTTTCCTCACAGATATTCCTCACAATTAATATTATCAAGACACATTTGTGCATGCTCATATGAAGCAATGGCCCTGAACTGCAAAAAATTCCTTTCTTTCTGAGGCTGTAAAGCCTTCGTTTGCAATAAAACATCATTTTCCACCTTTTGTCTTGCGCGAGGTGACAGTTGTCGTGATGAATGGTTGATAGCAGGGAACACCTCATGAATAAACAATACAGTTTTTCTATCAGCTCGTTTTGGAGGTTGTTTGCAGCTATAATGTATTGCATAAGGGAAGTGCCTACAGTAAAAAGATTTTATGCACACCATTTAAATGAAGATGTTACTCCATTTTTGGCTCAGGATGGCCAAATAGTCATTTAGAAGCAAGGTAAACTAGAGAGTTCAGTACATTCTGTGCTAACTTTAACTGTTAAGATGCAGTTACATTAATTTAATTCTGACCAATTTCATGAACAAAAAAGTCCCATTGTCTACACTGTTAAATGTTGCTGTAGATTTAGCAGCACATCACTGTAAAAACCAACTGATTACCAATACTGTAATTTGCATTGAATTATAGGTAATTTTGTTTGAGTGGGAACATTTTACAGTACATTTTAGTGTTGCTGTAGCCTAGCTTTTACTTGGCTGTAATATGCCATGTAATAATGCAGCATTTCTGTAAACAGCGCCCCCTTACTGACGTCAGAGCACAACTGCAGCAGCTCACTCGCGGATAGTTGGACGTTTCACTCGGTGGATATCTGGAAGTTTGGTAAGTTAATTGTAATTTTTATAATTAGGTTTTAGTATTTTACACTATAGTGTACGTAGCGTTTAGTGTGAAATGACAGTGGAAGTTAACATAGGCGTTACTCACGGTTTCCCGCTTGTCCCGACATTTTCAAATCTCAATCAAAACTCTGTGAATCACTCGTTTATTTCGACCAAACCAGACCTGGTGATTGTTAAAACGATGAAAAGATTCACTCAAGATGGTCTGTGTGAGTTTTATTTTGTTTCTGTCGAGTTTGAATATATGTTTTACGATGGTCTGCGAAGTAAATTTACTGCGATTGCTAATGGAGTCTGGTAACGTTAGATCCATAATGTTCGATCCGACTCTGTCAGCAAAACCTATATCTAATATAGGTTTAATAAACGGATTATAATAGATGTACATTGACTGTGCTCAAACACCTAAAAAGATTTGCAGTCAGTTTCCCGGATGACGGCTGTGGCGGTCGCGTTCAAAACTAGACCTGTTTGAACAAGTCATTTAGACACAAAAATACGTGAAAACAAGGCTAATATACTTTTCTTTGCAACGTAAACGGGTGATTTGGGCTCAGAGAGATTGGCTATTGGTACCAGTTTCGCATTTTACTTCGTTTGATTTAACTTCGACGGAATAACCAGAGTGATTGTAATGACAAATATTGATTAATTAAAAATATGAATAAAGGTATAAATTAGCGTTATCATAGTTAATAATTATCTATTACTTAACAAAGACCGATGCATGCCAAAAAAAGTAAGTTAGAATTTTTAGAAGCAGAAGCTTATCATTTTTTACTATAGATATGTTGTTGGAGTGTATGAAATACAGTGATGTGTAGCTTATACGACCTCAACAAGCAACACATCAATGAATAAAATGTATTTTGATTTCTTACAGCTCTACAGTGTGAGACGGTTATCTTTGCAGCCTGGGAATGAATTTTTTGTAAGTATTAGCCATTTTAATACAATATTTTAAAAGGTTAGTTCACCCAAAAATGAAAAGTATATTAATTGACTGGTATGATATTGCTAACATTCCTGGTCAACCCTGACGATGGAAATGCCAGACAGAAGAAGTGTACTGCCAGACAGGGAGTCCAAGAGAGAAAGAGGACCAAGAGGGTGGTGCAGAGGAAGGTGACGGCCATCAAACCACATGCCAATAGTTTTATTTGGTCCTTAATGGAGTTTGAATGGAAAACTTCAAACTGAAGCCTGCACCCACCATTAGTGGGACACTTGTTGTTTTTTTTAGTTGTTGTTGCTCACTTTTCATTCTTTTACCCAACCCAATCCTCAAGTTCTCATTTCTTGTTTTTAAAAAAAAAAAATTTATTTACAGATTTGTGCACACTTAAAGGGATAGTTGACAAATTCTGTCATCTACTCACCTTCAAGTTATTCCAAACCTGTACAAGTTTCTTTCTTCTGCTGAACACACAATGAATGTTTGTAACCAGACAGTTGATGTTTTTTCCTTACTATGTAAGTCAATGGCTACAGTCAACTGTCATCTGGTTACCAGCATTCTTTAAAATATCTTGTGTTCAGCAGAAGGAAGAAATTCATACAGGTTTGGAACCGTTTGACGGTGAGTAAATGATTACAGAATTTTAATTTTTGGGTCAACCATCCCTTTAACAGTCCTTAATACCTGTAAATTGCTGATTCACTGAACATGTAAATAAAATGGTTTTAATAGTTTAATTGATTGAATAAAACATATTTTTGACAAGAACATTGATTGGATTGTCTTTTGATTTGCAGGTATTCTGACATAGCATTATAATATTATGTCCTATAAATGTATATATTGTAATAACTACATATATAATTATAATATTAACATTATTAGTAATTATTTTGAAAATTATAGTAATATTTTGCCGTAATGGATCAATATAGATATTACAGTACTACACTGTATTATTAATTACAGCAGAAGCAGACTAAAATTAGAAAATGCTGTAAAAATACAGTAAAATACTGTTTTGTAGAATTACAGCACTCTTCTTGTGTACTGTAAATTAAATTACAGTACAATTACTGTATATGAAAATACAGTAACTTGCTGGCAACTGTTCTGCCAGTACTGGGCTGTAAAAATACAGGAAAATTGTTAACAGTGTACTGTCAATAGTGCAGCGATGACCATAAAGGAACATGGAGATGTAAAAATATGTGATGGGCGAAAAATGGATATTTCAATGCTTTTGCAAATGTTTTACATTCCTCTAAGAAACGTCGTGCTTGCTCAAGAAAAGGTTTTACGAGGGTTTTGCAAAGTTTCTCAGACAAACTCAAAAAATTTACATTTAGTCATTTAGCAGATGCTTTTATCCAAAGCGACTTACAAGTGAGGAATACAAACAAGCGATTCTTCATGAATTGGCAAATAGACACAGGAAGTGCTCACAATACAAGTTTCATACATTGCTCAGTACCATAAGCTAAAGTAGGAAGGGAAAAGGGAAGGATAGGGTTTTTTTTTTTTTTTAAGTGTTCACGGAAGAGATGAGTTTTCAGCTGTCTCTTGAATATTGCCAGGGATTCTGCGTTCCTGATGAAAGTAGGGAGATCATTCCACCAGCAGGGAGCAGTGAAGGAGAATGTTCTGGAGAGTGATTTTGTGCCTCTCTGTGATGGTACCACAAGCCTTCATTCCTTTAGTGATCGCAGTCTTCTGGTGGGGATGTAGCGTTGTAGCAGTGTGTGGAGGTAAGAAGGTGTAGAGCCTGTGGTGGATCTGTAAGCAAGCATCAGCGCCTCAAAACTTGATGCAAAACTTGATGTGAAACTTTTGTGAGCAAACACAAAGTTTCTTAAGGAAATGCAATATTTTGCAAGAGAACGCAGAAGCTCTGAAATATGTTTTTTTTTCTCACATTTCTGCCATCATCATGTCCTTTTAGGGGATCCATACTATTGAAATTTATTTCCTGAACAATATTAAATGTGACTGCAGCTTTAGACGGCAGGCTAAACTGAAACTCTTAAAAGTCTTTAACATTTCATTCAAATTCCACAGGACTTCCTTGTGATCGACTGGAAGGGATTCAAATACAGAGGCAATACAGTCTTATGAGGATGTGTAATGTTCAAACTGCTCCTTGAAATACTCCTTGTATGAGGTCCGATGCGGTGATATTACTAGTACGATATTACGATTTGCGTATTCCCATCCACAACTTTCAAAGACACCCACATGCAGTCAGAAAGACAGATCAGTGGCTGTGTCCTGAACTTAAGGGCTTAATGGGTATCATTAATGAGTCGTGGTACAGCTAAGGGTAAGGGCAGTTCTTCTACACAGTGAAGTCATAAGACAATAACACAACCTTTCAAATCCAAACACAAACTGTCCTTCCTGACAAAAAGGAAAAAGTCTTTCCTTCTAAAGTCAGGAAACACATCAAGGTCGCTTTGCTGGCAGCCATTCAGGCATAAAAGCAATCAAACTATCATTTATTCCTGAGCGTGGACAGCACAGCCTGAGCCTGTCAATTCGTAAAAAGTTAGTGTTGATTCTTTAAAAGACGTGGGGAATGTAAACCTGGGGCACCACCATTCATTTAGTCACAACGATTATGGATAGTGACTCAGTCCTGAGCATATAGCTGAGTCCACGTAATGCTACACAATCAGATTTTACTCGGCACCTCGTGACCAGATCAAATCTACAGCTTTATAAATCTGAAACCTCATTCCGGATGATTAGAGCTCCCTACCACGGAGAAAGCTTTTTCCACAGAGATGCTGTGCAGCTAATTTACCTTTCACAGCTCAGCGAGGTGCAAAAACACTGATTCAGATAACTGTGGTCTCAGTATTTTTAAAGTGCCATGAGTCACAATAAAGCTGATGAGCTCAAAACAACTAAAAATGATGTGTAGTTGGGGAAACGAACACTAACATGTGATGCGATAACAAGTACCCTTGTCTCCCTTTACATAAATGAGGGTTCAACTATAAACTTGTAAAATGATAGAGGTGGCAAAGTGTAAATTAATTGGCTACACATCAGTGTGGAGTGACTCCACGACTGGCCAATTATCATTTAAGACCTCATAACAAGCATGCGAAACATGCACATAGGGCATTTATAATAACTGCTGTTTATAATGAATGCCATAATTTATACACTATTTATGTAATGTTTGTTTTATACTTTATTTTTCATTCCCGCTCTATTCTGAATATATTACATTCATTGGATTTGTTGTGGAGTGAGGAGTAAAACATTTTGTATTATTTATCAGTATTTTTTACAAATTGTGAATGTAATAAAATTTGAATCGCACACCAATATGACTTATCTTTTTTTCTATCAACAATGCAATTTATAGTCAGGAAAATACAGTACCCGTCTTCATGTGGTAAAACATCCCTTTAAAGGCAAAAAGTGATGTGAATGCAGCTTACCTCTAATAAGAAAAAACAACATGGTTGACTGGATCACTTTTTCTACTCCCCTCCCTGTCCCAGCTCTATTTAGGTGCAAAATTACCAACAATCTTTCTCAACCTTCCCTGCAGAGACTGCAACGATCTGTCTAAGACCCACCAGGGAGAGGCAGAGAAGAGAGTGAAAATGAACTTGAATGGAAGATGAGTTTTTTCTTTTTCCTTCCCTGCCACCAGCAATCCCACCACACTGAAACCAGGACCAGAGACATGCTCTAATTCTTTCCGTCGCCTTGTTTTTTAGCCCTCTATCGGCTTGTTTCATGTTCCTTTCAATTCCCTGATTCATGCATTTACAATTCCCCCGCTCAGAGGCATAGTGTGCCCTTGAAATCTCGTGATGAGTCTGTGTACAGTATGCTGTTTGGTAGACTGATGGAATCCATCCTTTTGTCGTCGAATAGAGCATCACTGTTCCTCTCTTCAACAGGCCTGGATTAGGAAGCACTCTAAAAAGGATTAGAGCATTTTCCAGCCAGCTAAACTCAGCCCTCAGGCAGGGTTTCGGAAACCCACATGTCCTGAATGAGACGGGGATATGGAGAAAGAGGAGGAGGTAGAGAGTCAGAAAGTAATAGAGAGACAGAATCTAAGATAATGGCATGAGAAATGAGAGGGTGACGGAAGTGGCGGCGAAACCTTCGCCAAGTCTTTGACTCAATGACAGAAGCACATTCCAGAACTCAGAAGCACCGTCTCCAGCCTGAAGTCCCTGTCATGGTTAGTCTCTAGCTTCAATTGCCTGACTGGCGCAGAGCAGCGGATGCTAGGGCAGATTTCCAGCATCTCTGATGAGATTCCAGAGGCCCGACAGCGCTGGAAAGGCAGGCTGACAGGTCTGGGTCACGTGAGGCGAAGGGTTGAGGATTCATGTTTAGTTGAGGCAGAGGATTCATGCCTAACGGTGTTATTTAGACCTCTGGCTCATAGCCACCTCGCACAATCCATCCATCACAGGAGTTATTAGAATTAAAGAAAGAGAAAGGAAGGGGAGGACTTTTTATTGATTCAATAAAGCCAATGAGACCAGGATATTGATATACAAAAAAACAAAGAATCTCCAAACCGAATTGCACCCAATTGCAGACGATCAATAACTTAAACTCCAAAATTAAGACAACAAATAAACATATGCATATGCTCACCTGTGCAAAAGTCTGTGGCGCAATGCTGAGGTG
Organism: Opsariichthys bidens; assembly: GCA_037194245.1. Classification (NCBI taxonomy): domain Eukaryota; kingdom Metazoa; phylum Chordata; class Actinopteri; order Cypriniformes; family Xenocyprididae; genus Opsariichthys; species Opsariichthys bidens. Next base: position 16,672,249 of record CM074290.1, on the reverse strand, counting down.
TTCTGCATTGTTACTAAGGCATTACTAGTAGGTTTCTAGGGTGTTCTTGGCCAATATTGCATTTCTACACTTTTTATATAAACAAAAATAAACAAATAAATAAAACCTATTATTTTAAATGCCACAAATGATTCACAATATTATAAATGTATAGTATGAACAAAGGATATTCACTTAGAGATTTAATTAGTGTTATTTAATATTAAGGTTGAAGAAAAATTAAAGAAAGCTATTCTAAATATAAAAATTGGGGATTAAAATGATCATAATTAAAAATCCAAAATAGCAAGAAAAAAACTTTAATTTTCAATATTTGTTTCAATCAGCAAAAAATTTTTTTGGTTTGTTTTTCTTACTAACCTCACAACAGGAAGCGTCTCACTTACTACATAGAGACCATTAATGTCCTTCCAGCTCTCAATCTATGCCAAGCCATTTCTGCCACTTTTATTTGAATTTGAATAAGCACTTTACCGTCCAATCATCATTGTCAGAGAGTTTAATTCAAATGAACTAGACCCACTGAACATTAGTGTAAAAGCCTCAAATCATGGAAATGTGGAGTGCAGGTGAAATGGGTTATGGGGGTCCTGATTAAAGCAGGTGTATACAATTGTGGCTTCTAACACAAAGACGTATGCCATCCTCCTCCACCCTCTTCAGTAGCTGGATGAATATCTAACATTAGTATGATGCTGCTAAAATAACACAAGAGCATTCAGCTCACATGCACTGCCTGTATGGAATCGGTTCAAAGAAACGTACGCAGCATTTTGTGGATATTAGACATTTATATATGGGAACAAAGAGAAAATGAAGGACGTATGAAAGAAATGAACTCAAAAAACATCTTACAATGCCCTTCAATACAGGAAACTGTCTTTCTAAGTCTCTGAGTTTGCTTCCATCTATCTCTCAGTAGATACACATTCAAATATTCAAACAGTGTCTTGGTGCCACGTTCTAAGAACATATCATAAAACGGCAGCTGTCTTTGGATCATTCTGAGCACCTGGCGATGTCCCTTAGGAAAGAACATGAGAGTATTTAATAAGAGATCTCAATTGTTTCTCCTAGATAACAACGGAGAGCAGATGGAGATGCATCTTCTGCTTTTTTAGACTTTTCTCTTGAGAAAAAGACTGCTAAAGTTTCAGAAGATATCTAGCCTATATCAGCACGATGAGCTGGTTAACAAAGCAAGTCTGGCGGGTTAAGTTAATTGGTTAAGCCTTGTTGGGGATGCCAGCTCCTCGTGTTTGGAATCAGCATCTAAAATAAAGCCTTTTAGTAATGATGCAATCCACATATATTTTAAAGATCTACATGTTCAATGTCTTGTTTGTTTATAATTTAATTATGGATATCATAGTAAGGCAAATTAAATAATCTTAATCGACTGACAACCACAATTATTATTTATTTTGAGGAAATTTAGGACAGTCATTTAGGAAGAACAAAATCAACATGAGAATCTTGAGTCCAATTTTCGTTGTTTGAAGGAAAAAAATGTGTTCAGTTCGTTTATAAAGTGAGACTGCAGAGAAAAATACAGTGACAGACTGGAAGCTTTTTTCTGAAATAAATAAATAAAATAAGCGGTCTAAAAGCTGTACTACCCCTCAATCTTCCTGACAAAACAATGAAAAGCCTCTGCTTCTAAAAGCACTGGTAACCATCCGTGCATAAAAGCCATGAAGCCAACAATTACTCTTCAGTTTGGACACTGAAGCTTCAGCACCAAAGTGTCAATACATAGGCTATGTCGAAAAACGTTTTTGTCTTCAATAGAAGCATAATTGCTAACCTGGCAACATTGGCACCATCTCCAATTTAATCACAGTGCAAACGGTTGATGACTCTGTTGTATGCTTCGCTCAATAGCTGAGGCTCCAATTCATCTCAAGAGCAGATTTTACAGGGGATTCAGAGAAAAAACAAGCCTTTCATAAGAGAAGCCCGTTTCTCGGTTTCTCTTCCCAAAATATAATTTTGATGAGCATCCATAATGCGCCTTTCATCTGTAAGGAATAAATGCTTCTGATGTAATCTGCCTTTTAAGAGACTGCCTCAACATTTCTGGCTATTCACACAGTCATGCATTTTGCTTCTCATTTCATGGACTCGAACAGATTCAGTAGAGGATAATGATCTCGACAGTCAAGGCGCTTGAGATGTGCTGCACTTCCTGTGCGCCAGGTTGCCAAGGTGTGGGGATGGATTCCCCCATTTCTAATCCACAGATTGATCGTGATATGTGTGTGTGCCTGGACACCAAAAGGGTTATGAATGCTTGTTAAAGTTCCACTGTTTCGACGGAGCGGCTGTCACACTTTAAGTTGCTGCCGAAGGTATTAGCAGGAGTGAAGATAGCAACTTCAGCGCGTTCGTGGCTGAGTGAGGTGCCCCGACACAACTATGGCAGTGTTAACAGATTCGTTAAAGAAGATTTGCTTCTTTTGCAAGCTGCACTGTTCTGAGGAGATACCGAATTTGGAGTCTTTCCTCTCCATCCTTCTGCTGTGAGATTCTGAACAGAATAGGGAAAAAAAGAGAAAGTAACAGGAAGAAAGAGCTCTGGCAGGAAGCCCAGAGTGCAAAAGATTTGAAGCAAATCCCCCTGGCAGCAGAGTGATGGGCTGCTGGGAGATGGGCTTCAGGGTGGAGGGATGAATAAACGGTGTGGGGGTTAAAGGGGCGGAATGGGTCTTCCCTCCATTATGGCTGATCAAGTGTCGCTCGAGTCTATCGATAAGTAAGAATAAACAACGTCTTCAGTGCGTCTTCAGTAAATTAAATCTGATTTATGGAGCAAAAGGAAGACGAGACAGAAGGCATCTCTAAATAGTGCTCAAAATGCTCTCCAAACATAACGATGGGAAAAATAGAAAGTGCCGTGGAGAGTGAAAGACGAGGTCACTGGTTGGTTAATTTCAACGCTGCTGCATTAGGCCACTGATTGCCATTACATGATGGACAGAGATGGAAAAAAGAAAAAAAGACAAAAAGCACAAGTCTGAGGAAGTACTCCCTATGGAGAATCTGACGGCACGTTGTGCAGTTATGAGATTTCCTCTATAATGCATTTTTCATGACTATTTACAGCCGTTGGTGCATGTCTCTGAACGGCAGGTGCATTAAACCCACCAAACGACGCTCATCCAAACCACTTTATATAAAATAAAACTGCAGTTACTCATGGCACATCACAGCTTAAATCAGTGCGCTAAAGAGGAGAAAAGCAGATGTTACACCTAGCCAGCAGCCTACCTCGATCAAACGTCCCAAAAATGCAATCCAGCTAGGTGGCCTGCTAGGTTTTCAAATACAGCTAGCATCATACATGTTTACACAATGGCAGATTCTTGCTCTCTTACCTGAAAGAATATCTAAAACATTTACAACCAACGAGCTTCTGCAATATGGCATGTTTGTTGCAGCCAGACAGATCTGGCAACCCTGCTGTGGACGCACTGTTTGGAACGGCAAAGGAAGAGACCGGAGTCATTACCTGTTGTCATTCAGCTGTGTGTATCTGGGCTGAGGGTCTGGATCTCTGTCATTCACATCATAACTGGCGTCAGGATCCTTAAAATAAAACAGCATAAATAGAAGGGATCAAATTGCAAGACTCAGAATACACTGGATTTTTTCTAGCATTGCTGAGATGCACACCTGCCTAGACTACAATTTTAGTCATTGCAGACATATTTGGATATTCACACATAGGGATATGAAAAACTACATATTTTAATAATTAAGTAGTTGGTATAATTAGGCTAATTTAGGGTCATGCCCACTGCACCGATATGTTTCTTAAGGAGCTAACTGCCTGCTCATTTAAATTCAATTGGCAGAGATGGCTAAGGTGAAACGCCGCAAACCCCTGAGACACCTAAGGCAAAAGTGATTTGAGCAGAGTATTATGGGATAGAATGTACAATAAGGCTGAACAGACATGTTCGGTAACATCTCGAAATACCTCATGAAGTCTAATTTTTATGCAAAACTAGGCATTACGCAACGTTTTCATAATCCTGGGTGTATTACTAAAAGTACATTTCTACTGTGCAAAGTACTTTAACAGGAAATTATGTGTTTCCGAATCAGAACATTAAGAATTCAGTGAACCAGAAATGTTCAAAATTACATTTTATCAAAACCGACTAGTAAGTGGGCCATCTGAATGACTCATCAGTGTTAATATAGCCCTGTATAATTAGGCTGATTTAGGGTCACATCCACCACACACAGATCAGATGTGTTTCTTGTGGGTCAGTCATATAAGATGTGTGATTTAATTTGTTCTAATGTTATGAATTTAAAGACATAATTTCACAGAGTTTATCCTGGCAGTGCTAACAGGCTAACAGCACAACATGTCAACAACATGCTATAAATATCTACAAAAAGTTGAATGTCTTAATTCAACCCCTGTATCGCACCACTTCTAAAACAAAAGTTCATGTGACAGAAAATTAAATCTCCGCAGATAGTATTTATCTGAACCTTATGAAGACTGATATGTGAAATGAATCTGTTTTAAACAAGAAATAGAATTTTAAATCAATTTTAAACATCAGACTTTTATAATTGATTGATCACAACAAAAATATATTTTTCATTGTATTTACCATTGCATTTAATTTGTTCTACTGTAGTAAAAATTCATCTTTTAATTTCACCCTTTTAGAACAAAATAAATTATATAAATGTATTTAAATCTACCGTTAAAAAGTTTGGGGTTGATACGATTTTCTTCTGTAGTTGATCATGTTGTAGACACACCAAAAGCTGCATTTATTTAGACAAAAATGCAGTAAAAGAAAAACAGTAATACTGAGAAATATTATTACAATTTAAAATAACAGTTTTCGATTGTAATATATTTTAAAATATAATTAATTTCTATGATGTCAAAATCTTCAGAAAAAAGGTGTGCTGCTTAATTAATATTTGTGTGGAAATTGTGATAATTATTTCAGTATTCTTTGATGAATAGACAATTCAATTCAAATGAAATCTTTTGTAACACTATACATATCTTTACTGTCACTTTTGATTGATTTAATGTGTCTTGTTGGATTCCTTTCAAAAAAATAATGACCCCAAACTTTTGATTAATATTATATTAATAATAATATATATATATATATATATATATATATATATATATATATATATATACAGTACTGTGCAAAAGTTTTAGGCAGGTGTGAAAAAATGCTGTAAAGTAAGAATGCTTTCAAAAATAAACTTGGTAATAGATTATATTTATCAATTAACAAAATGCAAAGTGAGTGAACAGAAGAAAAATCTAAATCAAATCCATATTTGGTGTGACCACCCTTTACCTTCAAAACAGCATCAATTCTTCAAGGTACACTTGCACAAAGTCAGGGATTTTGTAGGCATATAGTTAGGTGTATGATTAAACAATTATACCAAACAGGTGCTAATGATCATCAATTCAATATGTAGGTTGAAACACAATCATTAACTGAAACAGAAACAGCTGTGTAGGAGGAATAAAACTGGGTGAGGAACAGCCAAACTCAGCTAACAAGGTGAGGTTGCTGAAGACAGTTTACTGTCAAAAGTCATACACCATGGCAAGACTGAGCACAGCAACAAGACACAAGGTAGTTATACTGCATCAGCAAGGTCTCTCCCAGGCAGAAATTTCAAGGCAGACAGGGGTTTCCAGATGTGCTGTCCAAGCTCTTTTGAAGAAGCACAAAGAAACAGGCAACGTTGAGGACCGTAGACGCAGTGGTCGGCCAAGGAAACTTACTGCAGCAGATGAAAGACACATCATGCTTACTTCCCTTCGCAATCGGAAGATGTCGAGCAGTGCCATTAGCTCACAATTGGCAGAAAACAGTGGGACCCTGGTACACCCATCTACTGTCCGGAGAAGTCTGGTCAGAAGTGGCCTTCATGGAAGACTTGCGGCCAAAAAGCCATACCTCCGACGTGGAAACAAGGCCAAGCGACTCAACTATGCACGAAAACACAGGAACTGGGGTGCAGAAAAATGGCAGCAGGTGCTCTGGACTGATGAGTCAAAATTTGAAATATTTGGCTGTAGCAGAAGGCAGTTTGTTCGCCGAAGGGCTGGAGAGCGGTACACGAATGAGTGTCTGCAGGCAACAGTGAAGCATGGTGGAGGTTCCTTGCAAGTTTGGGGCTGCATTTCTGCAAATGGAGTTGGGGATTTGGTCAGAATTAATGGTATCCTCAATGCTGAGAAGTACAGGCAGATACTTATCCATCATGCAATACCATCAGGGAGGCATCTGATTGGCCCCAAATTTATTCTGCAGCATGACAACGACCCCAAACATACAGCGAAAGTCATTAAGAACTATCTTCAGTGTAAAGAAGAACAAGGAGTCCTGGAAGTGATGGTATGGCCCCCACAGAGCCCTGATCTCAACATCATCGAGTCTGTCTGGGATTACATGAAGAGAGAGAAGCAACTGAGGCTGCCTAAATCCACAGAGGAACTGTGGTTAGTTCTCCAAGATGTTTGGGCCAACCTACCTGCCGAGTTCCTTCAAAAACTGTGTGCAAGTGTACCTAGAAGAATTGATGCTGTTTTGAAGGCAAAGGGTGGTCACACCAAATATTGATTTGATGTAGATTTTTCTTCTGTTCACTCACTTTGCATTTTGTTAATTGATAAATATAAACTATTAACATGTCTATTTTTGAAAGCATTCTTACTTTACAGCATTTTTTCACACCTGCCTAAAACTTTTGCACAGTACTGTATATATATATATATATATATATATATATTAATAATAATATAAGTATTTAGATATCAATGTCCGCTCATCAAACTCTTCTGTGCAGTTTGTGAAAAAAGATGGCTCACATAATTTCTCGCTAGATCAGGGTGATCCTTCTCAATGCCGTCATCTAGAATGGTCACAACCACTCCTCTTCCTGTGAAGCCCTGAGCCCAGGCCTCCTTAACATTGAGGTCTCCATGACTGGGATTGTACTGCAAGGAAAAAGATTTAACCATTAGTAAGTGTATAGTGTATTTCCCCTCAGCAAAGGCAAATGTTGGACTCGGTGAAGCTCCTGTGTGCGGCACAGAGAAGCTCGAGCCCTCCAAGCCATTCTGGGGGGAGGGGGAGTTAAGCGAGTCTCACACAATTTGACCGAGACCTCCCGGTAGTGGAAAGCCCATCTGCAGGACTTAATGCACACACGCTGATATTTTACCCTTGCCATTGAGAAAGGCCCAGCCACAGGAGCTAATGTAAATGAAAGATGAATGCTGACACAGTCACACACTTTTCCCTCCCAGATGGCAGCCTGTCGGCAGGACAATCCCAACAAGGTGCAGAAACTCATTCCTTTTAACCCGACAGCTTTTTCCCCAGTGAAGATCTCCTTTTCTCGCTCTATTTTCCTCACACATTGCTTTATGTTCAATGCCATCTGTTAAAACGCCACAGCTGAATATTTCCATCAACGCGGAAAGACGGACATAAACATAAATGTGGAAATTGGGTGCAGAAACACAATGAAGTACATCAATTGACACGTCTTCAGATAACTGCCCCCTTCGCAACCTTCTCCCTAATAAAAAACACAAAAATAAGCAGACAGAATAAAATTGCTCTTCATTCTGGGTTGCTTCTTCAGAGTAAACAACTTGAAAAGTATTCATTCCCTTGTCAACCACGATACAATCTCCATTTTCTAGTAAAAAAAAAGTACAAAGCGCTAGAGTTTCGGGTAATGTTTGACAGTAACACGTACAGATGTGGTTTAAAAGAGGTTGTGAAGGAGCTGAAACTTTAACAGATTAGTATGCTAATGGAGAACGGCAGCACTCGCGTTTGTTTTGTCATCCGTGGCCTAGGATGCTCTTTGGTCGTTCGGTTCACGCATTAATATGTTTTAGACTACGGCTTGTGCTCTGAATACAGAACGGAGCTTTAAAAGCAGCTACGCAAACAAACATTTGAAGACACACAGATGCGAGCGGGCATTCAAGCATATACCCACACAGAGTAATTATTTTGTGTAAGGTTTGTATATACTCAGTGAGTCAGACTCATTCGGAATCTGTCATCACTTAATAAAAAAAGATTTAAAAGAGTCTGCGAAGGTTAATTTGATGTTGTGTCTTCTCTGTCAGTGAACGTGACTGTCAATACATTGGCGCACATCCCTTTTGGTGACTGCCTGTGTGTATGTGAGTGCAGGTCAAAGGACTAATCCGAATAACAAATATTTATATATTCATGGCCTATTTATGCCACCATTTGATTTGACATGAAATTTGCAAGTCATTTCACATCTGATGTATTTTAGAGTCAAGCAAAATGTCCTGCAGGAAATAATGTAGGGCAGGACTTGTGTTATCACCGTAATTCGACAGGAAATAAACACATTAGGCAACAATACTACCGAATTTTATCATCTTATTATCCAATTGAGCTAATTACTGTTAAAATAATATAGGGTTATTCCGAACTCCCTTAAGTAAAAAAAAATGTAAATGTATGTTTATCTGACATTATTTTGTATATATCAACTAGGGGTGTAACAGTACATATAATCACCCCGAACCGTATGGTACCGACATCATGGTTCGGTGCATAAAGTCAGACAACGAATACAGTAAGTCACAGGCAATCGACACTCCAATCTAGAAGGCGGCGGGCACGGTAATGCATTTTAACCACCAATAATCGCAATAAGCTCTATGTTTTGTTACTTTCGATAAGAATCAAAGTGTCATCTTTCATATTTTGTCGATTTTAACGTGAAATTCAAACAAATGTCATTTTGACACTTTTTGATGTGGCATAACAGATGCTGTAGGCGCCTCGGGTGAACGCGATCATATCTTCCTCTTCACTACTAGTTACAGAACGAACATGAATGAACATCTTGAGGTATGTTGAAAGATACAGCACAACTTACAGAAAAGGATCACAGCTCGTGTAATCGCTCAATCAGTGTTTCGACCCGGAAAAGACATCACTAAAACAGCTTGTAAAGGATGTCACATAGCATTTTATTTACCTCAGAAATGCCATTCAGTGTCCACAGTTTGTTAGGTCGCTAGAGAACTCTTTCGCTAAATATATCCACTATATTAGCCTATATATTACCGAATATATCATTTTTGTAAACCATTGCACCACTAATATCTACCATTCAACATTGATAAGATTTTATGTTTTTGGAAAAAGTCTCTTATGCTTACTAAAACTGCATTTATTTGATGAATTATACAATGAAAGCAGTAATAATATGAAATAGTATTGCAATTTAAAATGGCTGTTTTATAATATATTTAAAAAATATCATTTATTAAAATATTATTATTTATTTGCTCTTCGTAAAAGAAAAAAAATATTATACACGTTTGGAAGACACGAGGGTGAGAATTTTCAGTTTTGTATGAACTATCCACTTATAAATTTTCTATATTTTTCATAAAGTATCTTCATATTCTCTGAATGTATTCTTTGTGCTCATCATACAAGCTTTATGTGGATAGAAGATTCAAATTCTACTTAAATGCACAGACACTGTAGCTAGTGAGACTAGAAAACAGAGAGAAGGTGAAAGGGTCCAATTTTCCAATCCTCTTATGAACTCTTTGGCTGTTCTCGGCCTTGGTCAGGTTAGAAAAGCTGTTTCAGAGGCTTAGAAATTTTTTTTTACACTGTGATGAAAAATTCTGAAAAACATTTCTTTCCTGAGAATATCATGCATTGATGTTTCTTTTACAATAAGAGCAGAGACATTTATTAACGGAGAAAAAAGGGTCTATTTTGATGTTATGTCGTCTTGAGACTATAAGCACACAGAATGTTTATACATTTCAAAACAGACATGGGGGACTTAGAGCCGGAAAGAATCATAGAGAATGTGAAAGCTCACAAATCAAGGGGTGGACGCCTTTCCACTGTAGAAGCACTTTAGACATACTGCTTTCAAAAGCTTAATGTACAACTACAAATAAATATATACAGTAAGTTTTCACATACCAGGTACCACTGCTGAGGGAATTTTGGATCTGTGGGTTCAATATGAATGTCTCTTTTGCATCTTCGCTTGGATATCTGCTGCTCTGCCCAAATCACCTGAAAATAACACATACACACATTGATTAGAGGCAGTATTTCAAATATCACACACCTACATTCTTGTAAATCACACTCTTCTCTATTTTCACCTTTTTCACCAAGGGTGTATGTACCTTCTGCACACCTTGTCCTCACTCTAAAAATAACCACATTTCACACTCTCCCTTGCTGTTCTTTTCAATCTGCTGTATTTTATAGCATTTTATGGAGCTCTGTGTTCACATTTGAACATGTTCTTTTATGTGGTTGTGTGTCCAAATAAAAGGAGAGACTGCAAAAGCACAGGGCGAGAGTCCAAATCCATTAAATATGTCAACTTCTTCTGGTGAGTACATCCAACAATAGCTCAAAAAAAAAAAAAAAAAAAAAAGATCGCCACAAGAAAAAACATGAAAAAAAAAAAACCCCAAAATATTTTCAATCGCGTGACATTTGTATTAATATTGCATGGTATTTTTTTGTGAAATTTAAGTTGAAAATCATGTGTATATTTATATATATTTTTAATCTTTAAAACTTTGAATAGATTGGGTACAGTTATAATGTATTTGTACTTTCGAATCCAATTTAGTGCAATGGATTGCAATATTTCATGATGATTATGGTAATAAGCCTGTTAAATGGACGCAGGTGTATGCTTGCAAACACGGCACCGATGAAGGGTTGATCCCGAAAACGTTTTGCGCACTCTGCGCTTTTCGCAATGTATTTGTGGCCTCTGGACAATAAATTCCCCTCAGCCAAATAAATATATAAATGAATTAGATCTTTTTGATATATCATTTCTAGCTCCTAGACTGCAATCTAGAGTTTAATCTGCAATTAGAAAAATGGGTTCTCAGTATTTTCTCCTAAAAAAAGATCAGTAATCAAATATTTCTCATTCAATTCTTCCTATATCAAATGCTTTGAGCATTACTATCCACTTTATCCACTATCCGTATGTTGACGACAGACCTGTTTGTTGCTATTTTTATATCTAAGGGAATCTCTTTAGTTGAAACATCTGAGACAAACATTTACATGAAACATAATTTAGAATTGTATTAAGTCTATTGAGCTATTAAAGAGCCACATCTGAGCAATAAAAAATGTCTTCTGGGCAGTTTTGGTTGAGGAGATGGACATGATATAATATAGCGCACAGGCATTAGCATTTGCACTAACTCAGAGGTATTAGAGGAGGAGTATGAAATCTAGTCAGGGTCCAGAAAACAATTGCTTTAAATGAGCTTAGAGGTTCACAGGCCTCTGCCTTAAAAACAGTATTCATTTATCTCTTTACAAGGCAGAGCCCACAGATTAAATCGATTAATTCTGGCCTCCTTCTCATTCTTAAGTCAATTCTATCAACTTCTCAGAAAAAACTCCCACAGATAAGTTAGAAAAAAAGTACTTCTTGGAAACGACACCTGAACACCACTGTGGCGTTTCACCACACAGCATTGTTTACGTAATTACATGTGTGCTTAGAGGTTGTAATTTACTGTCTTCTTTTATTTCAGTGTCTGGCAGAAGAAAACCAACCATCTCTTGGTTAATGGATAGGTGGGTTGGTAGTGATATGAGTATTTCTTGAAATACAACATCTGAACAATGTCTTGAGGTGTGGTAACTGTAGTATAAGCAGAATAATTGACTCCAGCCATTTGAATTATTAGAAAATAACACAAACTTGAGGTAGAAATGTGGCCACCAACAGATGAAATCGGAGAGCTTTCTGTCCCTCCATAGACAGCTACACGACTTCCAAAAACGTTCATAAAGAGATTGCTAAACTAATCCATATGAATTGAGCGGTTGAATTTATGCTTTCATTCACATATAAACATTCATCGACACACACATTAGTTATGATAAACGGAAGCTCAAGCATGTTTGCTTGACGTGTGTGAGACCCAATGAGGTTCATTCTTGTGTTACACAGCATGTTTGAGCTTCCGTAAGAACCAGTGAGGTTCACTCTTGTGTTACGCAACACTGTGAGTTTCCATAAGAACCAACAAGGTTTATTCTGGTCCGTTATGCAGAATATTTGACCTTCTGGAAGATGTTTGTTCTCGCACGTGAAGCAGCTTCGATTGAGCTTTTGTTTTTGTTCCCTGATCAATGCTTATACGTGAATAAAAGCCTAAATTAAATCTGTTCATCATATAAAGCCACTGAGTTTCAGAAATTTTGGACAAAACCGCTCAATTCATATTGATTAGTTTTGCGATCTCTTTTTGAACGTTTTGAAGCATCAAAGCGGTAGTTGCGTAGCTGTCTATGGAGGGACAGAAGCTCTCAGATTTCCTCAAAAAGATTCATTTGTGTTCTGAAGAGGAACGAAAGTCTTACAGGTTTGGAACGACGTGAGGGTGAGGAATTGATGGCAGAATTTTCCTTTATGGGTGAATTAACCCTTTAAATGAATTTGTATGTCATGTAATGTAATCTGCTTCAAACAAAACCAAAGGATCATCTTCTAAAAACTGCTGTGTATGTGCGCTTTTGTATGTCAGTGCAAATCAATGAGCTTAATACTTCCTATCTAATAATTCACATAATTTTATTGTTATACACTTTGGAGTAGCAATTTTTCACAGATTGTGTTCTGCTGAAAGACAATGGAGATTCACACAAACCACACACACGCACACTCAAAATCCTTTGAGTGAGTCGTCCTTTACGCCCTTGTTTTGCAGTAATGCCAGAACTGGGCTAAATTTATCATGAAAACAGCAAAAGTGGAGCAAGGCCAGGTCAGATTTAGAGGAAGAAAGCATTTCCTGTTCCTTTCACATCTTGCTGCCCTTACAGTTGTGTTCAAAATTATTCAACCCCCACTGAAATTGATTGTTTTGGCCGGTTTGACATTGATTTTGATCATTCAGTCATCCTGCTTACAATTAAATCAAAGAGGCACGTGTAGGTCAGACAAATATAACATAACATTTATAATGAAATAACCACAAATGTCTTTTCTCTGCTCACATCATTATCAGTTTTATTCAACCCCCAAGTGACATTCAATCTTAATACTTAGTACAACATCCTTTTACAGTTATAACAGCTTTTAAACGTGAAGCATAGCTTGACACAAGTGTCTTGCAGCGAGCTACGGGTATCTTCGCCCATTCATCATGGGCAAAAGCCTCCAGTTCAGTCACATTCTTAGGCTTGCGCACTGCAACTGCTTTCTTTAAGTCCCACCAGAGGTTCTCAATCGGATTTAAGTCTGGTGACTGCGATGGCCATTTCAAAATGTTCCAGCCTTTAATCTGCAACCATGCTCTAGTGGACTTGGAGGTATGCTTGGGATCATTGTCCTGTTGAAAGGTCCAACGTCTCCCAAGCCTCAGGTTTGTGACGGACTGCATCACATTGTCCTCCAATATCTCCTGGTACTGAAGAGAATTCATGGTACCTTGCACACGCTGAAGCTTCCCAGTACCTGCAGAAGCAAAACAGCCCCAAAGCATGATTGACCCCCCGCCATGCTTCACAGTAGGCAAGGTGTTCTTTTCTTCATAGGCCTCCTCCAAACATAGCGTTGATCCATGGGCCCAAACAGTTCTAATTTTGTTTCATCAGTCCACAGAACACTATCCCAAAACTTCTGTGGTTTGTCCACATGACTTTTGGCATACTGCAGTCGACTCTTCTTATTCTTTGGAGACAGCAAGGGGGTGCGCCTGGGAGTTCTGGCATGGAGGCCTTCATTACGCAGGGTGCGCCGTATTGTCTGAGCAGAAACTTCAGTACCTACATCTGACAAATCTTTTCTCAGTTCCTCAGCAGTCACACGGGGACTTTTCTCCACTCTACGCTTCAGGTAGCGCACAGCAGTCGAAGTCAGCATCTTCTTTCTGCCACGACCAGGTAGCGTTTCAACAGTGCCCTTTGCCTTGAATTTGCGAATGATGCTTCCTATGGTGTCTCTTGGTATGTTTAACATCTTTGCAATCTTCTTATAGCCATTGCCCTTCCTGTGAAGAGTAATCACCTCTTCTCTTGTCTTCCTGGACCATTCTCTTGACTTCACCATGTTTGTAACCACACCAGTAAATGTCTAGAAGGAGCTGAGTATCACAGTCATTTTAAAGCTGCCTAATTGGTGCTTATTAGGCTTTATTGCTGCTCCCTGACATCCACAGGTGCTTTCAATACCTGATTGAAAACACTTCAATGGACCTCTGTTCTTCAGAGTGGTAGTCTTTAAGGGGTTGAATAATTGTGTCAATGAAGAATTCACAAAAGAAACATTTACTACTGTATTACAAAACCAAATTATGTCATTTTAGTTGCATATGCTTCTTTAAGAAGTCCTTGTAGGATTTCATTCTGAATTCAATTACAAATGTACTCTAAATTCTCTAAAACCATTTACAGCATTGGGGGGTTGAATAATTTTGAACACAACTGTAGTTCAGCAGCAAACTTCTGAGAACTCCAATTTGACTTTTTGCAAGGGAAAGAAATTCCGGTTAGTGAGGGAGTAGACGTAGATGTACCTGCATTCAATTTCGTATAAATTCCCTTCGCTGGAGGGTATGTGCTTACAAGCGGCAGCTTTCAGAAATCTGCTTTATTAGCATAAAACCATGCTGACCTCGGAATGCAGAGCAGGCGATGCATGTGCGTGCGTTGCATGTGTGAGGCTTGTGCCAAGATGAACCCTGGCAACAAGAACGCCTGACCCACCGCAACAGAAACGGGCCCAGAGCAGAACCCTGATGCTGTTAGCCTTGCATAAATAGAGGCTAGCACACAAGGGAGCAGTAATCCAGCTTGTATCTTCCCCTCTCTCATTTTCTGCTGTCATGGATCAGTGTTAGGAGTCATCCGGTGTCTTTCGCTGGCATCTGGTGGGCAGGTGGGGTCTGAGAGGGCATCAGTATTAGCCATGTAGTTGGATTTCTGGAGAGTTTTAACTAGC
Source organism: Opsariichthys bidens (assembly GCA_037194245.1). Taxonomy (NCBI): domain Eukaryota; kingdom Metazoa; phylum Chordata; class Actinopteri; order Cypriniformes; family Xenocyprididae; genus Opsariichthys; species Opsariichthys bidens. The sequence goes on along the minus strand of CM074290.1, from coordinate 16,657,198 downwards.
GGCTGAAGCTTCAGAGAGTGAAGATAAGAGGCTGATCAGCAGGAGATCTATGGAAGCCTGCAGCCAGCGGCCCAAATATGCAGTCGCTTGGGATGCCTGTGCTGCTCTCAGATAACTTATCGGCACAGCCAGAGTCCTGCACTTCAGTACTACCACATACACACACACATACCAAAACCATCTCATACACACCAATAATCACAGCCAGTCAATCATCTGAGACTCTGGCCCAACTACTTTGTCATAGCATGCTAATGACTTCTCTCGTCTGGCCTCCTCTCCTCTCCTCTCCTCTCCTCTCCTCTCCTCTCCTCTCCTCTCCTCTCCTCTCCTCTCCTCTCCTCTCATTATTTCTCCTTCCTCCTTTTCTTTTCATCTTATTTCTTCCCCTCTTGTCATTTTGTCCCCTCATTTATTCTCTTCTTCCCCTTCTCTTCTCCTCTTTTAACATTTTCCCTCGTCTCATCTTCTCTCCTACCATCTAACCCATGTCCCTTGCGTCTCGCTTGTTCTTCTTGTATCTCTGTCATTTCGTCTCTTCCCATTTCGTCTGCTCCTCTCTTGTCCCATTTTAACATTTCTCCTCACATCTTGTCTCTTAAACTTTCATCTCTTTTCCTCCACTTCTCTTCACATCTTCTGTCATTTCATCTCCAACCTTCTTGTCTTGCCACATCTGCTCCTCTCTTCTCTTCTCTTGTTTCCTTTTTCCCCCCTCATCTCTTCTGGTTTCATTTTGTCTCTCCTTTCCTGTTGTCTGGTCTTGTCCTTTTTCCTCCCCTTTCTTCTCCTTGCTCGTCTCTACACACCTTGTATTATAACTTTTCATATCCTCTCCTTTTATCTCCTCTCTTTTCCTCCATGTCTCTTCACGTCTCTTCTCCAACCTACTTACCTTGTCTCAACTATTCCTCTATACTCTTCTCTTTTATCTGTCAACATCGTCTTTGTTTTTCTCTCCTCTTTTTTTATTTCTCTAGTCTTGTCCCATCTCCTTTTATCTTGTTTTTCCCTCCCTCTTCTCATCCTGTCTCATGTCCTCCTTCCTTCTCATTTTCTCTTCTCACGTCCATTTCTTCATCTCATTTCTTCCTATTTCATCTGCTGACCTCCTCTCTCATCTCTTCTCCTCTTACTCCCTTTCATCACATCTCCTCTTGTCGTGTCTCCTAACTTTTCATATCTTCCTTTCATCTCCGCCTCCCTTCACATCTCATCTTCTCTCATTTAATCTCCAACCATTTTCTCATCTCATCTCCAGTTTTTCTTTTTTCTCTCCTCTTTCCCTTATTTAATTTCTTCACACTTCCTTTTGTTTTCCCATGTTCTCCTTTCTCATCTTGCCGCCCTCCCATCTTCTCCCTTTTCCTCCCCCTTTTATTCTCATCTCCTCCCTTCTCTTATTGTCTCATCACCTCCAACCTTTTTACCTCCCACATATCTTCTCCTCTGATCAACTCTTTGTTATCACTAGAGTTGGGATTATGTGTGACTTTGTGTGTAGCTCGTTTTTACCTGAGGCTCGGCGTGCAGTCGGACATGAACCCCGCGATGGCCGGACAAAGATCTCCTCACCACACCCCTGTGCTGGAAATGATAATAGTCCCTGAAAACCTGGAGACACACAGACACACACACACAGAGGTGATATATTAGAGTGCTATTCCAAAGGAGCCGTGCCCACCACACAAGGTCATATGGTCGTACACTCTAGAGGGAAACGCACTCATTAACTCTAGCACCTGCTCACAGACCTGGCAATATCTCTCTCTCCAACACACACACACACACACACACACGTTGTGTTTATGTGTTTTGTGGGGACTTTCCATAGGCGTAATGGTTTTTATACAGTACAAACAGTACATTCTGGAACATTTGGTCTCCACAATGTAAGGAAAACAAGTACACACACACACACACACACACACCCTGTAAAGGTACAGTCGCACACATTTATTTCTTATAGTCCTACAAAATGTGCAACAGATCAAAAAACACTCACATACACACACCCTAAAAAGAGCTTCCCACTGAGAGACAAATTCTATGAAAATGATGAAAGGCGGCTTCAGGTACTTTTTGCACACACAACAGAGCAAAATACACACAGTGAAGCAAAGCAAAGGGGATGTATAAGTGAAAAGATATAACTCTCATTAATCTGATACAGAGAAGATATTATTTTTTTTGTGCTTCGGTTCAATAAAGCAGCACACAGAAGCAGAAATTTCACTGTATCTGGACCGCTACACACTGATGTGTGGGATCCGGCACTCGGCTGGGCAACTCATAACCCTGTGTACTTTGAGCTTGTGTCTGCGTAAGTGAGAGAATCATGCCTCTATCATTACTCATCTTGTTCTGTTCCCAGTAGAAAGAGGAAAGCAACTTCTGGACGGCCGAATACCCACACACTTCTTTCACAAGTGACGTCAATGAATAGATTCTGCACTATATAGTCAAGTGTCTCCTTACTAAAATGACGTTCATTTATCAAAATGCTTCCCTGCTGGGCTTCTGTTCCCCTGATGCTTCACTGCAGACGGCCTCTCAGTTTCCTTTGCCATCTCCGTCTCTCTCACACACACTCTATGTCCTCGTGATCAATAACACGACCTCTGCTGCCATCATCTACTTGTCTCGCTGAAACTACAGAGGTGTCCCCTGGGATTATACGAGGACGGAAATGCTTTCAGAGACCAGCAGGACTCAGCGTGAGCGTCTGAAGTGGTAAATTGGGTAGAGTCTTGCCCAGTGTTCTGGAACCTCACAGAAAAGAAAAATCACTGATCTCATTAATACATCAGTTGTTTCTCCTAGATAGCAGTGAGAACAAAGCAAATAGAGACTTTTGATAAAGATCACAACAAATGTCACAAACTGTGCCAGCTGTTGCCTGCAATCAAAAGTCAGCAGTTTCAATATAAACTAGCCTAATTTCGCATTAAATTCTGCAGAAAGCAGAAAGCAAAATTATGTGAGCTTTGACATTCATATTTATTTTATGGCTCTATACTCTAACTTCATGTCATCTAGTGTTGGCTGAGCTGCTGAATATACAGCACCACGGCAAAACAAATTATATTTTATCTGAGTAATGAGTTTGCAGACTGACTTGAATGTGATGAGATAAACAGAACGCGTACCACAAAAATAATACAAAAACAACACATGCAATCTTCAGAATGCTAAAACGTATACACAGCATAGCCAGCGTAGTCTAATTCAGGACTCTTATATTCTTATATTTTTCCTTCAAGAAAGTCCAAGTTTGGTTTGAATCAACTAGTGTTGTCAAAATATCAATATTTCGATATTTATCGATACTAAAATATCTGAAACAGTTCCAATACTCCTTTTCTGCAGTATGGATACACCGATACCATGAGTAGCATTCTCCCTCTGTTCTCTCCGACGGTGAACTGACGCACAGCTGCCTGCTCTCACTCGTCTCATTCGCTCCAACTGAATAGTGCTTGTATAGCGCATAATTTTAGTCATTTCAGCAGGTTTCGCGCTCATACCAAAAGCACGTGGACCACTGAAGTGGCGCTCTCATAAAGCCGCCTCTCAAGCAGCTCGCAAGTACCAAATTTCTTCTTTTTGATGGCTTTTTGCACTTAAACAGTAATGCATAAAAAATAAAGTCAAAAAGGCTGTCTTGCTAAATACAATACGCATAATGTGTAACATTATATTGGATCCGTGCATAAGCTCTTAAAGTGACAGCAGCCTAATAAACCTGCTGCAAAAGACAAAGAGAAAATCACTCGCTGCTCTTGACTGAATAACTATTGTAACTTTAATTGTAAGCATTAATCTGTATTTAAATTTTACAATGAAAACTATCCAGTGTTATTTTACATTTGATTACTTTCATTTCTGTAGTATTTCTTACCTGAATATACCCACCGGAAAACTTAAAGCCATGTTTATTTCATTTGTCACTTTAATCTATTTTATTTATTTGTGCTATTGTTTGCAATTTGTTAATTTGTTCTTATTTCATCACTGACTGTTTACTTGTCTTTTTTATGTAAATGTAGTTCAACAATTCAAATTATGCCTCCCTGGGCTGTGTAACCTATTGCAACAAAATTACCCAAATTATCAAAAAAATATAAATTTAAATAAATAATAATAAATAAATTATCTGTATGATGGTGTGTATATATATATATATATATATATATATATATATATATATATATATGTTACAGTTTTCCCTGAAGTATCGAAAATTGTATCGAATATCGATTTTTTTCAAGGTATCGTATTGAAGGAAATTCCAGTATTGTGACAACACTAGAATCTACTGACAAACTGCTCCTTGAATTCTTACGGGTGGTAACAGAATTAGTAAATATAAAAATAAATATGAAATAAATACATATAATGACTTTAAAATAGTAATTAATAAACATTTCATTAATAATTAAGTTCTTATTAGTGTTAGTGTTGACATTGTAGCAATTTCAAAAGTTACTTCTCCTCAAGAAATTGTATGATAAACATCCTTGATAAAGTTACACAACTGAGAGCTCAATTAAGCCTCCTGAGCAATAAAAGAGTAACCTGTGAACAATAAAATTTTCTTTGATCTGCCTCAGTGTGGCAGACGGGGTCTGCAGGACTCCTGTAGCATGTTGTTAACTAGGATGAGGTCTAACGCTCTGGCGGCTGAGATCAGCTTCTGGCTTTTACAGCTCAACTCACACTGCATGTGCTGTCAGATGTGTCAAAGAATTCACACAACACGTTATGTGAATTCAACCTCTACCGTTTTTCACTCTCATTTTATAATCTTTGAATCACAGTTATTCTCTCTTACGCCTATACTAAGATTTTAATAATACTACTGTGTGTCTAAGTGTGTCTGTGAGCACATTCTAGCATGTTTGTGCGTGAGAAAGAGAGACAGGGAAGGATAAAGATGGAAGCAAAAAGAGAGCAGGAGAGAACGTTGGATGAAACATAACTTTGATCAGCAGAGGAAGTGAAAGTGAACATCATTACTTTCTTTGGCCTGATGTGCAAGTGTATAATTCATAACTCACAGACCAGAGATCTGAAAGACTCCCTGCCCTCAGAGCCAATTCCTCTGGACATGACACATACAGACAAACTGTACCTTTATTAGACCTAAAGATGGTGAAGACGGCAGCCTTTTAATGGCATCCTGTTAAAAGAAGGTAAACTTTTAAAAGGGCCAAATTCCACACTTTTGTAACCGTTTTTGTTAGTCAACTTTCCTGGCTCTTTCATGATCATTTTCTCCTTTCTCTCTTTAATCTTTGGACCTAAACAGGATGTTTTAGGAAAAAAAAACATCTGTTTTCCATGGCATGTGCTCCTTAAAATCTTTAATTTAGAATAGCGAATTCTGGTCAAGAGCTGTATGTAGAGAACATTTCCGTCATACAAAGGGTCAAACACAGTTAGGGTTTTATTTGATATAGATGAAACCACACAACAGTTCATCTTGGGAAAAAAACGAATTCAAGTAATGACTGCCATAGCTGTCTCAGCCCATGAATGGTTGTACAGACAACAGTGAAAGAAAAAAAATAAGGAGCAGAAATGAATGTAGACTTGTGTCCAAAAGTCAAGTCAAGTCAAGTCAAGTCATCTTTATTTATATAGCGCTTTTTACAATGCAAATTGTGGCAAAGCAGCTTTACATTAATAAGAAAATGGTGTCATTGTGCAGCTTATTCTATATATTATTGATTCATTCCGTTGAAAATATCAGTAGTTATTAGTCTAGTTAATTAGGTATATCAGCACTGCAGAAAACAGTGACGTAGTCGTCCGGTTTGTATACAATGGCACCAATGCAGGCATATCAAAAACACTGCTGAATATCAAGCAAGTGTCCCCAACTTAAGCAAGCCAAAAAGTAACATGTACCAATTTTTTTTTACAAAGAAAAATGTAAAACACAGTGTGTTGATCGTGGTTGCATTTGCTTAATACAACTTGCATCAAACAAAAGATTTGATTCCTCCAACCAGGCAAACGCATTAGTTTTTCCCCCCAGAAATTACTTATTACATCAGCCAAGTACCTTATAATCAGCCCAACTCTCAGAAGCTGAATGAAGCCAGCCATCATGGGATATGCATCATAGAATAAAAGTAACAGAAAATTAAAAAAATAGCAGAGAAAAGAAAGATTAAAAAGCGAAAGTAAAATGCATTCATAACAGTGTGGAGCAGAGTGGGATTTTTCAATTAACTGAACTAAAATGAACTAAGGAATGAACTAAAAAAAGCTAGCTCTGCGCCAGTGGACACGCACCATTATGAATGCCCATGAGATTTGCGCATTTTATTTTTCCTTTCAAATTAGCGCCAATTCAGGAGAGGCAATAGCTTGAATGATGGGTTCATCATTATTCTTAATGAAAAACACAACAACAAAACAATACAATGACAAACTCGTGCAAATGGGCCCTTTTATATTTCGCTTTAGATCCAATTAAATCTTCCACTGTCGTCTTGTCAGTCAAGAGTGAGGCTAAATGGTCAAAGTGGTCAAATCTGACCTCTGCTGCTGATCTGTGCAACGACTCTTTCGGCTCACGCTGAATTGAGAAGATACGTTTAGTTTTTAATAGTAGTGTCTGTTCTTTAATGGAACAAAATCATTTTTATTACTATAAAAAAAAAATCAAAAATCAAGTGATGGTAACACCGGCAACACCGACTCTCGTAACAAGCCCACCCCAAGCCATAATGATTTTAGGCTGCCTAAACGAGTTATAACTTATTGTGAACTGCCTGAATGACGGTACTTATGTGTACGTTCATTTGAATGTCTCTGTTATATGCCACGCAAGTCTACAGTGTGTGTGTGTGTGTGTGAGACAATGTGTTCTCCTTCTGTTGTCTGAGTACCACCGCATCAGCACCGAAAACATGCGTAATTTTTTTTAAGACAATAATCATACAACGTATTTGATATTCTATAATCAAATCAACTAATCGAATAAAATCGAAAATCGTGACATATCCCTGGTAGAAACATGCATTTTTCAGTAAAGCTGCTTTGAAACAATATGAATTCTGAAAAGTGCTATACAAATAAATGTGAGTTGAAATTAATCAAAGCTCTGTGTACCCCCTAGCATTCTTTTATTATTATAAGAATAATTTTTCTATCACCTGCTTAAAATTGATTTTCAGAGGGGCAGTCCTCATTTCTAGCCTCAAGCTCAGAAATCATTTGAGATGTTTTCATTGAATCAGGCCACTGATATAACCAGCTCCAGCACTACTACCAAACAGAAGGCCAAAACATGTGACAGCTATTGATCACGTTACTCACCACTATCACTGGTACAGTTGCATAATTGGTTTACATAATACCATGAATCAATAAAAATCATTTTTTTTCATAATTGCCATCACAGAGAGAGGTAATGAATAGATTCAGGTTAGATGCAGGGACACGCAGGAAAAAAAAAAAAAAAACAGTTCTGGGAAATCACTGTAACAGCCTTTGCTGCCTCACTGGGCTCCGAAGTAAGCGATGGAGCCACTGACATTGAGCTATTGATGTTCTACGGCTAAATTAAATTCAGAGAAGGCAGCACACCTTACGAATACAGAACTGTAGCAGAAATGGCCTTCGATCAATAGGAATCTTATCAAACATCCTTTTCAAATGCTATTTTTTGGGAGAATGAAGGGAGTCAAGGCCCAGGTGAGGGACGTAGAGGGATTGTGGCAGTGTAATTGTGGCTTCCGCTCTTTGGATTCTGACTAAATCGGGCCTGTCTGTATAATTCGCTCTTTCTCTTCTTTTTCTGAATCAGTTTCGGGTTCAAACATATACGGCTTAATTAAACCAACATTTGTGTGACATGATTATTTTGTATTTGTATTGAAGTTATTGTGAAACAACCGTAGCAAACACATCCACAACTTTTAATACCACGATGATGACCTTTGATTGGCATTCAATGATGTTTAATAAGGATTGTGTTTAATGAACCAAGATGTGTGTGGGTGTGTTTGTTTGTGACAAAATCAGAAAGACTGCCGCAGCAAATTCAAGAGGATCCATCTGGTTGAATCATAAGTTTTAAACCTCCCAGTGGGCTGAAGAATATGTTCAACTAAATTAGTATACGCTGCATATTTCCTCTGGCCCGTCGATGCATAGAATATGAATCTGCTGGCAGCGTTTCTTACGCTTTTTGCCTTAAAAATGAAACACTCTTTTACACACACACTCAGATCTGAGAGTTGCTCTACAGTGGCTGACAGAGGTGATGGAGCAGTATTTCAGTCCTACCTCCACAGTCACGAGGGATAACATTAATCTATCTGCGATGAGAGAATTTCATTCATTCAACCTTTTTCAGCCATGGAGGTTTTCTTTGGTAATGTTACATTTTTCTGAATAGAATGAAGGCAGAAGGAAGGGCAGGAGGAGAGAGACAGTAAAGGAGAATGAAAGCAAATAGATGTATATTAGCTAGAGCATGAACACTCTACTTACAAAGTCTATGTTGCCTCCAGCTAAATGTCAGTGATGGTGCACTTTAAAAATGAAATGTGGAAGATCTTTAAAAATGACTGTAACAAAGGTGGTGGTAATTCATCTCCCCTGCTGAGGGACTTCTTTCTCAGGGCCAGATTTTCACATATTTCCACATTCCTCAGCTGACACAGAGGGATATATTAGTCATCTAATGCCACCATATGCTACATCCACTGATGCTTTTCCTCCATCTCATGGCTTTTCATCAATACCATTTGATACAATAAACCACTATAAATGCAAAATTGTGATCAAATTGAGTTAATTACCTCAGAAATTATTAAATATTATATGGATTAATATTACATTATGTCTAACAATTAGGATATTGGAGACTTGAAGTTCGATACAAAGAAATTACTTCTTCAGTTCAGGAATCAAATTACACTGACTCATGCTGTGATAATGAATTGGTATGGGAATATGGGATAACATGATAAAATTGTACAACAGTATATGTCAACCATTCTGGATCCACCTTGTGATTAAACGCACTCTCTGATTCGGATCACACACACATCATCATCTGGAAATCATTCATTTCACTCATGTCTTCTAATATTTCTTTTTTTGTAAAGTTAGAAGTTTTTTTTGACACAAAGGGAAGTGGCATAGTGGTTTCTGCCAAAAAACAGTATTTATTTTTTTTGCCCATTTCACAATTTTTAATTGTACATTCCCCTACGGGACAAAGACAAAACAAATCACAAACAAACAAAAAAAAGGTTTAAATTCAATCTTTAATGTGGTTTCAGACTTTTGGACCACACTGTATGCCATTATAGACCAAATTAATCATTTAAAAACACAGTGATGAAGCCATGCTTGCTTATATAATATTCCTCTGTCAAGGCCATCAGTTCAGTTCAACAGAAGCAGTATTGGCAGACTCGCAATATCAAAAAGCTTTTGCACAGTAATAACACACCATTTATTTCTCTCTCTCTCTCTCTTTCACACACAGAATCTAACCCTTACTTTTCTTTCCAACAGTCCATACCCTTTTTCTGTTCCTGCGGTCATGTTGTTTCTACTGTTTCCCTGAGACACACTCGCTCATGTCTATATCCCCACAGACTGTGAGTCAACACGTACGCCGCTTCTCCACCAGTCTATTTTTTTCTCTTTCCTCCATCTCTCCAAGTCTCTGCGTTGAAGAAATCAAATCATCACGAATGCCGTATGACTACAGCAAAATTATTATTTGATAATGACTTTCCTGGGAATAAAAAAAAAAAATGATTTGAGTCTATCAGAAAAAGTCACGGTGGCTTTAACCCTCACCTGACCCCAGATCAGATGACTGGTGGTGGCGATCGTTATTGAGATACAATTTCATTTCACCTAATTATCACTGTCATTTTACGCAATCAGTACAGCAGCCGGGCTTGATTGGTTATCCATTACAGTGACATCCCAAGATCCTCAATGACATTGTGTGCACAATGGGAACGAACAAATGGATTGGAATTTTATCTGGGCTGAAATTGGATGCAAATCAGTCAACGTTGAAAATTCACGACTGGAGACTTAATTTACATCAACGGGAAAACACGTTTGCATTATTCAGACTATAAAATGCTGAAGCTCCAAGAGAGAAAATATAATAAAATATTGACTTAAAATATCTTAGAAACTAAGAATAAAGCAAATTGTCAGGTAGCGATGGCTGAAAGGCTCTCTGAAACAATACATATTCCTCAAGGGCAACCAGGCAGTCCAAGGTCACGAGAAACGCCTCACAATCAAAAGGCAAATCACTGTCTGAAGCAAAAAAGAGAGAGGCAGAGAGAATGATATAGTGACAAAGTCAGACCGCTGCCGATAGGAAAGGGGTCATTACCTGGGAAACGGAGACAGAACTAATGACACGGAGAGAGACATTCCAAGTTTAGAGCACACACACACACGCACACCTACCCAAATACACACGTACACAGAGGCACACAGGGACGAAGCGAGAGATCATTAGCACTCTGCTCAGCTCCGCTCTGATGTGAGGGAGTTTTAGATGCGCACAAACACACACGTTAATCTCTCAATGTATTATTCATAAGAAGTCGTTATTACTGTCATTAAAATCTGCCTTTGATTTATTGAAATGATCAGTGGGAACTGTGAGATCTTCACTGTCTTCTAGACCCCTACTGAAAGGGTGACTGAACTAATTCGGTACAACTTATTATATACCATCAGGGATTTCCATGTCAAAGGACGATCACACGGCATCGCTCCAAACTGACGCTTCATCAAAGCTGGTGTTTCGGTTACTGAAATACATCAAGGACATCAAGTTGAAGGACATTTCCATAAATAAAGGTTCAAAATCCTCACATACGAGCACATTCATATAGATTACCGTTTAAAAGTTTGGCTCTGATTAAAAAAAAAATAATAATAATACTTCAATTCAGCAAGGATTCATTAAATTGATCGGAAGTGACAGTAAAGATATTTATAATGTCTATTTGAAATAAAATATTCTATTTAAAATAAATGCTGCTCTTTTGAACCTTCTATTCATCATCCTGAAAGGAGAATTCTTTTCAGCATCAATAATTATAAGAAATGTTTTTAGAGCAGCAAATCAGCATATTGGAATGATTTCTGAAGGATCATGTGACACAGCAGAATCACAGGAATAAAATACATTCTAAAATATATTAAAATAGAAAACATTTCAGTTATTTCAAATTGTAATAATATTTCACAATATTTGCAGCCTTTTTAAGAGACCTCTTTACTGACGCCAAAGTTTTGAACATCAGTGTATGACTCTGAAGAGAAAAATAATAAATGTCATTATATTATTTATTAATTTAATCAATATATTTAACAATTTTACACAATTTTTCCTCTGCCTTTTTGTGGAAGAAGCTCTCTATATCAATGGAAGACATGAAAGGTTTCATTAAAAGTCACTGGTAAAAGATTCCCCATTGTTTTTCACCCAAAAAGCAGAGCACAGAAAAGGCAATCAAACATTCTCTAAGCGTTGAACACAGAGGAATAGCCTGCACAACAAAACCATGCTGATCCATTGATCTGACCTATAGTGATATCTGGCATCTGCTAATTACTCCTGCTCGCAACATCCTTTTAAAACTGATCTAGTGCTGCTTTCACTCCTTAAATCCAGTTGTAAGCCACTGTAAGGCAGATGACAACCAGCACTAAAGGGATATCGTCGCTCCCTTGAGCAGGTCAGAGTTGCAGTGAAGAGGTGAGAAGATGCTAAGCTCTCCTGAATGAATCACAGTGTCCTTTTTTCATTTCATGAAGCAATTGAAAGCAGCAAGAGCTCTCTCTCTCTCTCTCTCTCTCTCTCTCTCCCTCTCTCTCTCTCTTCCTCTCACGCACCAGTGAGGCTGACAGATTTTTTACTGTTCTGATGGTGACTAACGAGGCTTGTTTCGCATTAGTGCTTTACAGCCACATTCAGTCTTAACCAATGGTTCTCAAGCTTCTCCGGCCAAGTACCTAGTCACAACAATGCTCCCTCTAATTTTCATAATTATGTGAACAAATTAATAATCAGCACTGAGCACACTGACATCCCTGCACATTGTATTTTGAGAGCAAGCTTAATAACTGAGCAATATAAGGACATACTTTGATTAATATAAACATTAGCATATATTCCTGTTAGAGATGCACCGATCGACCAGTCAGTGATTCGGCAGATTTTCCGCATGATTGGCCCAGACTGGTAACTGGCCGATCAGTCTCATGTCTTTCTGATTTCGAGTCGGTCTGCTTTGTTGCCAGCGGCACAGGCAATAACATCAGCTGAGCGTTCTCGCGTTTGGCACACAGCTGCCTCCTCTCTCTTACTCGTCTCATTCGCTCCGGTTAAATAGTGCTTGTATTACGCATAATTTTAGTAAATCCCGCAGGTTTTGCACTGATCTCAGTCCTTACCGCTGCTCGGTCTCAAGCAGCTTGTGATTCGCAACTAAAATGAGTACAGTAAAATGAGTAAGTCAAATACTTAAAAAAGTATGTCAAAATGCCCATCTTGGCGAGTATTCAGTTAAGCAATCAGTTTTGGAATGTTAAATAGTTGAGAAAGATAATGCCAGCACTAATTTACTGTCAGTACTGGGTTCACAGTTCACATGGGTAGGGTACTTTGTGCTGTGTGTGGATGACTGTGTTTGTCTGCTACCAACGAAGACCATTTCTGACGAGATGGTTTCAGACTGAAACCATTTCAACAAAAAGATCTTTCTCTTTTCGATTAGCTGTACAAGCTGTATTTACAAGGGTGAAAAAGCTGTTGAGTGAACCAACTTGCTTTACATGGACTCTGACATGGTCAAAACCTCACCACTTCACATTGCGCATTGCACTACAATAGGTTATGAACTTGGACGCGCAAAGAATTACAAATAAAAGATGGGAAAAAATCACCACATCTATAAAATACATTTCTAGAGTCATATTTCGCATCACTTGGAGCATTCATCAACATCAACCCAGGAATCACTCCTATAGGAAATGCTGCATGTTACTAGCTAGGCCCTTTTAAAGAATTCCTAAAAGATGTCTTTTCCACAGACCCAGAATTAAGTACCTAAAACCCAGTGTGAAATCTCAAAAGGCTCGTTACTCATATTGGTTTAATAGGAATACATCTGCTGACAATATTTTGCTACGTCTCCAGAGTGCTATTACCAGTCCCGACCAGCTTTTACCTTATTTTGAACCATCCTCTACACATCACTGTAATGACAATGATTCATTCCCCATACGCTTCAGCATCTGACACATAGGAGATTCAGTAACAAATCGATGGGGCTCAGATGTCCATGTGCAAGAGTTAGTTATGCCCACCGTTTCTCCACGGTGGCTCATTTTCTTTTGAACCTCAGAGCTATGCGTGTGATTTAAAAAAAACACAAGGTCTGCTTGTTGATGTTTTATTCTAGCGTGAAACTCGCAGAAGCGTGATCCGAGGATTAATGGCTATTGTGCTGAGGTTAAACAGCTTGTAAAGACACTCACAGAATATGTTCCCCAACAGAATGATGGCAGTTTGAATTATACGGAGCATTTCTTAATACTTGCGTGTCATAGAGGTGGCAGACCTAATTATGACCAGAAAGTCTATTCTTTTACTTGATAGTAATGATGTGAGATTGCTTACTAATTAACTGAACTGGCAAAGACCTTGAATTGAAACGAAACCTTTCAATTTCAACATTAGCTCTGATCGTGAGCGGTCAGCAACTTTCTCCAGTTGGTGGGACCTGATTATACAGATGACATTCAAAGAGCAAAACCTCAAAGTAACACCAATCTCATTCTCTCAGTAGACATGCCAGCTGAAGATGAAACATGCTGCTGTGTGTGTTTGTCCCTATGTCTATTGCATGTGGGAATGACGGGACGGAGAAAAAAAAGAGAGAGAGAGAGAGAGAGAGAGAGACAGAGACCACATCCTCCACACTTTAATGTCAGTCATTTCAAAGGTGTTTGTACCTCAGAAACAGGAGGTTTTATCCCTTCTCTCAGCCTCTTTTAGCCTGACATGCTTTCTCTCTCCCTTTGAAGAAAAAAGCTCAGCATGAAAGAGTAAGTAAGTCTTTTCCCAGTTGCATTTGCACAAACTGGACTTTTGAAAATAACTGGACTTAAACATGGCATCATAGCTGGTGTTAATAAAACATATACACGTATTATACATGTAAAAAAGCAATATTGTGAAATATTACAATTTCAAATAACTGTTTTCCATTTTAATATATTTTAAAATGTAATTTATTTTTGTGATGTGAATTTTTAGCCGCACTACTTCAGTCTTTGATGAATACAAAGTTCAAAATAACAATGATCAATTTAGTACAATATCTTGATTTCCACATTTTCTAAGAATAGATTGGCAAATGTCCCTGCAAAACTCACTGCCAAGACACTATGGGTCCGTTTATACTTCATGCATTTTCTCTGATCGGATAGCTATCCGATCGTGGAAAGACCAGGTGTAAATGCCCTCTGAGACGAATTTAAATCCGGTCTTGAAATTAGATGCTGATAAATTAATTGCAGCTCATATCTGTTGCTTTAGTTGACGTAATCGCTGTTAAATTTGCATATAACGAGGGAATTGAAGATCCGATTTATAGTCATTTTAGCGAAGACACATTTATGTGGCCAAGTGTAAATGGAAGAGTTTTAACAAAATGAATAGCTATCTGATCAATAAAAATGCATGAGATGACCAGTTGAATGTGTTTCTAGGATGTTGCTATGTGGTTGCTAGGGTGTTCTGGGTGGTTGCTCATAAGAGCCTATAGCCCCAAGTCTCTAGATATGCATCAGGTTAAATTCATATATTACCAAGCAAAGGAGATGACAGTGACAGCTGAGATAAACCAGCACTGAACATTACAGTCATAAATCAGATCTCAGATCTTTGTTTGAAGCTAACTGTCTTAAAAAAAAAAAAAAAAAAAACATTAATGAGATATTTAAAGCCAAACGGCCCATGAGATTTTCTGGGATGTGACATTTGAAAAACAGGAAATAACCATTATGTTTTTTTGTTTTTTTTTTGGAGATGTATGTCAAGCATTAGAACATGCACTACAAAACTCTTCCTTCATGCAATGTTTGTGAAATCATTATGACAATAACATTTGCTTAGCTTGAAATCCTTCCTTTATGCCCGTGGACATTTTGGAAAAAGAAAAAAAAAAAAACACCTCAATTACATAAAGACTTCTTTTGTAACAGAGAAAGGAGCATTTTCCCTGAAGCTTTGGTGTTTATCGTGAGCTCTTTTAGAGAAGAGGTAATGACTTTAATAACTAGCCAGTGCATTTATTCAGTCTTTCTGTCTCTGTGAAACACCGCTGTAGTTGAGAGACGACGGCTCAGGAGGGATTTCTCACATGGCTGAGCTGTAATAAGACTGAAAACGTCCTCTAACACTTCATGTTTCTATGGAGACTTTCTCTGTCGTAAGTTTAAAGTTGACAGTGTGAAAAGAAATAGGTTTGAAAGATCAGACATGTTTACATGGTGCATTTTGAAAAAAATACGCTCCATTCATCAGTCCAGAAAAATAGTGTGCATGGACAGATGAGAGGCTTGTTTTCTTTTCAAGCTCGAAACATGGGGAGGGTGTCTTTGCAGTAAGATCACTGTACCATGAATGAAGATCTGGATTCAAAAGCAGCCTGGGGCAGTTTCTGTAACCACTGCTGTTGAGCCCTTGAGCAAGCCTCCTCAACCTTCAGGGATGTTTTCTTGAGGGTCTGTGCAACGACTTCTCCTTCTCTCTGTCAGTCTGTGTCCATATATTTGACAGAATCAGCTATTTATTTCAGAAATTAATTATCTTGTAATTTTTAACAAGCTTTATTACTATCACAATAATTTGAATGAGTTTTTAGTTAGACCGTTAAGTTTGATTGTAATAGAGCTTTATATTTACTCTTAATGTAACATATTTTTTTTGTTTATATGCACCAATATACCATATAATTTATCATTCAAAAGTTTGGGGTTTGTAGATTTTTCAGTCGGTTTAAAGATGCATTCAATTCAAAAATTTACAAATAAACTTCTATTCTAACAGTTATTTAATAATATTTAAAATAATATGTCCCAATATTAGTTTTTACAGTATTTTTGATCAAATAAATGCAGCCTTGATGAGCAAAAGAGACCTCTTAAAAAAACATATATTAAAAAATCTTACCGACGACAAACTTTTGAACCGTAGTGTTTATAGTTAAATTAGTGTGTATAATTAAAATATATATATTTTAAATATAATGCTCCTTCTTGTGAAAAACCTTGATTATTTTTTCTGTGCTTTTTGTGTTTTACACCTTACTTCAACCTTCTTGAATAGAATTGACAACAGTGGCTTTTTGGGTGAAAAAATATTAGTTTGATTAATTCTAAGCCATTTCAGAGCTATATTTTGAATATTGTCAAATGGCTGAAAAACGACAATCTTTTATATTTAAATCACTGAGCCTTATTCCATTGTCTCTTCCTACTAAGGTCTGAAAATAAAAACAGTTGCATAAGCATAGGATTAAAAAAAGAAAAAAAAACAACTAAAGCAGAAAAGAGAGAGGAGAGGAAAGGACAGAGCAGAGATGGTGAAAGGAGAAAGAAAGAACTGCAGAGAACAGAAGCAGTGGGGGAGTAATTATTTAGCAATCTCCTGTGAGGAACTCCACGTAATCAGACATACTCACTTCACATTGTTAACCAAGGGCCTTTCCACCATGTGTATATCCTATGTATGCATGTGTACTGTTCGAATAACAAGCTTGGGAAACAAAAATCCATCACTCAAGAAAAATTGTACCCATGTGCTCAACATGGGGCGTGGTGCCAAAAGCACCTAAAATTGCAAATGAAAAGACAGAAATGAACAGGATGTACTGTGGCATGAGAAGCATGCCAGAGAACCACCTTGTTATAAATTCCTAACTACAATTTTCTTTTTAGAGAAAAAAGGGGAAGGATGCGGCATACTCTGGCCTTGACCAGTTTTACCCAAAATCCCTCATCCAATATAAAAGCGGAAAAAAAAAACACAGATCAGTGGAGAAAGAGCAGGACCTTCCTCTAAGAAAAGGTTACTGAGATAAATGTTGATTCAGAGTTGTGATTGTTAAGTGTCAAGGAATCAATACCGACTATGTGGAAATTTAATTCTGCACATTTAAACAATGAACTGAAATGCAATTGCACTGCAATTGAATTTCCACATAGTCGGTATTGAATCCCACTGCAGGGATTCTAAGAAGATTTTCTTAAATGAATGGAAAAATGTGCTGATTCAAATTCAAACCATAGAGATGGCTAAGATTGTACGCCGTTTCACTATCCTGATGGTATTTCGTGAAATTACATTTCTACTGGACAAACACATTTAGCAGGTGATTATTATGTTTGTGAACCAAAAATAAATTACAATCAATCGATCTATGTATCTATGTATCTATCTATCTATCTATCTACCTATCTATCTATCTATCTATCTATCTATCTATCTATCTATCTATCTATCTATCTATCTATCTATCTATCTATCTATCTATCTATCTATCTATCTATCTATCTATCTATCTATCTACCTACCTATCTATCTATCTATCTATCTATCTATCTATCTATCTATCTATCTATCTATCTATCTATCTATCTATCTATCTATCTATCTACCTCCTCATGTTGTTCCAATCTCGTTCATCTTCAGAACACAAACGAAGATCTTTTTGATGAAATCTGAGAGCTTTCTGTTCCTCCATAGACCGCTGCATAACTACCACTTTGACTCTTCAAAAAGTTCATAAAGAGATCGGAAAACTAATCCATATGAATTGAGCAGTTTAGTCCAAAATTTCTAAAGAGACAAGATAGCTTTTATGATAAATAGATTTAATTTAGGCTTTTACTCACGTATAAATATTAAAAGCACTCAATGAAGGGACAGACATCTCTCAGATTTCATCAAAAAGATATTCATTTGTGTGATCGAAAGATGATCCGAAGTCTTACAAGTTTGGTACGACATGAGGGTGAGGAATTATAATGACAGAATTTTCATGTTGGGGTGAACTCTTCAAGAGTTCAGTGAAATGGTAATGTGCAATATTACATGCATACATACAAGTGGCTTTTCCTAGCAATTAGATAGTGTTAAAGAAGCTATGACCAACTATTCTGCTTTTGGTTATAACTGTATCTTTGTATTTCACACACACACACACACACACACACACACACACACACACACACACACACCAAAAAAAACCCTCTTTTTGTGGAGACAGACTATGTATATCCTGCTACCGTTCCTGTTAAAATCACATCTTCAATCAATTTGGAAGAAAACAGGAAGAATAAGTTTAACCCTAGCTTTAAGTATTTGGATGAATCCCAAATTGCGCACTTTTCTGGGGAAGGGAATGGATGGAAAAGTGTATTTTGAAGTTAGGAGATGTTAAGGAGAATAAAATTTTGAAATCACCAGTTAACCACAACTTTTGTCCTTAATGAAGTGCAATGTTGCAGATGCTTACAGCTGAAACATTTGTTATGTGGGACTTTTGGCTCTTGTAGTCAAGCTCCACAAGAGGATAATATTTATTCTATAATACTAGCAGCATGGGGTAGTGGGCATGAGTCAGTATATTACAGATTGCTTGTGGATAAAGTGGAATATAGTTTTGCTCTTAAAATAGTCCGGAGTGAGGATTTGAATATTTCTATTAGTGATAAAGATTGGATGAGAATATGTACAAATTTTACAGTAATGTCAAGGAATCTGGCACTTACCCAATTTAAAATACTGAATAGTTTTTATCGGACTCCAAGCAAGCTATTTAGACTTGAAGGACTCTGATGAATGCTGGCAATGTGAAAGGGAGTACGGAGACCTGATACATTCTCTCTGGTCCTGCTCTAAAATACAAGAATTTTGGCTCATAACTGTATTCAAGATGTGGCAGAATGTTGCTTTTCATTCTGTCCAGGTATTTATGTCCTTAGAGACCCATCTTCTCTAAACTCTGCTGTAGAGACGACCGAATGGATTCAAATAAGTATCACGATATGGAGACAAATTATTATGTGAGGCTGAAGGTCACCAGCGTCGCCATATTTGCAAGAATGGGTTTCAGATTTGGGGAAAGTTGGAGCATACGAAAAAGTCATAAAAAAAAAAAAAAATTATTGGAGAAAGTGGGGTACTTTTACTGAAGGTCCATAATAATGATCTGGGTGTTGAGATGCAATATAAGTGTCACTAATATATTGGGTGACAAACATTTTCACATTATTATTTTACTTATTTAATTGTTAATTTATTTTTGTAAAATGGAAAATATGATTTTGTCATTTTAAGGAACAATTTAAGTGTGAACCATTGAAAAAAGATACGTATATAGAGTATGTATAACAGTAAAAAGAACTAGTTCACAAGATGTACTAGTTAGCGTCAGTCTGACAAATTTTTAAATCAATGAACAGAGCAGTTACTGAACCCACATGACTCACTGAACCGCAAGTTTTTCCTTAACAATCACTTTCTCGTGACAAGTGATTTGACATCCATCAATAATTGTCTTTATATACTGAAGGCAGTGAACAGGTTACAAGAGTAGAACGAAATACGAGACGAGCTCAGTTACATCTCTAAATTCATCCCCTTTAAACCAGTCCTTAAATATATTACAGCTAAAAAAAGAATTTATTAGATATATATTTAATAATAATGTAATAATAATAATTCAAAAAATATTAAAGCCACAAATAATAATGATAAAAAATCAAAATAAATGAACTGACTGAAATAATCCCACATTTGTCAGAAGACACCTGTTTGAGAAAGTGAAGAATCATGATGTCCTCCCCTCTTGCAATAAACAACGACAGTGGCCCGCTACTGGTCGGTTAAGAAAGTGCTTTCGCTGACCTTATGAATATTCATTCCCACCCCATTCCGCTGTGACTCACTCATCCAGAACAGCTCTATCTGTACCATGAATTATGAAAATAACGATACAACAGAGAAGAATGAGAGACATTCATCTCCTTTTATTGCGGAACAGTGAGAGAGAGAGAGAGAGATGTGATAGAACAAGTGAAGATGGGCGATAGGGAAGGAGAATGACAGATTGCTTGATGGAAATCTTCCCCTTCTGACAGTTCTCTTTGGAGAAAGGTGCAGTCAAGTAACAACACAAACAAATAAGATTGGAAATAAACAACAGGTGACAGACGATTTTTATTATCTGCTTGTTAAGAACCTGATCTTTTTGTGCTGTTTAAGAAATCAGCTTCGTCTTTTCATAGGCATTGAAATGCATGCATTCCTTTTCAAGTCTAAAATCTAACTCCTGCCAAAAAGCAAATGATGCAGCTTCTTGATCAGGACATCACTGCGTGAAGACATCCAGAGTTTCCAGCCGATTTGGATTGCTGCATTATTTATGGGAAATAAATTCCAAGTGCACATGACAAGACAATCTCAGTTCTGAATGCAGAAACTATACATTACTACAGTATGTGGGGAAGTGATTTAGAGTTAAAGGGTTAGTTCACCCAAAAATTACATTTCTGCACTCATCCTGTTGTCCCAAACCCATAGAACCTTAGTTCATCTTCAGAACACAAATGAAGTTTTTGATCAAATCTGAGGGTTTCTGAACCACACATAGGCAGCAATGAGAATAATTTTTGTGCACAAAAACAAAACAAAAATAACAACCCCTGTCATTCTCCCATGCGCTTCCGTGTTTAAGTCCAAATGCCGGCTCACTATTGGTCAACACTGTACATGTGTGCACCACAACACATGCGTGTGATGCTGATGCAAGAGCTGGTCAATAATGAGTCGCCGTTCTGGTGCAGAACACAGAAGAGCTGCTCTGAACGCTTCTGAGTACTCTGAATGGACGTCTCAATGAAGCTACTGCACACTGCTTAAGCGCTCTCACTTTCTTTCTTCCACACTGACTTCCTTGAGTCACGCTGAGCTCGCCAGACACGATATTTCAAGTTCCACCATCTCTGTATATGGTATCAATCTCCCATCGAACTCCTGCAGAACTTCACACTGTGTCATCTCCAGCTGCAGGACAGACTCTCTTCTCATAGTTAGAGTCGGCAAAAGGAGAACTTTTTCATCAAGAGCTTTATAACTAAAAGTTTTCTCTCAAGTGCTTTGGGCTGCATAAAATAGATGAATCCTCTAAAGATTAGAGGAAGTGCTATTTGAGGCTGATGAATAATTAGTCTTAAAAATTAACGTGTCTTCTTTACGTATCTCTCATCATCTCAAATCAACAAATGCTCTTGAAACCCAGGAAAATGAAAATGAAAGCTCCGGGTCACGGCACCAGATCAAAGCAAATATTCGAACCAACCCTGCAACAAACAGTACAATCCTGTATCCGCCTCTATTACCAGACTGCCAGGAGGGATCAGATGTTCATAGAGAATGCAGCAGGCTGAGGGGCCTTTCACAGAGGATGTGTTCTTGCTTAAGAAACAGATATATAGAGCGTAACAGAATAGAACAGAAGGTGCGTTTATTGGCGTATTAACTGCTGTACACCATTGCTAATATAAACACTTCACTTCTCCATATGTAAACACACCTTTTCATATGTAAATAAGCTTAGGCCACAGATTCTTCTGATTGGCCCACTGCATGAAAGCTGATATTGATCCACTAGAACAGTAATTCTCAAAGTGTGGTCCGCGGACCACTAGTGGTCCGCCATTGCCCCCTAGTGGTCCGCGTAAAGATGACCTAAACTAGGCAAGCTCTTAACCCGCACCGGATCGCGGGCGGGGGGGTTGACATCAGCAGGGTGCCATGACTGCAACCTTTTTTTGAGGACGTGCGATTTGAAATTTTATGTGGTCGCATTTGTGCGAGTGCATGATCATGTTATTCGCGCGTGTGTAACAGAACGAGGTCCGTAACTGTTTTGTTTCCAAAATGAACAAAATTTATATAATGAACGAGTATATCATGAATCCACTTTCCAAACCGTGTTTTTGTCTTATCCTGAATCACTACGGTGCGCCTATAATAAGTGTTTATATTCGGACTATTTCAGACCAGGCTCGGCTGCGCTGCGGAGTATAACAGTACCTGCGTGACTCGTCAAACACAAACAGAGAAAAGTAGTTCCGGCCACAGTGTTCTTCCGCAAGACACATGCAGTTCTATTTATTAACCCTAGAGAGCGAACGTGCACGCGCATTGCTCAATGATGATGAAACGGGCCAATTAGGAATTCAGGAAATTTAGGAATTAAGCCATATAAAAATGAAAAGGTTAAAAGCTGAATAATAATCATTAAAAAAAACAAAGTTTTTGATGATGAGCCCACAGGTAGAAAGGCATTAAGTTACTTCAACAGCAATGGCTTAGACCAGAGCTCCTCAATAGGCCGCGAGAGAATGTTTGACACGCGCTAATGTCAAATAGTGCTGTAAAGGTAATGTATATAAGCACGTCTCTGTCGCGAAAATTCAAACGCAGCATCATTGCTCACGTTGCGTAACCGCTGGTGCGTTGAAGCTGCTCGCGCTCCGCGCCGGTGGTCACGCGCAGTTAGTCTGTCAGCGACTCAAAAACTGACTAGGGAAAATAGACTAAAATGTGAATGGACAAAAATTTTTGGTTTATTTTGTCTGACCAACCACAACATAGAAAGCAAGCAAACTGAATGGGAGAAAGTACAGCGTTTGCTTTTATATTATTAGTTACAGAAAGGCAAACTAAAAGCTAATATTTTCTCATTTACCTTCAGCATTCAGTAAATACACACCTATATCATTAAAATCTCTGAATATCTAATTAATATTTAATTTTACAGACCTTGCAGATTTATTCAAATACAAAAGTGAGATTTTCTGAAGTGTTTTTAACCCTCATGAACGCGTGACAGTCGATCCATGTGAAATGAATTCAGACTTCAGTTCAGCTTCACTGGAAACACGATCAAAATTAGATATTATATATATATATATATATATATATATAATTCATACTTTTCATATTTCTAATTTATTAAATATGAATTAAAATAATATACCAGATTTATTTGGGCCATCAGCCACTGTGATTTAATATATTTAAGATTAAGACGATTATTCATCAAGCATGCATTGATTAAAATTGTTGTAGCAAAAAAGGTGCGACCAAATCTTGTGCTGGTGCGACCAACTGAGAAAATTGGTAGCACCAGTGCAACCAGTGGAAAAGTTAGTCTGGAGCCCCGATCAGTGTGTTTTAATAACGAAAAAATTGAACATATCATTGCATTTGTGTTTGAATAATTAGTTTTTCACTTGAAACAGTTGCATATTAAACTTAAATTTAGTTTATCCTTCCTATTGTGTTGTTTTTGGGGGGCATGTTAGAGTGGGATTCTGTTAGGTGGTCCTCAGAAAAAAATTGGAAGATACAGTGGTCCTTGGACTGAAAAAGTTTGAGAAACACTGCACTAGAATAACTTGGACGTGGCTTTATGCCCAAAGATGTCAGTGTAGCTGATAAACATAAAAATAATAAACAGTGAAAAAATGGAATGCAGACACATTTTGTTTGAACAGTCCCTGTATGTTTGTTTGCATTTGATTGCACAGTCTTAGATCTCTGTGCTCTAAACTGTCTCTACAAACTTCTCATTGCATTTCAACAGCCATGCTGTCATGTAGACGTGACTTTTCTGATATTGTCTCATCTCAGCACCATCTTCGAGTGGATGTGTGTGTATTTGCGACTGCGGAGATGGTCCATCAATATGCATTCTTTTCTTAGTACGATAAGAGGCTTGAGGAGGGTGTCCAACTTATTCTAGCTCTCCAGCCATCTCAGAGTAATGATTTCTGAAAAGTTGGCAGAGCCTTTGGAAGTATTTTGGCAGCAGGTAGATAGAGAAAACAGGAAAGAAACAGACAGCAAGGCAGTGAGAGCTCTTCGTTAAAGATGTGTATATGTGAATGATGACCAGGATTTGGAGAAGTGTCTGCATCTGGGGACTTTTGATAAACTGATATTGAAGTAATGTGATGTGAGGACAAGAAATAAAAAATTGTCAATGTCAAAAAAATATCATGGTAAGTAAATCACATACAACAATGTGCTAAGTTCTATATTGAAGTCAACAAGAGAGTGATCACAACCCATGGCGAGACATTATTCCATCAGAAATTGATTGGTTACTATATGAATTGGAGATTTTATTTATTTATTTATTTAAATCTAAATATCCTTTGTGTGCCTCAAAAGAAAATAGGAATAAAGGTTTGGAACAAAATTAGGATAAATGATGTAACAAGGCTCAACACAAGGATTTTTTTTTTTCTGATTCAAATTTTTACTTGCCCTGCCAAATTTTTCACTGGCCCCCACCACAAAAAAAGTAATAAATAAAATAGGCCTTGTTATTGTTTTCGTTTTATTGTTACGCATGTAACCTTAATAAATAAGGTTATAACTCCAAAACTTCTAGCCTAACTTGTATAAATTTAAAATATTATTAAAGACAAGTAAATGGCCCGTAATAAAACAAAAACAACTAATCAAATTACGAGGAATATTACAAATAAATACAATAGAACAAACATACAAATTAAATAAACAGTGCTTTTCAGGTTGGTCTATCAGTAGTCTTCAAACTGCATAGTCTTCAATGTGTAATTAAATATAGATGAATCCTTATTAAAGTTGCAGAAGTTATTCAGTCCAGAACAGTGAATGCTCTCTGTCATTTGTTGTTTGAATAACATTAAAAACAGATAGCAGCAGGTTTATAAGGCTGCTTCAAGTGATGCACAGACCCAATATACTGATACACATGCATTTAATTCACGTTCACTTAAGACAATAGACTATGTTTATGAGAAAACTTACAGGCATTTTTAAATTGGCAAGGCTTAAAAACATGTGTAAATGATAAACTTTCGTGATCGAGTTCTGTCAACTGTTCCGAGCATTATTCACACTGGACCCGGGCAGTCCTGATTGTCGAGCCCTGTGAAAATTATGATGGAATTTGCATTTGTGGTTGAATAACCTCTTTTAAGAAAGTAAAATATCAACTCATATCACATTGACTTAAATAATTATCATTAATTAATGACCATTTAATTATTAATAGTGTTTTCTTAATTTAAAAAAAAAAATGTGACAAAGAACTGCAGTCAATGAAGCATTACAAAGATTGCTCCATCGACCTCCATTACAATACATTTTGTTTTGACAAACTGTGTTACATGTTTTCTGTGATAATCAACAGCATTCTACAGATGCTAATCGACAGAGCTTGACTTGTATTGCTAAATATTTTTTAAAGGTGTCAAAATGTCAAATTTTAATTAAAAACTTAACACTACTAATTGGAGATCTTTTCAAAACAGTGCTGTTTTGATATGTTATAATAATGCTATTTGTATAACATCATCTTCACAGCGGGTGTTTCAACCACTTCACAATTTGAAATCATGCTGGAGTCACATACACATTTCCTTTAGTCTTTTAGCACCAAATCATCACCCCTTTTGGGTCTTATGTGTACTTGTGCGTTCAGCCAAACACTAAAAATCAACACGGGAGGCAAGATACTGAAGACACGCTCTGTGTACCAAATCTCAAGAACTATCTGTTTCAACAACTAACAGAACACAATGATGAGGCATTGTGGCAAATGCAATCAGCCCACAATACACCAGCCACCATTTTCTTCACCAACCGCTATGAGCGCAGAGAGGACTTTGAGTGCTGTGCTAAGCGACGGGAGCAATCACGAGTGTTTTTGTGTGCAGACGCAGAGAGGTGGGGAGAGATGGGTGAAATGCGTCACTGAAGTGTGCTGATCAGCTGCCTGTTAAGCCGTTATTCACACACACACACAACATAAACGTAGCACAACGCAGGAACACCACCAACTGCAGTCAAGACAATAAAAATCTGCTCAAATCCCAAATTAAACCTTCACAAACGCTACAATCCAGTTCCAAATGCAAATCCTCAATCCTCCTCTTCTTTTCTGAAACAATGCCCTCAGCATTCAGCACTAGAGTCTTTGGTTTAGCCCAATGAGCAACTGGAATAGTTTAAGGGTACTAGAAATATAATCAAATGCTTTTTGGGGAAAAGAAGTGGAGTAGCAGACGTATAGCTTGTGGGTCCTCAAGTGGTAGGAAAATCAAAAGGTAGTGGGTAAAAACCCTTCAAGGCGTTATATTTTATCCATTTTCTACATACAGCAAGTCACTTCAGATAAAAGGGTCGACTAAATGAAAACTGACCTTTAAGACAAAGAAGGTGTCAATGGTTCCTGAATCTACAGCCACATACCACGCTAATGCAAAACTAGAGCATATGGCGTTACTCTGCTGCTAATTATTTCATCTCTTTTCCGCTGAATGAGTTCAGCAGCTGTTCACAACTCTCAGGTTGAGGATTCATTTTCCTGAAATGCTCCCTAAACTCATTCCTTTTAGTTGCAGTGATAAGAACCAGTTGTTCCTAATTTTTTTTCCTTATTCCCCATCTGAACGTCCACGTTCCTCAGGTATGCTCATGACAACAGTGGTGGAGAAAACTGGCAGGTGTGTGGACAGTGGGAGGCCCTTGAAATGTCTAGTAGTCATGAAGTTAGGAAAGTCAATTTGACTTACAACAGCCTGTGAGATAAACAGTAAACTAGTGTACTGTGACGGCTCTTAAATTGGTGCTGGAAATGACAGCGAACAGGTCAAGATGTATGTAACTGCACTGTACTTTTGGCCAGGGATTGGTAAGGTGTTGAAAGCCGGCTTAAGAGACAAAGCACACACACACTCTTCACCTGTTCAGTGACATTCACAGCCTCCAGTGTGAGAGCATGCGGCTCAGTCTCACTACCCCCAGAGTCCCTTCCACCTTCTCACAGGAACATCCTATTGCTCTGAGGGATGACAGCTCTAGAAACATGACATTTAAGCCCCACTCTCGCTCCTTTTATCTCCATCTAGCCATCCGTTCTCCTCTGCAAACAGGCCGAAGCCTTCCCCGCAGGATTCCAGACAGGCAATCAAGTAATTATGGGCCTGGATAAATGTCTCACGTGTCTCATCGTTCTCCAGAGGAGAGTGACAGGCACTTTCAGAGATGAATAATGTGTCTTCCTTTATTTCGGACAGGTCATTTGTTGACCTAATGTCACTTTTGTCACCCTTAATCGGTGTTTTGGACTCACGCTGAGCCTCAGGGGTGACCAAAGACATTATGGACTTACAGTTTACAAAAACAGGTGTACTTTGTATTATACTGTGTCCAAACCAGGCATGACTAAAAAAAGTGTTTAAAGTGTTATTACTTTTTGTTTTAATGAGGCCATCTCAGTGAAATCTAATTAGATAGAAGTCCCACTCAAAATAGCAGTAAATTATTAAATAATCAAATGTTCTGACTGACTGTGATTCCATCTCTTCTCGGAGTATTTTGGTCTGTCTCACATCTTGGCCTTGTTATCCTGCCCAATTTTTGCTCAACTTTCCTGTCATTTCAGAGTCTTGCTGCTCAGCTCTCCCTAAATCTTTTTCTTGCTTTCATCCTTTCTCTTTTGCTACTTTTTCTCTTTCCGTTTTCACAGTCTCTCTACATTTCATCTCTGTCTCTCGCTTTCTGTTCCTCCCTCTATAGAACACATTTTTGAAGCAATATCATTTCAGCGGTGTAGGATTTCCGGTGGATCGCTGCAAGGAAGCTCCACGCCAAGACACAACCATGGCAGAGGCTCGGATTAGCGTGCCACGCCTTTTTACCCAGAGACCTGCATCGGAAAGCTCTTAGCTCAAATCTCACTTTCTGAACAGAAAAAAATAACATCAAATGGAGAGGAGAGAGAGGGAGAGATGAGAGAAAGCACCATATGGCATCAAAAATTCAACTCAGAACACAGGGATCCTTCAAGGACTCTCACAATCTGTCTGAGAGTCTGAAATGAATAATGAAAAATCAATCCGCCGTGCTGGGTGTGAAAGTGTCCCGCGTTTGATTGACAGGTCAGTGTCAGGCATAAATAAATGGAAATGCAGAGAGAGCTTGTTCATTATGCAACACTAATGAACGCCAGGAATTCTGTGCAAACACAAAAAGAGCACGTACAACACATCACAGTTTATCACAATGCAAGCTTTTTAACAAGGATGGAGTGGAAAAGTTCTCAAGCTGTTTAAATCAAACTTTGTGTGTGTCTGTGTGTGTGCCTTGACTGGTGATTTGTATATCTTACAGGGCTCTACACTCAAATTTCTGTTTAAGAGCACTTGTTTACCTACTGAATAAAAACTATGCCCCTTTTGGTTTTGACTCTATTCAAGTCAAGTCAATGTTGACTTGAGTTGGGCAATGTGATAAAATAGATTATAGCTTGTTAAAGCTACAGTGGCTTCAAAAAACATTTTAAACAGTGAAAACAAAACAAAAAAAACAAAATGATTGTGACATGTCCATTAACTGTCCCCAAAGTCTTGTATCGCAGTGTGCAGCTCACTAGTGTCGATGTGAAGCCATTTGCGAATGAAAGAGAGTGAAGAAGAGGTAGATGATGTGGTACCACTGCAGATGCACCAAAATTTCAGCCGCCGAATATTATCAAAAGACAACAACGGCTGAAAATATATGCCGTCCCACCCCTCAGTGTTCAGCACTCAAGTTAGGACTGGACAATTAATCGAATCAAGTAACCAAAACCGAAAATCAGAACCTCTAACGGACGTAATTTTCCCAGGTTGATCCCGTTAATACTTGCCGCTTAAAAACATACTACTGCCTGTGTAGTCACGTGACAAGCAACACGGAAGTGAACTGAAACGCAGACTGAACACACACAGACAGCAAGCGAACCCTGAAGTAAGATCGATTCGCTTGTATCCTTACGAAAGTTTGTCAATTGTATGTGTTTAAAGGCTTGCCAGTTTGAACATTCGTGTTATTTTACACCAGTCAAGAACTACAATATGGAAAACACCCCATTTCAGTGCTCGTGAGCTGTTTTCTGTGACAGAGAGCCGAGCCGTGCCATATTTCATGAGCCCTGAAGCCAGATCACTTTCACTTGCGTCTTCACTAAACTTCGTCAATTGTATGTATTTTAAGGTGAATTTAGACCATCAGATCACACAAACACTCATACAGACAGCAGCTCGCACGTGAAGATTGTGCGCACAGAGAGGAGCACTGAAACTCGTCAATTCGTCCTGTGATTTATCACTAAAGCTTAGAAAGTCAAAAGTTATAGCATATATTTTTCTACTTCTGAAGTCACTATTTACAACCCACAGCTTCACAATTAATAGAGACGGTATGACTAATGCACACATGCAATCGCTCTTATTAACGCATTCAAATAAATGTACTGGTACTGTGCTCATTTATCTGAATCTGATTTACAATGAAAGAAATGTTATGAACCACTGATGTTAAAAGTGAGCTGTGACTCTTTCATTAGGAAAAAATATCGTACCTTTAATAGTCAAGAATATTTACAAGAATATTAACCTTGTCAG
Organism: Opsariichthys bidens; assembly: GCA_037194245.1. Lineage (NCBI taxonomy): Eukaryota > Metazoa > Chordata > Actinopteri > Cypriniformes > Xenocyprididae > Opsariichthys > Opsariichthys bidens. The sequence goes on along the minus strand of CM074290.1, from coordinate 16,627,591 downwards.
TGAACTATGAGGGGAAAAAACACACAAAAAAAGCAACAAAACAAAATAATTGGACATTACTCATAATCAAGGTAAAAATGTTCAATTAATTGAGATTGTGATTTTAGGTCTCCAGTTTCACTCTCGCTCTAGCCGTTATCACTGCGCAGTGTGTCGCTACGCTCAATGCTCCGCTCTATGCACGTGGGCTTCAATCATGTACTGCTCATGCTCATCGGAAAAGCAAAGGCCGCTCAAATAATGTGCCAATTTCTATGTAGCATTATACTTGTTTCTGTTTGCAATAGCCCTGCTGTGCTGTAACGTGTGGTATAGCCGTGCTAGTAGCCGCTACCTACATTTAACCTACATGAATAAATGTGTGTGGGAATTATAATTGTGAAACCTGTGAGAATGAGCAAAGCAATGTGCAATACCAGCAATTGTATCTGCATAACATAGCTAACAAAATATCAAGAATCAGGAAAATAGAGCACAATCATTCCAGTGTAAATGCATCTGGTAGTTGAAGCCACATATGTAAATTTACTCCTCTCAAAATGGAAAGAAATAAAGGTGTGAGAGTGTGTTATTGGCTCCCTGTAGCCAAATATCACAGCATGACTGTGACACGCATCTCCACAGATATGATCTGCCGAGATAAACATCTCACTTCACCAAGGAGAAGCGCAAACTACAGCAAATGAAACTCAACTTTCGGCATTGCATCTTGAAGTTTAACCCAGTCATCTTCACTTGAAGTGGTGTGGATTGTGAGCTGAAGATCGGATTTATATTCATTTTGTGGAGACACATTTATGCGGCCAACTATATATAGAACAGTATGAGCAAATCAAAGACCTATCATACACAAGAAGTGACAAGTGTAAATAGGCCGTGAAACCACCTCAGGTGCCAGACAGATCATAATGGAATAGAATAAAATCTCAAGATGCTTTTTAAAAGTTAAAACTCGGTGGACTTGATGGATCGGCCAAAGACATCCATGCATCTGTACTCTCTGACCAAAAGTTAAATAATAACACATTTTTATTCTGATGGTATTATATATATATATATATATATATATATATATATATATATATATATATGTATTAGTGCACAAGCAGTGTACCAAACAAAAAAATTTGCAAGATTTGCACACATTAATCTTCACTAGCACTGTAGGGCACTGTTTACCTCCTGTGCCCACCTACCCCACCCCACACACATAATAATTAAATGAACTACTATGACATTCTTCCAATGAAAACTATTACATATACTGACTTCTAATAGTAAGCAGAGCCCTTTCCTACTCATCTAACACCAGTTATTTCTGTTGTTCATGCAACATATGCAGTTTTAGAATGTTATCATGGCTTTGGATAAGGGGAATAATTGAGGTTCCACCAGAATAGTTTTTTTAATGTGTTTGGTTGACTTCTGACACAGCATAAAGAAAGGAATTAAAAGTGAATTATCTAATACTGCTCCCCTCCAGCTTGTTATCTCCTTAGTAATAGATGTCTGAGATGTGTGCATCAGAATCGCTGGTTTGAATCGGTCGAAAACAAGTCACTTAATTGGTTCAGCTCTGTCAGTTTACATTAGGGTGGAGACTCTAGATAGATAGACAGATAGATAGACTGACAGACAGGTATAAGGATATAATGATAGGTAGTCAAATAGATAGGTAGAAAAATAGACAGAAGGATGACCGGATGCAACAGTCTTCACATCACACGGCAGCTGGAAGCCGTAGACACGACAAAGCAACTGTTGCAAATCTATTTTTTTTTGTATCACAAGTAGCACGAGCGCTTGGAGTACCTCAGAAATAGAATGAGCCATCCAGTTTACTCTTGGGAATGTGTCGCGTCATGCTGCATCCAGTGTTGACAGCATCACTTATTATTAATGGGCTCTATTTGCTTTTGTCACGTCACATTGCTTGCATCTGGTGTAGACATGGTGTAACAGTAAGAACATAGAAAGCGGCAATGGAGTAAATGCATGGATCCAACATTCTGATACATGTCTTTTCTTTCTCAACTGTTTACATTCACTTCAGACATAAACGATAGGGTTGTGCAGATAGTATCATGTCTCATTATCATGACGAAAGTCAGCAATATCTCTGATGTCTTTGACGATATTAAGACGATAATTGGCTCATTTTCCCATTATTGTATTAAATTATTATTATTATTATTATAATACTACTGTGTATTGCCGATCTCACAGGCTGACGATAAGATGATAACACTAATAACGGACCATGTTTATGAGGATATTCGTTAAGACAGGCATTCTGACATAATTGTGTGTATTTGTCTGTTCAAGTGCAAGAAGACACAAAGGAGAACTCCGCCTAACAAGATTTTATGGAGTTACATTACTGCTGTTTAATTTCTTATTGCAGATCTTCTTTTTGTAAAAAATATATTTAACAAAAAAATGTATTATTTCTATAAAAACTTACCTTGATAAAAAATAAAAACATTTTGAGGTTAGGCCAGTGGAAATGTTAGCAGGGCGAGTAAAAAGATTTCCTGGACCAACTGGATCAAGAATAAAAATATTAACTTGTTATGATCTGGATTTCGGCAGGGTTAGAAATGTTTACTGTTTATGGTCTGATTTACAGTAGGGTAAAAGTGAGAGGTGAGGAGAACGGAGAGGAGGAAAAAAAGGGAGAGGAGAGCTTCATTTTGGCAGCTCTTTCCACTCCTGTCCTCCCACACGCGTGCTATTCACAGACTCCTCACAGCGAGCTCAGAGGGCATTGCACTCACAGGGATTAATTCACATACAATGTTTCAGCTGTCAGATACATTCCTGCTTTTCGTCTCCCAGCTAAGTGTTTAATACCATAACAACAGAAGAGCGAACATCTGGCAAGACAAACGAGACAATGCGGGCAGCAGGGAAAAAGAATACAACATAAGCTGAAATTAATTTCCCCAATCACAGCTGACGCATCTCCATCTTAATGAATTGAACAGTGACAGACGCAGGGGAAAGGCGACTCGACAAGCATCTACAAGGAGCTCTCGGAGGGGCCTTAGCGATTGTGAGAGTACATGTGTGGGTGTGCGTTTGTGCAAATCTGTCTTCCTATTGTGTAAAGCAACAGAGCTTGACAGCCGGAAGGTGAATGATATACTGGAACATCACCACAAGCCTCATGCAGCATTATGTCCACATACACAAACATAGAAACTCTCAAAAGAAACAGGAGATGAATCTTTGATAAAGCACTGATACCACTCACCTGCCCATGACTGATGAAACCATGTTTTTGTGCAATCCTCTCAGCCTCCTCGGCTCCCCCTTCGATGTGGACGGCCCACGTGTTGGTGTAGATGGCTTGGCCTGTAACCAAGCGTACCTCTGCAGCCAGGAGGACCAGGCACGCCCCCAGAAGCAGCAGCAGGGTCCAGCGGCCCTCCATGAACAGGAGTGCTTTGTCTCCAAGCCTTCTGGTCTTCTAGATGGAGTTTGTTTTTTAATGCATTTGTGGGCTGCACTGTGAATTCAGCACTGTAATGACCTGGAGAAGATAAGACAGTGTCAGGAAAGATACATTAGTGCACCAGGAGGCCCATAGTTTTCTATAATGCTCAGGTTATCTAAACATAACTGTTCTGTCAGAAAACATCCTCAGAGGGACCTTGGCGAGTCATAAATTTTCATAAAGGTGTCTTGAGTGCTATTGATTGAGCTACACCTAGGGAAACTGGGATATAAACAACACTTTGTAGGACAAGGAGGAGAATATGTATTTCACAACTTGTACCCACTTCCTATCAGCTTGTATCTAGAGCAAGTTCACAAAAAAGGACAAAATCTATCTTCTGATGGAGATGTTGCTTGTCTTAAAGCAACAGTTCAACAAAAAATTAAATCCTGTCATCATTTACCCACCCTCATGTCATTCCAAACCTGTGAAAATGTTTAAGTTTTCTATGCTCTTTAATGAAGCTTTCATATATAAAAAGGGGATAAAAGCACCATGGAAAGTATTATAAAAGTGGTAACACTTTACAAAAAGGTTCATTAGTTAACATGAACTAATAATGAACTGCACTTGTACAGCAGATAATGTTAATTTCAACATTTACTAATAAATTATTACAATCATGTTAACATTAGTTAATGTGAACGAACACGAACAAACAATGAACAACTGTAAAATGTTAAAAAGAATTAACAAATACAGTAACAAATGTATTGCTCATGTAGGTTAATATATTAACTATTGTTTAACTAATGAACCTTATTGTAAAGTGTTACCGTAAAAGCAGTGTTTATATGCATTAGAAATCTTTTGAAGGTAGGTGAGTGAGATACAGGTGTAAATATAAATAATTATTCACTGAAAACCTTAATATCTGCCCTAACTCTGCTCTAGCATGTTAATTAAATGAAGCTTCTGTCAACAAATGATTCTCCTAAATTGGATCTTTTTAATGAATCAATTGCTTCAATTCACAAAATCAGTCTGAAAAATTCTCTCAGGAACCAAATTAATCTTGTTATCAAATAACTTTTGGTCCATATCTCACACGAAGCTATTGCATGAATATATATATATACAGCTCTGGAAAAAATTAAGAGACCACTGCAATTTTTTCTTAAATCAGCATCTCTACAAGTATGGAAGCCATTCCATTCCAGTGTCTGTTGAATTCCAACACAGGCACACCTCATTCTACGGAATGAGGTGCTGATTAGGTGATCACCTGAACCAAATCTTATTTAATGAGGAAAAGTATAAAAAAAACACTTCTGTGGTCATCACTATCCTCTTGCAGTAGGACCAACTGGGTGGCAAAAACAGTGCTAGTAGTATTCAAAAGTATTTAGAATCAAAAAATAACTACTGACCATGCCAAAAAAGTTGAAAAGGAATGTTTTGAGTGAGGAAAAGAAAGGTTCAATTCTGGCTTTACTGGGAGAGGGATACAGTGAGCGCCGGGTTGCTTCCATCCTTAAAATTTCAAAGACGGCGGTTCATAAGAACAAGGTCAAGCAGCAGACATTGGGGACAACAAAGATACAGACCGGCAGAGGGCGAAAACGACTCTCCACTGACCAGAATGACCGCCAACTCATTCGAATGTCACTCAACAACCGTAGGATGACATCAAGTGACCTACAAAAAGAATGGCAAAAGGCAGCTGGGGTGAAGTGCACGGCGAGGACGGTTCGAAACAGGCTCCTAGGGGCAGGGTTGAAGTCGTGCAAAGCTAGAAAAAAGCCCTTCATCAATGAGAAGCAAAGAAGAGCCAGACTGAAGTTTGCAAGAGACCATAAGGATTGGACTGTAGAAGACTGGAGTAAGGTAATCTTCTCTGATTGAGTCCAATTTTCAGCTTTGTCCAACACCTGGTCGTCTGATGGTTAGACGGAGGCCTGGAGAGGCCTACAAGCCACAGTGTCTTGCACCCACTGTGAAATTTGGTGGAGGATCTGTGATGATCTGGGGGTGCTTCAGCAAGGCTGGAATCGGGCAGATTTGTCTTTGTGAAGGACGCATGAATCAAACCACGTACAAGGTTGTCCTGGAAGAAAACTTGCTTCCTTCTGCTCTGACAATGTTCCCCAACTCTGAGGACTGTTTTTTTCAGCAGGACCATGCTCCATGCCACACAGCCAGGTCAATCAAGGTGTGGATGGAGGACCACGAGATCAAGACCCTGTCATGGCCAGCCCTATCTCCAGACCTGAACCCCATTGAAAACCTCTGGAATGTGATCAAGAGGAAGATGGATGGCCACAAGCCATCAAAAAAATCCGAGCTGTGTGAATTTTTGCACCAGGAGTGGCATAAAGTCACCCAACATCAATGTGAAAGACTGGTAGAGAGCATGCCAAGACGCATGAAAGCTGTGATTGAAAATCAGGGTTATTCCACCAAATATTGATTTCTGAACTCTTCCTAAGTTAAAACATTAGTATTGTGTTGTTTAAAAATGAATATGAACTTATTTTCTTTCCATTATTCGAGGTCTGACAACACTGCATATTTTTTTGTTGTTTTGACCAGTTGATGCTTTTGGCAAATAAATGCTCTAAATTACAATATTTTTATTTGGATATTTTATTTATATTTTAATTTTACCCAAACAGATACCTATAAATGGTAAACCCAGAGAAACTGATAATTTTTTCCAGAGGTGTATATATATATATTCATGCAATAGCTTCGTGTGAGATATGGACCAAAAGTTATTTGATAACAAGATTAATATAATATATATATATATATATATATATATATATATATATATATATATATATATATATAGTTCATAAATAGATTATTTTTTCCCACAGGATTTTGTAACACTATGTTGGGTGGACCTCTGTCCCTCTAGGGTTTTAAGGTTAAATGCATCAATCTGGTTCACTTTGAGAGCTCAAATCTAAGAGTTTAAGCCCATGTACAGAGTGCAAATTGAACAAAGAAAAAGCATTGATGTGTACCTGGAAAATAAAGAGGACTAAAACATCTTTTTAGTTGTGATATAGAGTCTCACTCTACATTACATTGACACTAGTGTTTTAGGATGCCAAACAAATATTACAATAATATAATAATGATTTAATTATTCATTAATTATTTAATTATATGATATAATATCCATACATTGTAACAAATGCACTGTGAAATAAACCCTTGAGTTATTATTTTGGAGAAAACTAACACAGATCCCCACCTCCAGATCACGTGACCACAAAACTACCAAATGGTAGTGTATACAGTCGTGGCCAAAAGTTTTGAGAATTACATAAATATTGGAAATTGGAAAAGTTGCTGCTTAAGTTTTTATAATAGCAATTTGCATATACTACAGAATGTTATGAAGAGTGATCAGATGAATTGCATAGTCCTTCTTTGCCATGAAAATTAACTTAATCCCAAAAAAACCTTTCTACTGCATTTCATTGCTGTCATTAAAGGACCTGCTGAGATCATTTCAGTAATCGTCTTGTTAACTCAGGTGAGAATGTTGACGAGCACAAGGCTGGAGATCATTATGTCAGGCTGATTGGGTTAAAATGGCAGACTTGACATGTTAAAAAGAGGGTGATGCTTGAAATCATTGTTCTTCCATTGTTAACCATGGTGACCTGCAAAGAAACACGTGCAGCCATCATTGCATTGCATAAAAATGGCTTCACAGGCAAGGATATTGTGGCTACTAAGATTGCCCCTAAATCAGCAATTTATAGGATCATCAGCAACTTCAAGGAAAGAGGTTTGATTCTTGTAAAGAAGGCTTCAGGGCGTACAAGAAAGTCCAGCAAGTGCCAGGATCGTCTCCTAAAGAGGATTCAGCTGCGGAATCGGAGTGCCACCAGTGCAGAGCTTGCTCAGGAATGGCAGCAGGCAGGTGTGAGCGCATCTGCACGCACAGTGAGGCGAAGACCTTTGGAAGATGGCCTGGTGTCAAGAAGGGCAGCAAAGAAGCCACTTCTCTCCAAAAAAAACATCAGGGACAGATTGATCTTCAGCAGAAAGTATCGTGAATGGACTGCTGAGGACTGGGGCAAAGTCATATTCTCCGATGAAGCCCCTTTCCGATTGTTTGTTCTGGAAAAAGGCTTGGCAGGAGAAGAAAAGGTGAGCGCTACCATCAGTCCTGTGTCATGCCAACAGTAAAGCATCCTGAGACCATTCATGTGTGGGGTTGCTTCTCATCCAAGGGAGTGGGCTCACTCACAATTCTGCCCAAAAACACAGCCATGAATAAAGAATGGTACCAAAACACCCTCCAACAGCAACTTCTTCCAACAATCCAACAACAGTTTGGTGAAGAACAATGCATTTTCCAGCACAATGGAGCAAAAGTGATAACTAAGTGGCTCGGGGACCAGAACGTTGAAATTTTGGGTCCATGGCCTGGAAACTCCCCAGATCTTAATCCCATTGAGAACTTGTGGTCAATCCTCAAGAGGCGGGTGGACAAACCCACTAATTCTGACAAACTCCAAGAAGTGATTATGAAAGAATGGGTTGTTATCAGTCAGGATTTGGCCCAGAAGTTGATTGAGAGCATGCCCAGTCGAATTGCAGAGGTCCTGAAAAAGAACGGCCAACACTGCAAATACTGACTCTTTGCATAAATGTCATGTAATTGTCGATAAAAGCCTTTGAAACGTATGAAGTGCTTGTAATTATATTTCAGTACTTCACAGAAGCAACTGAAACAAAGATCTAAAAGCAGTTTAGCAGCAAACTTTGTGAAAACTAATATTTATGTAATTCTCAAAACTTTCGGCCACGACTGTACATTATAGAGCTGCAAATAATGATTATTTTTTCTGTCGACCACTCTAACGATTATTTTTATTAGGTTTTTTTTTTTAATCTAGTGATCTTTTTTTACATAATAAGTTAGAACTAATTTAGCAGTTCATTGAGGTGTAGAAACACTGGGACACGCCATTATGTAACAATACGATTTGATTTTGATTTAAAATAAGCCACTTATGTGTGTTCCTCCAATGGAAGACATTTGAACTTTAAAATGAAGCGTGTCAAAGACTTAAAAGGAACTTTGATAGTGTTCAAGCCATTGAACAAACGTCTCCTGAACCATGTAATTTTTCCTATTGCGCTGTCTGTTATGGAGGGAGTCTTGTGATTGGTTGTCAAGCCAGCCAATCAGAATTTAGCAGCCTCATCTCTGATTGGCTGGAATTTTGGCACATTGTAACGCTGGTTTGTGTTGAGCAGGCGAGCGGTCAGCGTTTAGCGAGCACGCAGGGTGGGTATCAGGAGCGCGAGCAACTGAAACCTTGCACGTGCGAAAGACAACATCCAAACTTCTTTAAAATGCGAAACTGATTTTCGAACGCTTGAAATATTTTCTTATTTGAAATGCCCTTTTGCACGCTCAAAATATGATCTTGTGCGCGCAAAAATTTTGCAGAGATCCAATTCCATAGGTTGTACGTCATTTCGGTTCTGCAAAGGGAACAAAGGACCATTTTATTTGGCCTCTGTTTAAAGTATTCCCATACTTTTGTTAATCGTGGTCTAGGTTTTTGTGATAGAATGGCACTTTCTCCATTCCCAGGAGCAGAAGCCGCCATTACGCAAGATGAATGTAAACAGTGTGACGCGTCGACGCATTTCACGCATGTCGACATATTTTCGTAGTCGACGTAATCGATGACGTTGACGCGTTGTTGCAGCACTAATACAGTATATTCACAGTATAATCATGGACTACTTTTAGAATGCCCTTGAATTCTTCTACCAGAAGAACATTTTAGGAACAGCAGTGAAGCTTGGCAAAAGACAGAAGGTGTTTTTTTTGCAAGGGTTGACACCATATACATCGGAACGATGACCATGTAGCTGGAGTATTGCACCATCCATCAGAGAAGCTCTCCGACACAGCAAGAGGGAGTCCCGTGAGAGTAGAGCAGCTCCTTAGAGACAGCTCAGTTCTTGCTGACTGTGTAAGTAAGCTCAAAGCTTGGCTCAGGGCTTGTGTATAACCCGACACCCTCCACAACAAAACAGAGCATGAACAATAAAGCCTGCCTTGCGCTTTCAAAGACAGCAAGCATGCAAATTCATAGTATTTTCCTACTAAAGTGAATGCGTGACGTATGAGGTCTTGAAATAGTGTTGAAATGATAGCGCCAACCTGCAAAATGTCTTTTAAAACGAGGTTTAAAACAAGAGAATGCCATTAGCTAAACAATTCCACCGAGTATGACAGCTACAATGCAGAGTTTAGCATTTAAATAGCAGCTCCTGGTAGGAAGAAGTGAGGATCTTGGTAAAAGGCCTGCTGAAGAAACAAACAAATCGTCACGTCTAAAATCTGCATTACAGAGCTCATTAAGGGCTGGCACAGTGCAGTGAGCTGGAGAGGAAAGAGGAGAAAACCATGTGTGTCTTACTGATGGAACCTGTGAATGTCACACCTCCGCAAGCACAGAAAATGAGAGAAAGAGAGAGAGATACTGTACCGCACGCTTCACTGTAACCTCAAAACCAATGCATGTCGTATCTAAACCTAATTGATTGTTTGAACCAGTTTTTATTAAAGTTGATCTCATAAAATGATCCCATGATTTACTCACCCTCAAACCATGGTAGGTGTATATGACGATCTGGTAACACTTTATTATAAGGTTCATTAGTTAATGTATTAATTAACATGAACTAACCATGAAAAATACATTTGTTACTGTATTTACTAATCTTTGTTAACGTCAGTTAAAAGTTGTTCATTATTTGTTCATGTTAGTTCACAGTGCATTAAATGATGTTAACAAGATTTGAATAAGAAATTAGTAAATGTTGAAATTAACATTAACAAAGATTATTAAATGCTGTATAGGTGCAGTTCATCATTAGTTCATGTTAACTAATGTTGTTAACTAATGTTAACTAATGAACATTTTTGTAAAGTGTTGCTGACTATCTTCTTTCAGACGAACACAATCAGAGATATAAAAAAAAAATGGTAGTGAAGGGGGGGGGGGGGGGGGGCAAATTTTGAAGCCCAAAAAAATTCATCCATCCATCCTAAAATTAATCCATTCAGTTCCAGGGGGTTAATAAAGACCTTCCAAAGTGTTTTTTGTAAGAAAAATATCCATATGTAAATTCAAATAACTAGTTTCGCAAGTCGACCTGCACCGAACGAGGAACCCCTGACGCGATGTATGACGCAGCATGTAGGAGTATAGATGTAAGATTAGACACCTTTCGCGGTTTAAACAAATAGGGCTGTGTCCCTTCTCTTATATCGAAATCCTCAGACATTTCACTTTTAACATTATTGTTTTAGACTTCCAATTCATGACGCTATGATTCGCTTTCGTCATTACGCCATGCGGATTGACTGATGCGTACAGCCATCTGCCGGAAGCTAGTTATTATAATTAATAACATTTTAAATATGGTTATTTTTCTTCATTAACCCCCTGGAACTGTACGGATTCATTTTACGAAGGATGGAGGAAAATGGTTTAATAACAGTTATTAAGGAGTTATTACTCCTTTAATAACAACCATTATAAACCTTGGAGGAGCAGGGATATTTTTAAAGTGATCTCTGATTGTGTATAAGATAGTCAATTACACCTAGGATGGCTTGAGATTGAGTAAATCATGGGATCATTTTCATTTTTGACTGAGTTAACCCTTTAAACTCAAGATTGAGTCAATTAGCAGCTAAGAAGACAAGTCTACAAGACAGGTAATGGAAAAGAGGTCAGCTCTCGGAAAATTATTTGCCGCTTTTAGTCCTCTTATCTGTAAACCATTTTCAAGATTGTCAAATAACTGCCATGGAAGTTAACCGTCTCCCTTATTCAATCATTCGCCTGTCTCGACAAGACTAATTTAATACTGCAGCCACTTGTGAAAGCTTCTTCTAATGGATAAATGTTGGAGGTAATGAAGGGCTCACCTTTAGAGCGCAACTCATGTAAGATGTGACTGAAAGGCTGTTAATTCCAAATCGGTTTTTGTTCTGATATACAAACAAGACTTGTAGCTTGTCTTTTCTTCTCTGCATTAGGTCTGACAAGGTCTTTGTTTTGCTTTTTGTGTGGAAACAAGGGAGAAGATTTTTGTTTTAGCTGTTCTACAAGCAGAACGTGGAACCAGTCCAGAGGGAATTCTGGTAATTGCATTGCAACCGCAACATTGACCAGAAACTATCAGAATAATTGGTTATCAACAGCCTTCCTAGAACTGAAAATTAGTGCATTTCTAGTAAATCCTGAATTCATGGTGCTTCGGGAACAGGCCACAAAGCCGAAACGACATTCAAATGAATGTGAAGCAAGTCATGTACTTCAGGATCTTTCTGGAGGTCGGGCCATCAATCTTCGTTCAACACTTCAAAATGACTTATTTTTCATATTTAATGACTCTGAGCACCCATTAAGGCCTGAATCGAATGAAAAGTAAGATTATCTAGCTGTCTCTGAGGATCTGACAGATTGCATTCTTGCAAGAGGCGACGCTGGCTAGGAGGGCCAAATTTTTATAGCGTGCTCTCTGGGGAAGAAAGAACAGTAATTGCTATGCCTTAATAACTCCTCATCAAAGACAACTACAACTACTAAACCTTTAATGATCCATGATGGCTTGGTAAGGGCAGGAACCGAAGTGCTTAGTCACTCATTAGCGACAGCGCACAAATAGGTACTCTGTTTATCTCTAACGCTACCTCTTTTTTGTCCTCTCTCTCTCTTGTTAGGATCAAGACAGAGGATGACCACACTGCCTGTTGGGGCAAAACCATTTTACATAATCAAACCTGCCAGATAATGAATGTTTTGAGACATGTCAAAGGACACTTATTACAATTCTTTTCTCTGAGGATCATTACACAGTCATTATATAAACTATATGATACAAAGACTATCACAATACTGTCTTTATGCTCGCGGAGCATTCGTTAATTGCACTGAAAACTGTGAATTTTCATTGGGTTCACGCGTTAGAGGAGCTCACGTGCACCGTAACGGAAATCGTTCGCTTACGCTGAGAGCACTGGACGTGTAATACGATGATAAATCTTTGAAGGATTTAGAGTCAGTTTAGTATTGTTATGCGCTCGAATGACTCTTTTTTCCGTGAAAGACCGACACCAGTCACCATTCATTTTAGTTGTATGGAAACAGGTGCAATGGAAGTGAACGGTGACCGTTACTGTCATTGTGACGAGCATCTCGCGTTTGTGTTAACGGACTGAGGAAATAAAGTCATATAGGTTTGGAGGGACATTATTCGGGTGAGTATGATGACACAATTATTATTTTTCAGTATCTTTAAGTCATCTTTTGGACATTACAAAATAACACACCTCTGGTTTCTCCAGACCAGTTAACAAAATGTGTAAAGAAAAACGATTTATAGTGTCACGCGCAAACACAAATAACGTTGCGCTGTACAAATAATACAAAAGTTGTTTCGCTCAAATTGTATGAAATGTATTTCAGAAGTTGGACTAAATGTAAAAAGCTTACTATGACAGGAACAAATTTACTAAACAACAACTTTCTTACCTTTTTCCCTTCACCTCAGTTCTCCGTTCTAATTAGATTTAACACACGAACTGTCATTTACCTCAGAAATGAGACCGTTGACCCCCTCCGCGAGCACGAACCGAGCTGTCATTGCGCTTTACACAGCCTCGGAATCCGGTAACGGGCTCACATTTCAGACCACTGCTCCGGAATTAACTCCTTTCACGACAGAAATTTAAAGTATATCCACTGAGAAACCGAGTATATTCGCGCCGTCCCTGGCGAACTCAACTCAGCATCGTGCGGCGGGAGCGCGCAGATCGATGAAACTTTCAACAGTGCGCGCGTCTGTCTCCTCGTAGTGTAGTCCTTTATTTTAATTATTTATTAATCTTGTGTCTCTAAGTGTCCGTGCTATACTTATTATCTGAATGTTTGCAAATAAAATGAAAACCGTCATGTGTCATCGGTCGCGTCTGCTTTATTGTTCTATGGACATAACGGGATACATCCGTACACAAATCCCTGGTAATCATAAATGGCCTACAATTCCCAGGAAGTACGTCATGGTATGAGCCTATTTGAGCTCTGCGATTCGTGGGCTCCATCTGCAGGATTCAGACACACTGTTAATTATGAATTTACCTTATCACAAACCTCTTTCAAATGCAGTAGCTGTAGTAAATACATAAATATGTTGCTTTAGCGTCGTAATGCAATTCTTAAAGAAACAGTACGCTCAAAAATGAAAATTCTGACTTGCCATTATTTACCCATCTTCATGTTGTTACAAGTTCCTTGAAACTTGGTATTTTTCCACTCAATGAAAGTGAATGGTGAATAGTCATGAACGTGAGGCTAAGTAAATATTATTATTATTATTAATTATTATGTTTGTAGATTACAGTAGGATACTTCTCAGTGTGAAGAGAGGGCTTAATGTAATCAGTATCGTTTTTGCTCTGACAGACATAAATTAGATTGCCGATATTGTTACTCCGAAAGCAGTAGCATGCAGGTCACGAATGAAAACAAATAAATGTTGGGTAAAAATAAATGAATAATAAGAATTAATGCAAATTTACAAGCTTATTATAGTTAATATAACTAAGAATTAAAAGCCCTAATTCTAAAATCAATTTTTTTAAAAATCAAATAATAATAACAACACTTTACAATAAGGTCATTAGTTAACCACATTAATTAACATGTACTAATACTGAACTGTATTTATACAGAATTTATTAATCTTTACTAATACATTATTAAAACCTTGTTAACACTAGTTAATGCTCTGTGAACAATCATGAACAAACAATGAACGTTTTCATTATCTAACGTTAATGAAGATTAGTAAATACAGTAGCAAATATATTGCCCAATAATTAAGCTTATTTTTAAAGTGTTACCAATAATAAATTATTATGAATTAATCTCAACAAAATGTATTACATCCTTTAACAAAATAAATAATAAAGGGCAGCACAGATTACCTTGTCTTAAAGGGACAGTACACCCAAAAATGAACATTCTGTCATCATTTATTCACCCTTAAGTTGTTCCAAAAACGTATGAATTTATCTGTTCTGCTGAACAACAGCTAAAAAGATATTTTAAAGAACATTGGTAACCAGCCTTTCATAGCAGGAAACATGATCATATTTTGCTCGTACAGGTTTGGAACAATTTGAGGTTGAGTAAATGATGGCAGAATTTTCATTTTGGGGTGAACTGTCCCTTTAAGCCTTCAAATACTAAACCAATATGCTTTATTACATCACACTTTCAGGCTCTTTTAGGTGAAAACAAGGGAAATATTTCACTGGCAATCCAACAGTGGCACAACAATGAAGGTTTGTCTCTCTTATAAATTAATAATTTAAAATATTTATACATCATCACTAATATTTGTTTTATTAGCCCACATTTATTTAATGCTGATTGTAATAGGAATATTACCTATAATACAATAATAAAAAATCAGCATAAGACAAAATTTCAATATTTTACAGTAAGGTCTCATTAGTTAGTATTAATTAGGCTAATGACTTAACAATTTGTTACTAATTTTTGTAACATTCATTAAAAAAAAGTTCACCACTTCCAGACACACTAAAGAAATGTGGAAAAGTCGTTCAACTCTCATATATACGTTTATTTGTTTGTTATCTCATTCAATAACATTCAAAATGTCAACGCTCCTCAATAACTAAAAGTGATTAAATGGCTCAAAATGCTCATGTAAGCACTAGATGGCGCGCCCGTGGCACAAATGAGTCTCCTCAACGTTCTTCTTTCAGCGCATGCGCAGCGCCGTTCTTTGTTGTCACGGTCCAAATTTATCCCGGAATAAGGACAGCACGCATGTGCCGTGAACCCGGATGTTTCAGGACTTGTTTGAATAAAGAACAAAAGCATCGAGCTGAAAATGCATCAAGACTGTTTTTAGAAAGTAAAGGAATCTGGTTCGGTCCGGGTAAAGTAGTGCTCGTTTCAGATGATTGATTACAGTAACTCACACGCTGGAGTTTGGATATTTTAATGTATTTGCTTTTAATCACATAAACGCGGTGCTATACCACTGCATGAACATATTTGCAGCAATCTATAAATATAACACTGTAGCTTTATTTGCAGTGCTGCAATGCATTTGATTCACGTTTACGGTAAGAAGTATGAACGCGGCAGCAACTGGTCCGAACCAGAGGTGCTGGAGCTGCTGCAGATCTGGTCGGACGTACCGGTCCAAACCGAGTTGGTAACCTGCCTAAGAAACCAGCATGTGTTCAACAGAATCGCCAGCACTCTGCGGCAAAAGGGCATCAATCGGACTGGGGATCAATGCAGGGAGAAGATCAAAAAGTTGAAGCTCGAGTACAAACAGAAGACTTTGAGATCGGCGCGGTATTACGAGCTCATGGAGAGGGCTCAGAGTAACCGATCCGCCGCGACCTCAGGGTCTACTTTGCCTTTATGGGGCGGTTCGGTGGCGAACCAGGTGATCGGACTGCAGGGGTCAGAGGCGCCGGGTCACCCGCCCAGAGCAGGTGAAATCCTGGAGATCAAGACGGAGGTGATGAGCTCGGATGATGAAGCGGCGGGCCCGCCCGAGATGCTCTACGAGTTCGGACCCGTTGATGAGGAGGACGAAACCGGTGCTGAACACAAAATTACCGGTCCAAACACAGAGGAACCGGCCGAGATGGACGGAGAGCAGGGGAACACCCATGTCATCTGTTCCCCATCAGGTATCAGTCTGAATAGATCAACAGATATGGATGTGTAAATATGATGCATATTTCAGTAATTACAATCCATCTGCAGCCAAACATCATCTGCATGATAAGTATACTCAGATATTCCTCTATACAGGCACTTGTTGCATTATATGGATGGATCGATATAGATGAGAGTGAGTGTGTACATCCAGGGGTTAATAATAAACATCATTTTAGGAGGCGGGAGTTCCGGTTTAACATTTTTAGTGGTCCCACCACTCTCTTTAAAATAAATTGTAATGTTTACCTGCGTATTGTGATTTTAATGTGCCAGAATGGTGTCATTAAATGCTAAAGGGATGAAAATGTTGTCGTTTTCTCACCCTCAAGTTGTGCTAAACCTTTATGAATTTCTTTCTTCCGCTGAACAACAAAAGAAGATATTTTGAAGAATATGAGGAAGTAAACAGTTGATGGACCCCATTGACTCTCATAGTATGTAGAAAAAAATACGATGAAAGTCCATTAACTGTTTGGTTACTGACATTTTTCTTCAAAATGGCATCTTTCATACAGGTTTGGAACAACTTGATGGTGAGTAAATGATGACAGAATTTGGTAACACTTTATTTTACAGTGTCATTGTTACATGTATTTACTGCAGTAATAACTAGAAATTATGCATGCATTACATGCAATTAACCCTAAACCAAACCCTCATCCTAACCCTATAGTAAGTACATGTAGTTAGTTGTTGTTACTCAGTGCTTAAATGTATAATTACACTGCAATACTGACACCTTAAAATAAAGTGTAACCCAGAATTTTCATTTTTTGAGTTTTCTTGAATAGAAACATCATCTGGAAATTATACAGCTATTCATGACCACTATAAAAACATAAATTATGCGATATTAATGTAATGCTCTATTCATTATAAATTTATAAAACTAACGATAATCATAACTTTTTGAAATGTCGGCATTTGATCAAAAATACAGTAAAACAGTTATATTGTTAAATATTATTACAATTTAACATAACTGTTTTCTATTGTAATATATTTTAAAGCAATGCTTAATTTTCAGCATCATTACTCCAGTCTTCAGTGTCACATGAAGCTTCAGAAATCATTCTAATATGATGATTTGCTGCTTATTGTCAGTGTTGGAACTGATTGTGCAGCTTAATATTTTTGTGGAATCCTTAATACAATTTTTCATGATAGTTTAATGAATAGAAAGTTAAAAAGAACAGCGTTTATTAGAAATTTGTAGCATTGTATAGTTAATGTCAGTGTTTTGCTGAGTAAAAGTATTAATATATCTTACTGACCCCAAACCTTTTGAACATAGTGCATATTTCATACATTAATGTGTTTGGCTGGAATGTTTATTATTACAGAAGTGCGATCAAACTGTGCATTTCTTTAGTTTGAGAATGAAACCCTTGACCTTGTTGTTGCCAGCGCCACGCTCTACCAGTTGAGCTTCTGTAACTCTTTATAATATTTACATTGCAACAGTGTGCAAAAAAGTAGTATTGGATGTAGTTGAAAAACATCAAGATTATTAAATTGAACTTTGGGCCTGATCTAGGAGTTTTAGCTGATAATCCATATTTAATTAGAGGGACTGTGCGTTTAACAGGCATTGCAGTCTTTATGCCAAGTGTATTGTTGTTGTCTGCTGTTGGCACTTTTGTTATCCAGCACCTTGTTTTCAGCCCCGCAGATGTTCTTGACAGCTTTGGCATGGTATCACACCAACTGCTGTTATAGTTAATTCTTAATTATGTTTTCAGCTGATGACTTTTTTGTTTGTTTTTACTTTAAACTGATCATTTTTTTTGATGACAGATTGCAGTGACCAGAACATGACTGGCTCCTCCGGTGCTGGTGTATCCCCGGCAACCGCTCCCATGGCGATGAGAGACGGAGGTAGCCATGGTGACCAGGAAGGGGTTTCCGGATCGTTCCATCAGAGGAAGCGTCGGCGGGTGGTTCGCGGTGGTGACGGGGGGTTATCGAGTGCTCTGGCTGGGTATCTAAGCTGGCAACAGACCGCAGAAGAGCGTTTCCTCGCTCTGGAGGAGGCCCGGATGCAGCAGGAAGCGCGGGCTGAGGAACGGAGGGAGCAGCAGGAGGAGAGACGAGCGAAGCAAGAAAGAGAACATGAGTTTCGTCTCATGTCCATGTTGACCAGAGTCCTGAGCTCGGCACGTGGAACGGAAGACCAGAGGGCCACCACCAGCAGGGAAATGCTCCCGGTGCCCAGCTCCTCACAAACCTTGTTACCCAACAGTGCCAAAGCCATACCCAACATGCTTTGGGGTGACCAGACACCCCAGTACAGCTCGTACCTGTCTCGCCGTGGCAACAGCATGCGGCTGCACCAGGGAATCCTGCAGGAAGGCTACAACCAGTATCGCGCCAACAAGCACGACGAGAATTCAAACCCTCATGTTAGTCTCCCTGGAAACAGTACCACTCTATTTTTCTTATTCATTATCAGTGTTTTCAAAATGGAATATACAGTGGGGTCCATTCATGAAAATGTTGCAAGTTTACTTTTACATATTAAATCTAATATATTTTTATTTACATTACAAATCATCTTATCAGAATAACAATATAGGTGAAGTTTCTCATGTCATAGTCGTTATTGATTTATTTATTTTATATGTAAAATTGATTAATCACATCTAAAATATATATATATATATATATATATATATATATTTGTATATATGTATGTATGTGTGTGTATATATATATATATATATATATATGTATGTATATTACGATTATTCATATCTAATACATGTATATATACACACACACTTATATATTATTATAAAATATTAGATATAAATGATCATGATATACATATATATATTGTGTGTGTGTGTATATATACATGTTTGTACATGTCTATAAAAAACGTGTTGTCAAACGATTAATCACATCCAAAATAAAAGTTTAATTGCATGTGTTTGTGTACTGTGTATATATAAATACACGCATACATGTATTTGAGATATCTGTATAATTATATTATAAATATTTTTATATAAATATTAATTACATTATAAATGTTTTATAAAAAATATTAAGATTAATTATACATATTTTGTTAAATATATGCATACATGTTTGTGTATTTATATATAGGTAATAAATGCAGACAGTGCACATATTATGTTGCCACAAACTTATTTCGGATGCAATTAATCACGATTAATTGTTTGACACCACTAATGTTTGTGTATATATATATATATATATATATTATATTATGTTATATCATATACTCACATAAAATTGTAATGTCTTATCAACCCCAAACATCTGAACGTAGTGCAAGTATATGAAGGTATAAAATGCATCATTTATTTTTCCAAATCCGGACGGACACTTAAGTTCCATGCAGGGATGAACAAATGACTAATGAACAAATAATTAGTTTGGAGGAGCAAAATTAAATTTTGAAAATATTACATTTTTAGTTAAAGTGAACATTTTCTGTGTCTGCCCTTGTTCAGTTTTTAATAATCTTTTTCTTTAATTAGTTAATTTTAAGTCATCTTGCAGTTTGACATTTATTTTTAAAGCAATATTCCAATTAGAGGATAATATTGCTTGTAGCATCTGATTTAATTTGATCTCATAAAATCGGCTTATATTAGAGAAATAATTGAGACAAATTACGGCATTTCATGTCATCTACCCGTCTGTAGTCACGTGCTTAGTTCATTCCCTGTCTGAGAGTTCTCACTTATTCTGATATTATAAGCCTTTTATAAGGCAAATCTTGGTTTTTAAGGCGCTGCTTTGGTTGACACAGTGGCCACAAGTCTCTTGGGACTTCCAGGAAATTAAACTGCAAATCTGTGCGGTTTTTCTCATTTGAATACACTTTTTTGTGTGTGTTTATCTAGCTACTGCTGTGTGGTAATTTGCTGTGGTTTTTAATACTATTTATTTCAGGGCATTATAAACTTGGGAACCAGTGAAAACAAGCTATGCCTTGACCTCTTGCAGAAAAGGGTAAGAGATGTTATTTACTCGTTTTGCATTCATTAGTGAAGATCGTTTTTCATTTGTTTTTTCATCTAGTGGGCAATAAAATGGAAAACCCCCATTAAACTTAAGGGCCATTTACAAGACACCATTTTCTACTAAAAATAGAAACGTTTTATGTGTTTTGGCCGTTCATTTGCTCAACATGGCCTGAAAATGCAAACTTTTGACAATGGGATTCAAAATGCAAGTATTTGAAAACTATAGTGTGATCTCCATGTAAACTATAAAAAAACGCTAATTTGTGAAAATGGCGATGTTATGCGCATTACAAAGTGACATTGCCAACTGCTGGCCTGACATGCACAATACAGTGCCTTCATGAGTCCGTGTGAACTGGAAAACTTTTCCTTTTACGTTTTTGAAATGTTTAGTGTACAGACGACAACGTTGTCAAACGATCCCCTTTCGAAAATTAAGGGAAAATTTTTAAAAAGGCTGTATTAATCATGCTAGGCCAGTAGTTGGCGATGATCAAATAATCATTTGTAACCTAGCAAGCTAGCAACTCCACGAGTAATGAATAGTAGGGCTGCACAACTTATCGTGATTAAATGGCACACGATTCGGCAAAGGCTGCGATTATTTAATGCGCAGCTTGTCGGAGCTGTACGGCTCTGTGATCAGTAGTAAATGCTTCTCCATCTGAAAGCCAGAGGGCGCTCTTGTGCAGAAACTCAAAATATGCCCTGCAGCAGAACAAGATAACGTGTCATATCGCTGTAGCTGAATAAACAGATGATTGATTTGCGTTGATTTATTAAATATGACTAAAACACACGACTGCCTTATTCTGTGTAAGAAGCCACATCATCTCACAGAACGATGCTCAACTGATGTTATGAAGTGAGTTTGGAGTAAAAACATGTTATTAATGTTGTCTTTTGTTGGACAATATGTTAATAAATGCTTCTCATGGCTGGAAATGTATTGCTTTTTGAAATGTACATTATAAACGAGTTAAACTCGCAGTGCCTTCAGATGGATCAGCTTTTGGAGCCGTACTTCACTGTAAAGCTGCGCATAAAAAAATAGTCGCAACCTTTGCGATTTCACAATCACACTAAAAATCGCGTTTAAGCGATAATTGTGTTCAATGTTATTTTTCGTATCGTGTGATAAATCGTGCAGCCCAAATGAAGAGATTTATCTTGAGCACTGTCATGGAAACCTTAAACAATTTAATAATCAATTATAATACCTTCACACTGAATTCAATTCACATTTATTTGTATAGCACTTTTCACAATACGTATCGTTTCAAAGCTGCTTTACAGAAAATGCATGTCAGCCTGTATGATACTAAGCTTTCCAGCAGTTTGGAAAATTCAGCTGCAGGCGCCATCTTCTGGCGAGATGCGGCTTCATTCGGCATGACCCTCACAGTGCATTATGGGTATTCTTTAGCCATTGAGTGTACATACTCGTTATTATGGGATTGAATAAGTGAAATTGTCACCACTACAATTGGCTGTCCCCTCAAATAGTGTCCTATTTCGAATACTGCCCATGTTGTGTAAACAAACTGCTTTACTCTAGAGGAAGAGCATTAGCTATATATCACAATATCATGCAGTCTTGGGGATGTGCTATTTTGGCCAGTGAGCAACAACCCAAAACACTGGCAACCGAATACAAACCAGCTAAATGCCTCTGAGCACTTTAGCAACTGCATTCCATGAATTAAAAACAAGCTAAATGCCACTCAGAGCACCTTAGCAATGGAATACCAATGTCCTAGCAAGTGTCCTATTAAGTTTTGCACATGCAAGTGTCACTTGCATTGTGTTCAGAAGAATAATAGATTTATTACTAAAAGAAAAAACTTTCAAAAATCTTTGCATGCATATATATATATAAAGAATTGTCATACTGCCTAGATATCACTTTTCAGTGGACTTTGTGAATCTTGGTTCCTTCAACAGCTGATGCGACCTGACATGCTTCACATTGAACCTGCTCTCTTACAATACCCCGATTGGAAAGGCCACAGTTTGTAAGCTTCCGTTACCTATAACTGTGTTTGTTTTCCTGTAGAAACAATTCATTTGACTCTCAAATTGCGGTGAGAGTAAAATCATGTACTTGGGTTTTTGTTTCATGGTAATGATGTTCTTGTGTCGGATTTCTTTTCCCCAAAGCCTTCGGGAGGAAGTTGCTAAGTTCCTGTCAGATTACTGCCGTTCTCCCAAACCTCTAAAACCCACGAATGTGAGTGTATTTCTGCTTTTGCACACATAAGCATGATATTAAATTATCTGCTTCATTTCTATATTTCCTTCCTCTTTCTTTAGAAAATGAAATCCAGTCCACATGCTTATTTTCTTTTCTTTATTTCTTGTTTTATTGCAGGTTGTTGTTATGAACGGTTGTGGGTCTCTGTTCTCGGCTTTAGCAGCAACGCTTTGTGACCCAGAAGGTATAAGACCATCTGATCACTGCACAATACAACTGCAATTTTTACCTTCTTAATCTCTTTGATTGAAAATACAGTCAAAGCAGTAATATTGAGAAATTTAAAATCTGTTTTGTTTTCCTATGTTTAAAAATGTTATTTATTCCTGTGATCAAAGCTGAATTTTCAGCATCATTACTCCAGTCTTCAGTGTCACATGATCCTCCAGAAATCATTCTAATGCTGATTTACTGCTCAGGAAACATTTATTATTAAGGTTAAAAACAGCTGTGCTGCTAAATATTTGTTTTTCAGGATTTGTTGATGAAGAAAAAGTTCAAAAGATCAACATTTATTTGAAATGGAAATCTTTTGTAACATTATAAAGGTCATTACTGTCACTTTTGATCAATTTAAAGCATATAAATTATTAATTTCTTTAAAAAAAAAATGGTACTGTGTGCTTGTTTTACAGATATTTAAAACAAAAGAAGGAATCTGCACTCCAGACAAGTTCAGAGTCCAAGATTCATGGAGAAAATGTTTCACTGAAGATTCTCATGTAAAGCAACATGTAACAGTAAAACATTTTCTCAGTGGATCATGGACTTTGGGCTTGTTTGGTGTACAGATGACTCTTTTTGTGTTTTATATTATGTGAACTGTATCTACAAACGCAGAAAACACTACTAATATAATATACAAATTCATTGTTTTTTTTTTTCTTCTTTTACAGATGCCTTTCTCATCCCGTCTCCTTTCTATGGTGTGATAACGGAGGATGTGGGCCTGTACAGCAGTGTCAAACTACACCATGTGCCACTTTATAGTCAGGTGCTTAGCAAAAGTCCAGGTGTAATGTTTGATAATGTTACCCTGGCATATTGCATAGTGGCTTTCTTTTGTCATGTGACTATAATGTTTCTCTTTCTATTTGTATATTTTTGTGTTTGTACAGCCCACAGGAAGTGATGTCAGACCGTTCCAGCTAACTGTTGAGAAACTCGAGAAATCCCTTAAAGATGCCAAAAAAGAGGTTGTTTTATATGAAGTGCCCTATTATGCTTTTACCTTTCATGCAGTATGTAATATAGCTTTTTGTGAATGTAAAAGGTCTGAAGTTGTAAGGAAGTCCACAACAAATAAAGTTATTGTCTCCCAAAAGGAAGAATCGATTCTGAACTACCGAAACGAGTCATCAGAAATCCCAGTCGTACTTCCTGTTACACACCTACTTAACAATGTAACAACAAATGTAAAAGCCTATAGTCTTCTTTGGCTGCCCTCGAACAATCTCTGCTTTGACCCTCAAACACTATAGTAGTAGCTGAGGCCTGGAAGAGTTTGGTTCGTGAATCTTCACATTTTTAGTCTCTTGAAAAATGACGTAATGTGCAATGTATATTATGAGCGAATTAAAGGGTTTTTTTGAGCTGGGATGCATAAACCTATTGCAGGAGACGCCAAAACAAAATTAGGAGCCTTTAAAAATGCATAATTGGGGTACTTTAAATTAAACGTATAATGTACACACTTAACTCACACTGTATGAATCTCTTGATTTCATTTTATTTAAATAGGGATTGAACATCAGAGCCCTTATCCTGTTAAACCCCCACAATCCACTGGGAGAAGTATACTCGTCTGAAGAGATGACCAGGTTTCTACAATTTGCCAAAATGTGAGTTCCAACAGTTTGTCACAAGCATTGAAACAAAACCATTAGGTGTGTTCGACTTGAAGGACTACAGTGATTGCCTTGAGGACTAAAGTTTCATTTTGTGACATTTTGTTATGTGCTTTTATTAGTTTTTTGTTTTTTTAAAAATATGAAATTTATTTGATTTCAGTCTTCGGACTTCAACAGCTTAATTCAGCTAATTGCCAAGATGACAATTTTTTTCAAGTTATATTTTATTTCAATAAACAGATTAATTAAATAGTTTTAATTAAGGATAACAGCACTACTGTGGACTAATTTTATGGTGCATCGTTGGGCACTTTAAGAGCTGCACTATTTTGGATAAATTAACTATTACTTATATTTTTGTTTAAAATAGAAACAATTTTCCCACTACTCTTGATAGATGACTAAACAAAAGAACATGTATTTTACTAGAGGTTCTAACAAAGTGTTAATTTCTGCAGAAAATATATTTAACTAATATGGATTATTTTTTTAATGAACCGTTTTGAATGAATGATTCGATGACTCGCTCATAAAGAATTCAGTTGCTTCATTACTGAATGAATCAGTGTTTTTGAACAAATCTCTTGAATGAGTGATTCAATGACAAATACGCTGTTTAGCTGTCTCGGCGCCACCTACTGGTGTAACGATCACCTTCAAAAGGTGATTTACTCTATTTTGATCGCTACCATAGACATCAGTGTTTTATATCTGAACTATAAACATACTTATCCCAGTACTTCAGTTGTAAGAGAAATAATGATACTCAGTGGTTGAAAAGTCTTTTTGTGGAGCTGTTTCATACCTATGCGTGACAACTTTTTTCAAGGCTCACTCAAGATCTGAATGTTCCACTGTAATCATACTTGTCACAGGTTTAATAGACACAGATGAATCATTGTCATTTAGGAATAAGTTCACATGGGTGTTTAAATCGAGATCGCGATCTTTTAATGATTCGTCGTGCAGCTCTAGTCACTTTATATTTCGTAGTACATTAAATTGGATTCTTCAAAATTTGTTTGAAGGTTTCCACCTACATGAGAATGAGTAAATGATTAAAAAAATGTCAATTTAGTTTTCATTTTTTGGTTGGCTAGCTCTCAGGACTCTCATCAAACTTTGTTTTCCAAATGTTTTCATATGCTTCATTAAGTTGCACATTATTGAGGGAAAAATTACATTCGTGTTCACGCATGTCATTTGAATGTTAATTTCTGCCCTCAAAGGCACTCATTTACTCATTGTTTCTCTCTCACATGCTCCAGGCACCGGCTTCATGTGATCATAGATGAGATTTACATGCTCTCTGTGTTTAACGAGACGGACACTTTTCGCAGTGTTCTCAGCTTGGACGGGTGAGAGACATGCGCACAAACTATCTCTGTGTTTTGTTTATTCTAATTTATTTAATCTTGTGATTATTGAACTGATATGCCCTGAGCTTAAATTGAAGAATACTTCATTAGGTTACAGAAAATTTAATGCAATTCAAACCATTTAAAGGGGACCTATAATGCCGCTTTTATAAGATGTAATATAAGTTTCTGGTGTCTCCAGAATGTGTCTGTGAAGTTTCAGCTCAAAATACCCCACAGATCATTTATTAGCTTGTCAAATTTGCCCCTTTTGGGATGAGCAAAAACACACTGTTTTGTGTGTCTCCCTTTAAATGCAAACGAGCTTCTCTCCCCAAAAAAGGGCGGAGCTTTAACAGCTCACACTTTGGTCGCTCAACAACAACAAAGCTGGAGAATCTCACAGCCAAAATGACGATAGTCAGTAACGGTGTTCAGCCTTACATTGTTCAGAGTCGTACACTGATGGATAGACCCAGGAAGAAGTTACAACTTTCAAATAAATTTATGTAATTGCTGTGGAGTTGATTTAAATCATCGACTAGCATGTGCCGTCATGCTAAACTTTTGTGCAAATCAATCGTTGAATTGACCCTCGTTTGTGAAGCAGTCCGGCACAAAATGACGGCATCAACAACACTCTCCTACAACAACTCTTCCTCTTCTCTAAAGCACCTCCCTTTGTTGCATGTTCTCGGGGGCGGGGTTTATGTAAATATTAGGGTTAGTGATGTCACCAACCTAGGAAGAAGCCCATTGTAGTCCCTACCAGCTGTTTGTTGTAGTCCTTAAAAAGTGATTTCTGTAAAAGAAAATATCTCTTTGCATTGAATTTTGAGCATTATAACTTTGCATTTGTTGTTTATGCTCAAGCAACAACATAAAAAGTGAAATCATAATCAAGGACCCCTTTAAAATTGTACTTAACCCAAAAATGAACATTTTATTTTATTCTTTATTGTAATGTGAGAAAAGGCTTTAGTTCAAGGTGCGTGTGAGTGTTTGTCATCACAAACTACACAAATGTTTTCACAGGTTGCCAGATCCCCAGAGAACCCATGTTATGTGGGGCGTCAGTAAGGTAAGCCACTATTTGAACTGTCAGAAAAGTATTTCTTCTCACATTCTTGGCATTGCTGCACTGCATTCAGACTTTCTGTTGTGTACACATATAGGACTTTGCGATGGCAGGGATGCGAGTTGGTGTGGTATACTCAGAGAACAGAGATTTGGTTCAGGCTCTGGATCAGCTGGGTGCCTTCCACGGAGTTCCGGGACCCACACAGTACCAGATGGCGCAGCTTCTTCGAGATAGAGGTACACACATTTCTCCCTTGCTTTGTCAACGTTTGGCTGTTTTTCTTTATATGGCCGATTCACAGTTCCCATATTATCTTTTCCTGTCTACTATGCAAGATTAGTATTGGTATGTCCCAAAATATATTATGTCCAAAAAATAATACAGTTTTTTCTTCTCCATGCTTTTATGCACTTGCACATGCTTTTAAGCTGTTGTAGAATTCCCAAATTTTGCAATACTGGCTAAATTCATACTTAAAATATCTACAATACCAGTCAAAAGTTTGAAAATATATATGTTTTTAAAAGAAGTCACTTATGCTCATCAAGCCTGCATTAATTTGATCAAAAATACAGTAAAATAGACATAATATTGTATGCATTTAAATTATAAATCCTTTTTTTTTTGTTGTTGGCAAAAATCATACGTATCCACAAATATTAAGCAGCAAAAACAGAATGATGATGATAAGAAATATTTCCCGAGAGCCAAATCAGCATATTAGAATGATTTCTGAAGATCATGTGACATTGAAGACTGGAGTAATGATGCTGACAACTCGGCTTTCTATCACAGGAATAAATTACATTTGGAAAAAGGTGTCATTAAAATGGTCTAAAATGGTTTCTCAATCCATTTAGCAGAGTTGTGTGATGAATAGAATAAAATATATGTAATTATTCACTGATAATCTTTCCATCCGGTGGGCAATTGACCCTTGCAACTGGATCATGAATCATTGAGTTTAACTGGAACAGCCTAATTCATGAACGAATCATCTAGATTCATTCATTGACAAGATCTTAATCAAATGAATGATTTGTTCAGAACAGTTTTCTTGCTGTTTCCAGAATGGCTGAATAGTGAGTTCCTCCCGGAGAACAGACGCAGACTAAAAGAGGCTCACAGCTTCCTGACTGAAGAGCTGAAGAAACTGGACATACCTTTCCTGCACAAAGGTGCCGGATTCTTCATCTGGGCAGACTTGAGCAAGGTGAGAGGTCACAGAATAACCTCTCGCAGAACTGATGTCTGCATCTAAACTCCAGTCAAGTTCAACAAGTTTGTGTGTGATGTTTGTGTAGTATCTGAAGGAGAAGACGTTTGCTGAGGAGCTGTCTGTGTGGAGGTGTTTCCTCAAGCACAGGGTTCTGCTGAGCTGCGGTCAGGCCTTCAGCTGTGAGTCTCCAGGCTGGTTCAGAATCATCTTCACGGATCAACAGCACAAACTACAGCTAGGTTTGTGGATTGATCTCATTCCATTTTACTTCCTGTTTTCTTGTGGTGTCTTATGCGGTGTTTTTATATGTAGTTTGGGGGAGAGGGGTAAGATGTCTCAGTAGGTAAGCTGCCCCACCTCTTTTTTTTCAAGTCCTTTTCATGAGATCTTTTTAATTATTATGATTTTTGTTTTGTTACTAAATAATTAAATATTGAATATTAGTAATATATCAAAATCCATAATTTGTCATGTGATCTTATTTAGAAATATATTATATAACTATTATTATTATTTTTGTTGTTGTTATTATTATTGTTAAATATTTCTCTACTAATGCTATTGTTAAAAAAATCTTAAATTATTTTTATAATAATATTTTATTATTATTACGTATTAGTATTGCTATTTATTACTATTACAATATTAATAAAATATTTTCAAGGATTTTATATATGTATATTTAGATATTTATTAATAATGATCATTCTTAATCTAGAAAACTATAATTTTTGTCATGTCACTATATTTATCAATTATTTATGACATAAAATATTAGTATTAAAATTATTATTATTATTTCATAGTGTTATTATTTTATGCTTATTATTATTATTATTGATTTTTAATAATTTATATATATATATATATATAATAAAAAAAAATATGATAATGACAAACTATCATTTTTGTCATGTCATCATTTATATATTATATTTAATATATATATTATTAATATTAATATTATTAGTACTATGATACCTTTGTTATTATTGTCATTATTATTCAAATTCTTATTATTCAAAAATATATATATTATACATAATCATTTTATCATGTGAACTTATAATTATATACATTACTGCTAAAATATATACATTGTTGTTACTGTTGAATGATATACAATAAAAAATTATTAGTTATATTCTATTCCGTGTAACAGATTTTATGTTAACCAAGTTTCTGCATGTTTTCTACATGACAGGTAAATTGAGCATTATGTCAAAAAATATATATATTGCATATTGATGCTTTTGTTTTCACTTCATCTAAATATTCTGAATTATATATATACATATATATATATATATATACATACATAAAATCCTAATTTATTAAAAATCAAGCGATGTGCAGCAATTTAAATAAGTGGCTCAGCTTACTCCAAACCATCTGACATTGGCATTAATTCATCTTACATCACTGTTCTTCAGGTGTGCAGAGGATTAAAAACGCGTTAGAAGAGCTTCAGGACTCTTCGATGCTTAAGACACAGCGGACGACAGACAAGCAGGATGACAGCAGCGGGACGGCGAGAAAGGAAGAATCTAAGACAATAGATGAGTGCAAAAACCAGACACTTAAGACCTCAAGCGTTCAAACCAAACTTGACACTGTGCACATTAAGTCGGAGCCCGTCTCGTTGGCTGATGAGAACTTTATGATTCTCAACGGCCAATCCGACATCAACTCAGAGAGTCTGGACTCTCTTATTGGTACTTTGCGGCAGCAGATACGCTCGTCTGATTGGCTGGAGAAGAACAAGCCTGAACTAGCTGCTGGAAAGGACCCAAAACAATTGGATGTTTTCACAGACCTCTTAGAAAAAGCCAGAAAATAGAGTAACAGTTGGTAGAAGTGCCAATACAAATACTTTTTTAATGAATGATACGTTCACCTTATGTACAGTTTAAAGGCGAAGTCTGTTATTGCAGAAACTGCACCACTGCGAAAACTGTAATTAGAGACTGAAACAGAATTGTGGAGAGTCACCACAGCAGTGTAGGAAAGTGTTGTTTTTGTTGGATGTGTTTTTATACTTTAATTATTACCTTGGCCGTCACAGTAATTGGAGACTGGCCCTTTAATTGCGCTCAAATCAAATTCTAAGCATCCAATCTGTTGTTTTTAAAGTGATTTGAAGGGGTCTTATCATAAGGAACCAATTTTATTTTTTAAAACGAAAAATATATCTTTCAGAACCTAAAAGTTGCTTCTCAGTGCTATTTGCTGCAAAACAAATACTATTATTGATGAGGATTTTGTCTTATGTTTCTCTTAAAATATCGAAATATCCTTAAAACAAGATGAATTTACTTAAGCAACACTGCATAATGTAATATATCTTTAATATACAAGTATATTTTATTTGATAGGGCCGCAAGACAAAACGCTATTCTTAATATTTCATGCAACTGCTTTTCAAGTAAATTTATCTTGTTAAAGATGCCATCATTTGAAACGAGAGACAGATACTTATTTTTAACAAGACCCCTGATCATTTCTGTCAGATTTGAACAATTTGAGCGACAAACATCCTTTGCAAAAAATCTATTGCGGCTTTGCGAAGAGACCTTTATTGAAGAATAACTTTTATTGATTAATCAAAGCAAATGAAACTAAGTTACGTTTCAGAGAGAGTGCAAAATGTTTAAAAAAAAAGGAAGAAGTGTTACTAACATAAAGTGAACCTCAGGTGAAATAACGTTTAATATGAGCCCTCTAAATTGGTTTAAATAATTTTTAGGTTTTGTTGAGGGAAGAAGCTTTTTAATTGACTAGGCTCTCAGTTTTGGGATAAAAGTTGATGTTTTAAATATTTCTTTAGTTTTCAACACTTTTTATCTTTACAAGATGAATTTGTTATATAAATGCCTTGTTTTTGATGCCATCCATGGTGTTTTTCAGTTCCTAAGGAAAACGTCTTTGGAAGCTGCTTGTTTCAGATCTTCATTGGTGTTCAATGTTTTAAGGGCTCCTGACTGAACGAATGAATTAATCGTCAATTAAAATGTTTTATGTTAAATTACATTTTCATCGTGTTATGTTGCTTCTTTTCAATGAGCCGGGACCGCATGTATTCGTGAGACTACGGCAAAACTGATCTCAGCTCTGTGGCAGAAAGCAAGCAACAGGAAGTAACCATTTTTAAGGGTTTCCTGTGAGCCCACCTTGCTGGAGAGAGGAGAGTTGCTTGTTCTTTCCTGTGCCGTTTAGTCGTTGCCATGACGACACAGCAGCAACCGTTGTGATGAATTGCCACGGTCATTGTGGTTCAGCCTCTGGTGTCGCTTACCACCATGACATAAAAAAAAATAAAAAAAAGGTATCAAGTAAGAGGCCGTTTACATGATCTCATTTTCAACTAAAACACATTTATGCGTTTTGGTCATTTATGTGAATTCGTAAAAACGGTGACGTCATGCCGATGCGTATTATGTGTTTATTCTATAGGCGCGTAGTGTTATATAAATATATATACATATATATTTTATATTTTATTTATATATATAATATGTGTGTGTGTAACACTTTACAATAAGGACTCACTTGTTAACATTAATGTATAACTGATATATTAATTACTAATGAGCAATACAATAGTAACAATATTTATTAATCTTAATGTTTATGAGTTTGTTATAAAATCCAGTTGTTCATTGTTTGTTCATGTTAGTTCACAGTGCATTAACTAATGTTAACAAATACCACTCTTGATTTTAATAATGTATTAGTAAATGATGAAATTAGGAATAATAAATGCTGTAGAAGTATTGTTCAATCTTACTTCATGTTAACTAAAGTAGTTAACTAATGAAACCTTATTGTACAGTTACCTGTGTGTGTGTGTGTATATACAGCTCTGGAAAAAATTAAGAGACCACTGCATATTTTTTGTTATTTTGACCAGTTGTTGCATTTGGCAAGTAAATGCTCTAAATTACAATATTTTTATTTGGAATTTGGGAAAAATCTCAGTAGTTTATAGAATAAAAACAAAACTGTTAATTTTACCCAAACACATACCTATAAATAGTAAACCCAGAGAAACTGATAATTTAGCAGTGGTCTCTTAATTTTTTCCAGAGCTGTATATATATATATATATATGTTTGTGTGTGGTAGTATCTGTTTATTCTCCAGTTCTGCATGTTTGATGCAAGTATAGTCAAATATAGCCTATGCATTCTCCTCTGAGCACACTAAACTGATTTATAAAATATCATTTTCACTTTCTAAACCTCACTGACTCACTGGGGTTTCTGGGGGAATTTAACCACTTTGTGCGAGGGGGAGTTTCCATTGCAAGCGTGCCTCCACTGTGGGTAGAGGGAAATCTTTACAGTGTTAAATTACAGCGCTGTGAGGGGGAAGTGAGAAAGACGCGTCAGTACATCATCACAAAACACTGTTGTTTCTGCCTCTCTGATTCATTTGATATTTGAAACGTGTTCAGTCACTGTCAGTGTACAGTGTGGAAACAAATTTTAAAGACATTTAAGGTAAGGAAACCCATCAGCGATTACTCGTTTTTTTTTTGAGAAATGATTAACTGTGTTGTTTTAAGTTCAGTTTCCAGCTAAAAATCAACTTTGTTCGTTTAATATTGTCTAACCATTCATATTTTTTTAATCATCAGAGCAATGCAAGGACCAGAACTGGTCGACTCGAGGAGTCGCTTTCGATTTATTGAATCATGTCTTGGCTTGATGGGCTGTTTGTGTATCAGCTATGCGATCTGGACATCTCAGTGGCTGGACGGCAGGGGTCTGTGGTTCTCAGGGAATGAGACCGGACCAGACAACAGCTGGAGCACTGAGGACATTGCTAAAGGTGTGTGATGTGTCTGCTTTTCTCACATACCTTGTGGAATGAAAGTGTCATTCTAAGCGTTTTGGTTAAACAAAGAACCATGAGAAAGAAGTGAATCATGACTGTTACTAGTGCGCCCTCAAAAATCAATAAGCATGACGCCTCCGAAGTCCTTTAGCTTGATTTTGACCAGTCTAAAAACATGAGGGTGACGTGAAACAGAAACATTTAGTAGCCCATGTGTGGCCTTCATTCATTTTGTACAACTGCTTTGAATCTAACATTCATGTGGCCTCTATGAAGGATACATAATAATGCGTTCCTGTTGTGTGTCTTACTTTTTAGGCCTTTGATAGCATTGCTTTTTGAAATATATAAAAATATATAACCATAAGGGAGCTGAAAACCTTTGAGGAATTTTGTGGCATTTTTGCAAGTTTTGACTTGCGGAGAAGTACAGAGCAGCCAAATGAGACGAAATGTGTTAACTTCTCCTGAATTTCCAACGTTGGCGTAATATAATGATATGGTTTTGTGTTGGAGGGGTTTCTACGCTTCGGTGGGCTGCAGCAGACAGGCCATGACATGTTGAACTCGCATTACATGCGTGTTTTATTAGTTGTAGCCTGCCTGGTTTTCCCCTCAGTTCACGTCTTTTTCAGAACAGGACAAGTGAAATGACATGATGATGTTATGACAGATCAGTTCAGTTTTAAATAGTTTCACAATGTGATGTTCTTCAAGAGCACTCATACTGAAATTTCTTATGATTTTATGCTGGATGTTCTTAAAGGGATAGTCAACATAAAAATCCTCATGCCTTTCCAAACCAGTAAACAGGCACATTTCGTCTCATGTGGAATATATATATATATATATATATATATATATATATATATATATATATTCCATTTAACTTATTAAATGGAGATATTTTGAAGAATGTTCAGAACAGTTTTATACCTGTGTGTGTGTGTGTGTGTATATATATATATTTGCGTGTGCATGTGTGCTGTAACCTAGTGAGCACCGAGCAAGTTATGTCATACCATTTTCATTGTATATTAAATTCATATATATTAAAGGTGTTTCTATCTGCTTTCAACAGCTCTGGAGGCCGAGAGAGTGTTTGCAGTGGTCGCGTTCCTGCTGTCTGTGAGCTCTGGGGTGCTGTGTCTCATGTTCGCCCTCTGTTGGACGTCTGAAACAGTGCGCTCCTATTCGAACACTCGCTCGCTGCTGATGGCAGGCCAGACGCTTGACCCGACCACCCTGCTGCTGTTCACACTAGTACCTACAGGTCAGTATCTTGATATTTGACTTTCTTTAGCCATGAAATGCACACAAAATGTTTTAACCTTTAATTTTCTTTTCCCCTCCCACAGGATTTTTCTTTTTTCTCAGCTGGGCGCTTTTCACACATCAGCATATTGGTGAGATCAGGGATGATATCACTCGCCTTGGACTGTCCTATTGGCTGGGAGTGGTGGGCTGGGCTTTGCTATTGGCTTTGCTGCCTGTAGTCTTCCTGGCGGAAAAGTTTGTGGTTCCCGACATCCTGCCAGAGCTAACAAAGTCTGCCGATATGTGGTGGAAGGCCCCAGAGATTGCACACGCACGATCGTTTAGTGAGGGTTGCCATCGTTCACAGCACAAGTCTCATCCTGACTTCAAGAGGTACATGTCAGTGCCTTGAATGACAGGAAAGAGGTACCAAGGAAATGCACAAGAGAAGAGACTCTGGTCTCACTGGTCTTCTAGCCAAATATATGAGCTGAGTGTATGTCTCGCAATAAGGGTCAAGTACCAGGATGAGAAACCTGTAACTGCTCTCCGGGATTTAAGACACAAAGCTCTTCTGGCTTTGGCAGTGGTTTCACAGCTGTACTGAGGCGAGGACGCACAAAAATGTGATCATTATCTAAGTGTGAAACACAAAGCTGAAAGGATCTTATGACTGCATTATTATGACTTTCAGGGAGGTCAACTATGTATATATATATATATATATATATATATATATATATATACACGCATATATATAGTGTGTGTGTATCCATACTCTGTGTGTATGTATGTATGTATGTGTATATATATATATATATATTTATATTTGTGTGTGTGTGTGTATGTATATGTATATACATGTATATGTGTATGTGTATGTGTATATATATATATATATATATATATATATGTATATGATCATTTGTTTGATCATTTAATTCCAGTGTTCTGCGCATTGTCAGTTTTACAGACAATCACGATTCAAATAGTCACAAAGCACTTATTTTATTGCTAACACTTAATGTGAGAGGCACTAATGCAGAATTCACTACTTCATGGTGCTTTTTTTTAAACGTGCAAACAGTGCTCTCTGCTGGTGATAGTAAAAAGAGCATCTTGTTTTGTCTATTAGTTGCACTTTTTAAAAACTATTTTAACTATATTTTTTGTACTGTTTTTTGATAATAAATGAAATGTATACATAAAGTTGAGTCAGTATCTCTCTATCTGTCAATATGTCTGTCTATCTATAGTGGGGTCAAACATCTAAGGCCATTGGAAGCAGTGTTATTTACAAAGCTGAAATATGTAAAATATCCAAAAACAACTAGGCCAGTGTTATATATTTTGTTCATTTGAGTACTTACAATATCCTAGATGTTTCCAACTATTTGTAAATCATGAGAAAATTTTAATCAAGTGTCCGGGACGTGTAAATAGCGTTGCCCTTGGTTTCCGGTGTTTTTTTTTGTAGAAACCATCGAAACACCAAACACATTTTAATATCCATTTCATGTGGGAACACGGACAAGGGAACATCTGTTTTAATATATTAAAGACAGAAAACTAATTATTGTAGTATAGCTCAACATCAAACTATAATTTTTTTTGAGTTTCTGCGTTTGCTCTACCATGCTTCATCATGCCTCAGCAAAAAACACTTTTGTCAAATAGCTAACATAGCATAATCCTATACAGCTTTATTTGAACAGTAATACAGAATTTTTTCCATCATAAAATACGTTTTAAAATGAATTGCATGCCACTGATCAACACAAGCCATCCAACATTTAATATGATATTCTAATATCAATCTCTTACTGCAGTCGCCAAGCGAAACGCAAGAGTAATGTTATAACATCATTTACAACACACTCAAATGTATCTAATATGATAAACAGATCTGCGTTACCTAATTCTCATGACCGGAAAACCGGAAGAGGCTCCGGCGACTGTGGCATAATTAAAGACCTGCTGCTCGCGAGACGTGTGTTGCGTTCGTCTCTCATTAACAATCGCTCCAGTTTCTCATTCAGCTCCACAATACTCAGTGCTGCTCTGCTTCATAATGCAGTAACGTTAATAATCGCATCCATGAACATGATTTATGCCCGAGTCCCATCCCGATTCTTTTCCACCAGCTGTGAGGTGAAGACCACAAGTCCCAAGATTCCTTGCTCAAACTTGGCGTCATCAAGCTACGCCTTTGTTTTGAATAGGCGACCTCTAGTGGATGAAAAAACTACATAGTGCACCTTTAAATACTATTGTATTTGTCAAAAATTTTATTTAAAAATATTTAAATATGTATGTTTTCTATTTAGCGTTCATTTATTTCTGTTTCAGTTATGGTATTTTTAGGCCTGGTTCCACAGACAGGGCTTAGATTAAGCCAGGATTAGGCCTTATTTAATTTGGACATTTAAGTAGCTTTTTATAAATGTGCCTTAGAAAAAACACATTACTGGTGTTCATCTTGAGACAAAACAATGGCTGATATATTCTAAGATATGTCAGTATAAGTTGCTTTCAGTTAAAACAGCTCAAACATGCATTTTAGTCTCAGACTAGATTAAGCCTTGTCTGTGAAACTGGGAGTTTGTGCATCAATTCAAAACTTATTTAGTTCAGTTAGTTGTCAAGGCAAAATTTCTCATTTTCTATCGAATATTTCATCAATCACTTCAGCTTTATTTTCAGTAGTTTTGGTTTTAGTTAACAATAACAGCACATAAAGTAATTCCAAAAAAAAGCTCAATTTATATTGATTCTTTCTGCACCATGTTTAGAGGTTTCTAATGAAATATGATCATTTGTGATATGTGAACTCCTTTTTGGTCCAAGACTTTTGGACCGCATTGTTTGCAGATCAGATCATTAAATTCATTCAGTGAAACCTGAAACATAAGTAGGCCTAACGTTCTGATCTGAGGTCAAGCCCTCTGTCATTACGTCCTTCATTACAACAAAAAACAAGACGGAGAGCTTTCTGAACCTGTAGTGTTACATTCTGATCCCACCCAAGTCGAGATGAATGAACTGGCTGTGTTAATTGTGCATTAATTCGGGTTCGGGTCTAATTGAAAGGCAGTTCCGTCCTTTTAGCGGTGCCTAATGAGTTTGTTATTAAATCCACGGAGAACTGTTTTTTTTTTTTTTTTTTAATTTACTATCAGGAAAGCGCTTAATTGGCCCTCAGAACACAACTTGAGTGTCCTTGATGGTTGTGACGGCAGGAGATTGGAAGCGCACCGGTAGACGTCGCCGCTTCCCTGAAGGGAGTATGAAAGCAGCTCTGTGTGAAAGGTGTGTTCTGGTTGCAAGAAGCCGCTTAAATGATCGTTTGAGGTGAATTTCAGTGCAGCCCAGATGTCAGAGGAACTCAGCTGTCCACACAATGCTGACATGCAGGTGTGCCCTTTTTCTGCTGTGTGCGCTTTTATGTGTTGTTTATGATTGCTTGTTCCCAGGCAAGGACCTCTTTTTGCACTGTCCAGAAGTGTTAGTCAGGGTATGTACTGTTCAAAATTAACTTCTGATTCCCCTTATAAAAACTTATCATATGCAGCAGGGTACAGCCAAAGTTTTTACTGTAATTGTTATTACAGTAATACTGTGGTAACTTGGTATTAGCCACCACTGGCATAAAGAAAGAAAGGGCAAAATTTAATTCAGCGCCCTGACAGGTATGAAAGTGAGGCTGTGAGGGATTTTCAACTTAATTCTTAATTTCAACTCACTTAATTCATTTTAATTAAAGAATTTTCCACAGCTCATGTTTTTTGTCGACTAAAATTTCTTCGTAAAATATTTTTGCTGTTTTTCGTGAGCAGAATAATCCAAAAACAGATTCATTAATAGTACAACCCACTGATCCCTCACAGCCTCGCTTTCATTACCGTTAAAAATCAAAGATGGCGCTGCTGTGATTAAGAGCTATTGACTGTCTGTCTCTCCAGCAGGTACTTGTTCCCCGTAACTTCTCACTTATAGTAGTGCATACGGCAATGTCATACAATTAGGTTTTAATACTAATGCCACATAGGCTGCTGTTTTCATTTACAAGTCTCAGCATAGTTCATAAAAAAATGCAGCTTCTGCATTTATCTCAAACTCCCATGTCAATGCACAAGATGTGGGAAATAATTGATAAATGATCATTTTTTTCGGCATACTATTTTTACTGTGATTTTGGACACACAGATTATGATCTTGCTGTCAAAACCATTGTTTTACAGAAGTATAATGATACTGTGTTCCAACTAGAGCATCCAAATGATATGTTCTTTCAAAGTTTGACTTTAATGATTAAAAAATTAGATTTAAGCGAACGAAATGTGAGTCACAGTTCCTATACTCCACTATATGATATAACCTGTTTAGCAAACATTTGCAAAGATAGGTGTGTAAAACACGGAAAATTATCTTCCCTGCACACTAAAAACTCCTGGGTCAAAAATAACCCATAATGGGTTATTTTTTACCCAAATTCTGGGTTAAATACCTGACCCAAATGTTGGGTTAAAATAACCCATAATTTTAACCCAACTCAAATAACCCAGAAAATGGGTTGATAACTCCTGCAAAATAAGTGCTAGAAATGCCGTTTTGTTTATTACATAATTTTCATAATTCATGTCATAAGAATGTCTTGGGTCTGACTTTAAATCGCTAACTATGCTGCTTAGGCATTAGTTATTTAATTAAACTGAGCGATTAAAGAGACTAGACAGAGATGACACGTTGAAATGTATCCTGATGTTGACTATTCATAGTATTATTAGCATAATTCTAGTTCTATACACATTCATCCACAAAGAAAATATACCTATGTTCTGCTTTTGAACTGACCCTCACTCAGTAATTGGTTGGAGGCGGCCATTTTAATGGCTGCTCCTCAGCCATGGCAGTGGGATTGATTGACAGCGAGGCCACACCCACTTGCTCAGCATGTGTTGCTATGTGAGGCCTCAGCCCTGGCGACACTCTTCATATCAATTAAAGCCCAATTAGGGAGCCATGTTCAGCTAATTATGCTACGCTTCACATTCCCAGAATAAAGTGAGCGTGTGTTTACTGAGATAAATAAATAAAGACACGGGCTGCCAAGGCGAGCCGACCTTAATCAGATTTTCAGTGCTTTCTCTCTCTCTCCCTCTGTATGCATGTGTGTGTGTGTGTGTGTGTGTGTGTGTGTTTCTCTGTGATCAGAAGGTGTAATTATGTGACTTCACCATTTGGTGACAGTGTTGTAACGTGTCTTGTGAAGAAGGTGCCAATTCTCTGTCTCATTTCTTCCTATTTGACGAATAATGAAATCAGAGAAGGTTATTTCATGCAGGGAGGTTGTTTGCTTGTGTGTGTGTATGTGAATGCGTGAGTAACAAGAGAGAGAAAAAAAATTGTGCCTACATGTGTGGACTGCTTCATCTGTTCAGACATGCAAGCACATTTGGACGAAATGTAGGCTAAAAACCCATACAATATTCAGTAATCAATGCTTGATTTGTTTTGTTTTTTAAGTAAAATGTTCTCAGTCTGGTGTAATTGGACTTTTTTTCCCCCAACGGTTTGCTAGGCATGCTTTCAGCTTTAACAAAGAGTCAAAGAACAAAAGAGAGAGAGTCGATTTCAGATGAATTGATAGAAAATATCTTGATTGAGAGATGGAAGGAGGGAAAACCTGATATGACAGAGGAGATGAGTGTAAAACAGGGAAAAATGCATCGAGTGTCACCTTACATTTGGATTACATTTGTCTACCTGTCTCTCCAGCAGGTCCTCGTTCCCCCGCTAAGAAGGACTCTGAAGTACACCTCACTTATAAATTGCAAAAATCCTCTTTAACCTCCTCTCTTCTCTTCTCTAACAGATTGTGTGCAAGATAAGGCTAGTTTTTCCTCTTCATGTCTTTGCTAATGGTTAATCTTGTCTAGTCAGACTTGAAATCAATCTATGCCCATGAGACTGGCCCTTACATTGGTCATTTTTATAGCTAGTCTTATGTAATGTGTCAGACTGATCATTCACACCACTAACAGCTGTTATTGATCATACTCGTTTCTTTTTAGCGCACCAGAGCTTTATTATCTGGAAACGGGGAACCAGAGGGAAGCGCTTTGGCATCCAGCCAGGACTATTCCACCGACAAAGCCAAATCTCAATTTGTTACAATCTTCAATCTATCACCCAGATTTTTAATCATCAGTTATATAATGTGAAGTGGAGAAGAGTAGTTCAGGGGCTATTACATAGCTAATAGTTATTTACAATAATTAGAACAATCGTTACACTTGACAAACATGAACTTGATTTTCATGAGAAAATGTGAGTAGCAAAACTGCCATGATGGCTAGGTAGCTGCTAATGTGTTCAAATGTTTTTAGCATGTATTTTAGCATGTAAATCTGATCAGTAAGTATTAGCACCCCTCCTTTTGAATCTCTGCATGATTTCAAAGTATTCAGGTCCATAGGTGCACAAGATAACAGATACTTGTGGAACTTAGCAATGATAGCGGTGATTGCTCTAGGAAGAACTCCTCGTAGCTAACTGTAATAGTGAGATTTTATGAATATGATTTTGTTTTGATGCGGGTGCGAAGGTTGGTACGAAGGCATTTCTACTTCAAAATGCTGGAGGATTTGTTTAACCTCAGTGCAAAGTCCACTGACAACTGCTTGTATTAAAAGGATCTAAATCGGCTCTCTGGTACGTATTTTCAGTGCTGGCACTATTTCCTTTTATAGGCTTTTTGATGGGAACGAAGCATCCTTACACAGCAGAAAAGCTTTCACAAATGTGTAACTTTGCCAATAAGTTGTAGTTCAGGCCTGTCATTGTCACATGGTCTCAGGAAAAAGAAAGACATAGGCTGTGTCCAAAATCGCATGCTCTCTAGAGTAGGTACTTATTTGAGTAATTACTTAACGGCCGGTAAAAACAAACATTCTGTATGGTATGAATGGGTGAATGTAATATGGACGTACTCTGCCATTGTGTCATTGTCATTTACAAATCCTCTCCCGTGGCCTCATGGCATAGTGGAGTGTCCTTCGAGTGCACCCTTTAGAATATCACTGGAAGAAGTATGTCATCTGGATACATTTTTGAGTAATGTGAATTCAGACATACTCCTTTCGTGCACATACTATATAGTTTCGGATGCAGCCACGGTTCGAACTAGCTCTTATATGTTATCCTCTTATGACTTAAAGCTGCCTTTTCTCTATCTTTGACAAATAACAGGCTGATTTACGCCTGATGAAGTAGCACTGGAACTGCATGGAGCTCTTAGCATATACAAAATAACTTTTGTAGCAAGACCGTGTATGCGACCCAACGACCGAATGTGATGTATTCTAATCTAAACTATGAAAGTGAGAATTGTTGATTTTTTTTCCCCCTAAAATGTTATTTTTGTAAACACTGTTTTTACTAAATAGAAAGTTATTAATAAATATGTCTGAAATAATTATAAGAAGCGAAATGTGACAATCTATGCGAATGTCAGCTTACACGAGTGCATGTTCCAATGTTGCAGTAACCATTTTAAATACTTGGCACAATATGGAGATTGGCAATTATATTATAAACATAAACATGATTAGGACTAGATTTTCAGAAGACATTGCGAGTGATGCTAATGTAGCTGCTAATGTGCTATGAGTGGTTTTTTATGCAGGGTGTTGCTTACTGGTTAAATGCGTAAATAATTATTGGTGTATGCGGTGCAAAGGTTGCATCCCTGTTGTATATTCTCGCCGTGTATTTTTGCACCGTTGTTGCGCTAACAAACCTTAGCGCTCGAAAGGGTAATTGAGTTAAATTAAACCCTGATCTTCTTCAGGTTGCTAGTTGCAAACATTTCAGCAGTTTAGCTTACATTGACATTCTCTTGAAACTGTTGTAGAAAAAAATTTAAGAGAATTTTTGCTACCTTATTAAGACAAAAGTTTATCATAGTAAGCCAGTAAGTTTATGCTAATACCCGGTTTACCACTAAAAATACAATGTTGTTGTGCTATGAATTGCTGACACATTTTTAGGGATGGAGTTAGGCTTGAAAGCAAGTTCACGTTGGTAGAATCAGACAGAAAGCTAGTAGTCTAAAGCCCACTGCTAAAAATGCAACTTTGTGGTGTCATGAATTGCTTTTACGTAGCTAAATCATGGCATTGCTAAATCAAATGCAGAGGCAGATGCTAAACCCCAATTATACTGCTAAGAATTCAACTTGGTTGTGTTTTGGATTGCTATGATGTATTGTAACTAAATCAAGCTTGCTTAACAACAGACAATTTTCGCTAAAGCCAGCTAAGAATGTGACTTAAGACTTTCTATGATGTACGCTTGCTTAACGTAAAAGCCCATTATAACACTTAGAATGCAACTTTGTTATATTGTTGCAAATGTACAGACCGCGTTACCAAGTCGGTACTGAAATTGAAAAAAAAACTGCTGTTGAGTGGATTCATAAACACCTCTGATTGGCCTTTGTGTTCATGCGCTCAACAGATACCTGTGTGATTGGCTACAGTGATCAACGCACGGGAGCGTTTGAAAGCACACGGAAGTGTTTGATTTTAAAAGCGTTTTGAAAGCGGGAGCGGTGTGTGTACTTCTG
Organism: Opsariichthys bidens; assembly: GCA_037194245.1. NCBI lineage: Eukaryota > Metazoa > Chordata > Actinopteri > Cypriniformes > Xenocyprididae > Opsariichthys > Opsariichthys bidens. Next base: position 16,584,822 of record CM074290.1, on the reverse strand, counting down.
TGTGTATCTTTGTAGGCACTCGGTGAAGAGCATCATTAATGTCTATTTATAACATGTTTTTGAAGTGTGTTGATAATTGTAGCCAATCACAGACCTATCTTTCACATTTTTAGAATTTCAGTACCGACTTCTGTACATTTGATAACACTATTATGTTATGAATTGCAATGTCGTAGCTAAATCAAGCTTGCTTTAGCAGCAGAATTTATGCTAAAGACTATTAACAATGCAATTCTGTTGTGTTATAAATTGTTGTGACATATTTCAGGATAACACCGTGTGAAATCAAGCTAACATAGTTAGTGTTAGCGTTCAGATCATTGTGGAGTGAAAGTTTCAGGGCAATATATACACCCACAAAGACTTATTCTGTTATTGTAGTAGTTGCTATGATTAGCTAAGATTTTATGCCTTTTGACTCATCCACCAGCATGTGGATACAGGATAAATCAGAACTGTGTGCCATTTCCAACACTCTTGTGCTAACCTCAGCTACTCTCTCGGTAGTTTTGCGTGTTTTCATTCTGAGTCAGCTCACTTCAAGATTGTCTGTTGCTAATTGTGACGGACAGCTTCACGACAGCGAGTGGGCGATGCGCGGCGCATCTGCGGCAGATCAGTGTATGCACATGTGGGCGTGTTTTTGAAATGTGCATTACTGATAATCAGCTCAATAGCGAAGAGAGAGTATTACTCTGTACTACGTGTCACTTGTCTGTCATACAGGTGTATGTGTGTGATCTCACATCTGTTTGACTGCAAGGTTTGACATTTTTACTCATTCCAAACAGTACTTTGTCAACTTCTTTCGTCTTAGAGGCCTAGAGACCTGATGTTTTATCAAACAGGCAATACTAATCAGACAGACAGGCTAGGGTAATTCGAGCGACAGTGTTGCAGCTTGTCTCTAGGTACCGTGATAGTGAATAAAAGGATTTGATTTGTAGTAGTTTTTGGTCAGCCAGAGATTAAATGGTCATCTTGACTCTGAGAGTGCCTGCGACATGGCCAGCACACGCTCCTAGCATTATATAGCCATACTTACAACCACACAAACATGTATACTGTCTCCCGTTGTGTCGGCCAAGTCACTTTGGCCTGATCTCGGAAGCTGCTTACCACAAATCAAATCTATTTCAGAATAAACAACTCACACTTTCCCCCTTCACTCGTCCGCTTAGTGGAAGAGAATGAAAAGCCATTTCTATTAGAGCGATGCGCTCCCCAGGGGGCGAGAGAGGAAACAGGAAATGCAGAGAAGAAAGTGGGAGACAGAGAGAGGAAGAATGTTTCCTTTCATCATTACAATAAGTGGCTCATTTTGCAGTGTAGTTGTAACAGGAAGCATTGCTTCAATAACTGTAACACTGTCAGCAATGTAGAGTCACGACAAACTTGCCATGATTCGTCAATCCTCTCAAATCTTGCAATACCATTCCCAAGTCACCGTCCCTAGAAAGGAAAATCACAATTTCTTGGTTAATAATTTCTTGGTTGTTCCTCATAGACTGAAATGCGACTTTGTCATGATGGCAGCTTTATATTTTCTAGTTCTGAATATTACCGTTTTTGACTTTGATTATTTATTCTTATTACTGTGACTTCAATATTTGACAATGTGACTTTCTCACAATTGCAGACTTTATTAACATTTTATTGACAGTTACTATTTATTTATTCATTTTTCTTCTTTAAACTTTATATCACAATTAGCCCATTTATTTTTTGATCTTGATTTTTTGATACTTTTTTATACTCCCTTTTAATTGTCTGAGGTGAGAAGACATTTTTTGGTGGGAAAATAGTTGGTCTAAAATACTATTTTTGGGTCTTTTCTCAGAAGAGATACTCAAATAATTTTTTTTAAATATCAAGATCAAAATTGCCTAAGCTGCTATACACATTAGATAGGGGGGTAGGCATTTTTTTTTTAAATAACACTTTTTGTTATACTGGTTTAAACTCTCTTCACATCCTGATAGCAATCAATAATAGAAGCGGTCTAAATATTTTTAAAAATGTGCATGTATCTTCTGTGGAAGTCTCGGGACCAAAAAACTATTCATCCAATCTTTATACCGGTCTGAGTGCAATGATACAATATCCTATCTGCCTGTCAGACATATGTATTTCCATATCTCAGCGCATCACACGTTATCAGCGTTTCTATGTCAACTAATGATAATGAATAAAATATTCCTTTGCTCCTATTGTTTTTGACTTGTGTTTTAATATGTTGGCTAATGTTATATGAAGATTTGTCAGGATTTTGATTGTTTTTCCACTCTGCATTACCCCAGCTGATTTGAGTAAATAAGCTATTTATTTGCTGACATTGAGTGTATGCTTTTTTTTTTTTTTTAACGACTGCCTAAAATTAAATTATGATAACAGAAGGCAAGCGTACGGCATAATCATGACCTATTTTTAACAGAATTCATTGAGGAATTAGACAGTGTGATTCATATATTAAGTATTTCAAATGTAGGCTTATATACACTCGCTAACCATCTTTTGGGGGTTTCTTGCTTTCAGACTAGTTGGATAAAACAACTTCCGACAGTCAAATTAGTCGTAGCGCACATCCCTAATACTGTCATTTGTGTCTCTTTATTTTAGATTAATGCAAAAATGACAACTCTGAGCAACATTTGAGCAATGAAATCTTCCTCTGGGGTGTCACAAAACGGCCCATTCCTGAGTCCTTCACCCAGCATCTGCTCTGCATCTCCGTCTCTGATCGACTGCCACGCTGTACCCATCAGCGGCCGCCATATGCTATCCCAGCGGCCATCTCCTGCTGTAAACAAACAATATATTTTGACAGATGCTCACAGGCCACGATCTCAGGCCCTGCCTGACCGTATCGCAGTGCTCTGGACACAGTTCTGTGCTCTGACAGGTGGACCCTCACCCCTCTTTCCTCCAGTATAATTACAGAGCGAATAGATTTAAAGATCAGACTGTTTAAGGTGGCCCTGATTTAACAGCTGTCAGGGGCTCTATTGTCTTCAGGGCTGCGGTGTGACACCAGCGGCGATGAAAAGGCCACAGCCACCCTGCCATTTCTCATAATGGACTTTTAGTTAAAGGACAGGAAAATAATAAGCAGACTTAATCGTGGAAAGCGGGCACCGTTTGTCTTTCCTGCCGAATCAACTTCGGAGGGACAAACGAGGGTTAGTTGTGATGAAGAGACAGGGCTGCTCTTTTCATCTTTTTATTCTCACACACAGACAACCGAAGCATGAAGACAGCTTGCAGTCTGTTTAGTATGTATGTGTCTGTCCATCTAAGTATCTGTATGTCCGTCTGTCTGTCAAATTTCATTGGGACTCATTCACTAATAATTGACAGTTTGCAAAGATAAGCCCCCTTTAGTTACTGTTGCATGTTCTGCATCATGTTCTCACACAGTGAAAAATACATGCAAAGAGAGAGCAGGCTACTTTTGATATAAAACAGTTTCATATTTCAAATATTGTATTTTTTTTAAAAGAAGTTTAATCAATAAATAGCGTATAGTGTCTCTTTAATGTGTCGTGACAGATCGCTGTAGCTCCTTCGAGCGGCTCGTGAACCGATCATCTCTTCATACTAGTTCAATTATAGCATCAAATAAACATGAATGGACATCAGAAGGAATGTTGTTTCAAGCACGGAAAGACGTGAGTAAACACAATTTCACAAGTTCAAGTTCACCAACGTTAATCTATTAACTCTCCTGACTGCTTTGTCAGACAAAATGGCGGACTCAGGGTTATGATTGGTCAGATCGCCTGTCAATCAAACTGCCAGAGAAGGGTCAATTTCGTGGATTATTCTGTATTTGCACACACAGGAGAACTTCTCATGAAAAATCTCTGCCTAATGCACAACACTTTCATACGCACATGAATTTGTTCTTAACCTTGTTCTTATTTTAGTGAATTTAGTAAATGCGCAGCCATGTGCACCAGGTTTGCATAAAACGCCCAAACCACGCTTCCCGCCCACATTTTTCTTACAGGCTTACATCACTCTCATCAGACATGCTCCTGTTTAAAGACGCACTCTCGCCTGATCCTCGAGCAGTGCCAAGCGTGCCAATCTCACAATAAACACCTTTTATACAGACCTCTCATCTGTGTTAGTCAGAGAAACTTCACAGCTGAACATATTCATGATATGTAAATTGTATTAATTAATAATTTTATGTATGGATTATATAATACAATTAATATAACATACTTTAATATGAGTATAGTCTTAATAGGATGAAATTTCATATTTATATAACTTCTTAACATGATTATAAGGCCCTACAGAGTAAGTGCTTTTTTTTTGCGAGTGCTTTCATTTGATCCTATATTTTGTCGTAATTTTTTTTTGTACAAAATTTTTGGTGAATCGTGATTTGTTCTTAAAATCGTTCCTACGCACATTTCACACACAAATTTGTGTGCACGCATGCTTAGTGAATGAGACCCATTGTGTGCTGATCAATGTAGTTTTAATGTACACGTTTCTAAGCTTTTCTATTTCAGAAGGCCGGCTGTGTAAACCAGCCTCGGTTTGGAATAGAAAGCTCTCTGACAGAGTGTAAAGAAGAGATGATTAAACACAAACCCAGTCGGAGGAAAGACTTTTGCGGGTCTCCAGCGGCTGTCTGATCCTGCGCCTTGCTCTGGGGGAAAAGCAGATTTAATTAAAGCAGAATTAAAAAGCATTGTTATTTTGATTGAAGACACCCGGCTCTTTTCCCTTCACTCTCTCTCTTACCCTGTCCCGGATTCAAGCTGACGGGGTTTGTCGTTAATGGTTTACTTGAGTACATAGCATGCGTCTGGTGATCTGTTTTCCTGAGCAAACACATGCAGGTCTTACTATGTGTTTGAGGAATACAATTGCCATCTTTTCTGCTGTAGATTGAATCTATTTCTGTATTATTGGATAATGAGAAACGCCTGTATGACACAGATTGGCACAATATTAGAAGTTAATTGAATTTTGGTAGAGTGACAGAGAAGAACCTGAAGGCAGCGTAAGCATTGCAACATTGGCCAGATGGAAACAACGGCACGTTTATTTCTTCCATGCCCCTATTACATGGCGTGAGAAGTGGCCTTCAGACCAGACATAGACAAAGAGAGAAAAAGAGGGATGGAAGGACAGTAATGAATAGTGTGTGTCCTGATAATTGCATTAATGATTATTAGGCAGAGCTCAGGGGAAGGTGATGAGAGAGAGAGTTTCTGTCAGCCAACTTTGACAAATGGCTGTTCACTCTGGGCCACTGCTTGGAATATTAATTTGCAAAATAAACTTTAAGAAAGAAGAGAAAGAGGAAAAAAGGAAGGTCTGTGAAGAAAATTAATTTGTTTAAATGGAACAGGGCCTCAACCACTTTGGAAAAACATTAGAGATGTATTTTTTTTTTTACTATGTGTTTTAATATTTTAATTGCATGACATTTTTGCTTGCAACGTTAAATTATAGCTTTTCCGATTATAAGCTTCTTATAATTTAAAGATGAGGTTTTAATATTGAGTGTTAAATTTCTACAACTACTAGTCTATTGTCAAATTAATTGCTGTTTTCAAAAAAATTAAGTCTGATATACCTGGAGAAAGCTGGTTGTAGCTTTCCCAATGACAGATGCTCGGTTAGCACAGGAAGAGTGCATTTTGAAAAGTGCCATGTTGGATGCTTAATTTTGGATTTAATTTTTCACAAGATTCACTAATCTACCAGATTCGCAAATTCCATTTTACTAAGCGCTAATCAACTAATGGCACCACAAGAATGTGTACAGCTAAGCTCTTCATTAGCGTCTATTGTGAGCTTTGACATGAATTTGTGACTGTCAGAATATTCTTAAATAGCCAAAACTAACCGCATGTGCCAGCAGGGGCTAACTGGGCTAGGCTAACTAGCTAAACTTGTTAAACATTTCCCCCCAAACTTAAATGACTTATTAATACATGTTCACCTTTTGATTATCATTGTTGTCTCTAGTAATTATGTGTCTGATTTTTCATTTCCAACCCATTTTGGGTTCATTTTAAGCCAGCCATTAAGTAATTTTTTGAAATGAAACCACCCAGCACATTGAGCAAACACTTAACCCAACTGCTATCCAATTTCAACCCCACTTGGGTTGTTTTTAACCCAGCATTGTTTAGTGTAGGGTGATCACGGTACCAACATTTCAGTAGTCAGTACCAATACAAGTAACATTTTGTGGTTGTCATTACTAGTTTTAGTGCCAGAGGAAAAACTGTTGAAATGCTTAAAAATATTGTCCAGTTTTGTCTCGTCCATTGGTTATCACTCTTAACTGTAGTTTCTGATTCTATCACGCACTTAAATACAGTTGTTAATCCAGAAACTTTGCAGTGTACATTGTAGGCTAGCATAAAAAAATGAACTTGAATTCAGATTGTGAATGGGTAATAAACAGAAAGCAAGAGGAGAGCCTCCCTTTATAATAACTAACGCTGTTAATCTTTAGGGCAAGCTCACTGAATTCTGCTCTCTCGCGAAAACTCCCATTATGATAAAAAAAGCTGTGGAATGAATCTCTTATTTACACCATGTTTACTCTTTGTTGGTCATAATGAAAGAAAAATTAGTACGTTTTCAGCTGTTTTCTGAATTCTGACTAACTTAATGACTAACACCTCTGATTGGCCATTGCGTTCACATGCTCAACAGATATGATTGTGATTGGCCACAATGTTCAACGCTTGTAAGAATACACTGTGAATCAGAAAGCGCTCAGACAAACACAAACGAGAGCAGTGTCTGTTAGTGGGTACTGAATATACCCAGTAATCTGTCTTACTGCAGAAATGGTACCTTTTTTTTTTTTTTTTAGTATTATCTGTTACTGGTAGTACCGGTACGTTTGACAACACTACCCCAAACAAGTGTCTTGTTACCGCAAAAGCTATGCTATTTTATATTAGCAATATGCTAGAAGTGGAGCTATGTTCTTCCTAGCACTGCATGGCATTATGGGATAGGCGTTTACTCTGTGAATGCAGTGAGATGTCCGATAAAGACAAAAATGGCCGCTTGACGTCATAAAAACGTCACGTAAATGTCAGACGATGATAAGCTGTTTAAACTAGTATTAGTGCCCTTTAAAAGATGATGCGAGTCAACGATCCACCTTCTCACTCAAATAACGTGTTTTGATTGGTGTGCAGTTTGATTTTGCCCTCTGCGTTGACAGCAATATCTTTGACCCCACATCCCAGGTGTCCCCTCACATGGTGATAACAGCACCTCAACAACTTTTCCCCTAAAACTCACACATGTAGTGGAGAATAACACCCTGCTTAGTGCCAGGTGGCTGTCGACCCAAGACGTTTTTCACATAAATCAAACTGCCATTGGGCTTATCAATAACAAGTCAATTAGCAGGCGGAGAGAGGCGCGGATCTCTAGGGGTCACCGCTTGTTTGTTAGATGGACATCTGCAGCTCTGTTTGCTTTGCCATGGCAACAGACCTACGGTTTCTCTCTGTTTTTCTGTTTCTTTCTCATTCTTAGGTTTGTGACGGCCTAACTACTGTTTTAAAGTGCAAATTTCACCCATAAATTGTGTCATTTACTTACACTCATGTTGTTCCAAGCTCATTTGACTTTTGTTTAATAGTGTAAATCACAATACAATTCCATTGTATGGAAAAGAGCAGCTTGGACATTTAGCAAAATACCTTTTGTAGGCTATTCTCGACAAGAAAGTCATACAGGTTTGGAACGACATGAGGGAGAGTAAATGATGACAGATTATGTCAATAAACATGTGACCTCTATCGTGATCAATCAAATGCAGTGTGTCACCTATGTTTTTCAAGCCCTCAAGGAATCTTTGTAAAGGATGAAGGAGCGCTTGTAAAAACTGGTATTTTCAATGACCTTTCTAATTTTGCTCAGTTTATTGACATGGCTATTATAATCTGGCCGAAAGCAAGTGTCTTTTGCATAAAAATGACTTTCCGTCCCTTTATTACTCACAATAATGAGGCTTTATTTATTTCCTCTGTCTTTTTCTCTCTATCTGTTCATCCATTTTAATGTATTTAAATGATTATTTATTTTTCATATGTGTGCTGTATTATATGGGTCATTCTACAGTATGATTGTTGTAAATATTAACACGGAGTCAGTAATTTTTTATACATTTATTTATAGAGTACAAATGGCTGCCATGTTGTAGAATTACTTAAACTGTATATTATTTATTATGTTTTCTCTTTGTTTGGTTTGCAGAAGTTGTGGCTCTCAGATGAGACAGGCCACATAATGCTTGCAGGCACTTAGTGACTATTTAATGACTAGTGTGTCAGAAGTCCAGACAGAAAAGCACTGCAGAAATGCACAAGACCAATTACAGCACAGTGACTATTGTGCAAATACACCCTTGATTTAGTTATCAACAAATAAATCCCTTTAATTCATATTTGTTGATGACACCAACACCGTTCATGCGACTGCAACAGGGCCCACTTGTAGAGTTAATGCTCATTATAGTGACATCCTTGTTTCTCCTACTATGGGTAGTTTGTTGAAAAAGTCAACGAAAAATAACTATGTCTCAGCAGGATTCTGAAATTGTGAAATGCAGTAGGACTATACCCTATATTTGCTATGCTTTTCCAACTTTAGAATACAACATAAAGGACGTTTTAGTCAGTCAGCCTTGAGTAGATGGTTGTCAGCTCTCTTTTAAATGTCCTCCTCTGATCTGATGTGTTTTAATGGTGTCTGTTTTTCTATATAGAGAGGGATCAAATAGCAGAGCTGCAGCATGTTGGCTTGGACCACCTGCTGAAGATAAGTTTCAGAGAGTGCCAGGGGAAAACAGCGGGGGGATGCTTTAGTTTGTATCCATGAGCCTTGTACTGACACGTGTTTATGATGCAGAATGTGCATGTGTGTTTGTGTGTCTTAAAAATACACGATTTATGTTGTGCATTGGATTGTCTGTGTATGGTTTATTGGTAAAGCTTTACTTTGAAATAGTTTATGGACAAAATGTCCTAGAAGTTTGCTAAATATTGCAAAATTTGTCCTTTAGGCATGTCTTGATTTGAAAAAAAAAATATTTTTTTTATGATTAGAATCAATATGTATCCCAATTATAATTAGCAAAATGAAAAAACAAACAAGAATTCAATGGCATGACCTCATTAGGTAGCTTAGTAAATGTGTGTGTCTGTGTGTGTTTGTGTGTGAATGTGGTTAGCATTACCCCCACCCCCTTCCCCAGACCTCCAATGTTTCTCAGGTGCTAAAATGTGGCGGTTATAACACTGAGGTATAAATAGGACTCTCTTCCTATGGAGATTGTCAGTCTTTTATAGGAGCACCAAGTGACTGAGATCCAGCCAGCCACTCTTAGATAGAGAGCCTGGAAGACATCCGCACTCAGAAAACCACTAGGCCTCCCCTGTGCCCCCACTCAGAAAGGCCCCAGGGGAGCATTCGCCAGCTGAGCCTCAAAAACAAGGTAGGACAACCCAGCTGACTGACAGACTGAATGTTCTCAGCTGTTTTTGTGTATGCATATCTCAATAGTTCACTTCAGAGCTGATAGCTGGAGAGACCCAGGGTGCAAACACAAAAGCTGACAGGGAGAAAAAGAAAAAGAGAGAGACAGAGAGAAAATGCCAGCATGTACTCACCATGGGAGTGTTATGGTAAGCGCTTGTTGATTTATTGATCAAGAATGAGGACCGTTTTACATTCTTGAGTATGTGATGAGAGAAGAGCGTCACATTGGGACAATGTTGTTTTGAGAATCTGCAAGGGTTTGACAGCTACTGAAAGTCCGAAGTGATTTCTGAGTTAGTCCTTGTTTTTGTTTGCGTGTTTATGTATATCTCCGTTCTCTGTGAGTGACATGGTTGAAACACAGTCTGTTTCATAGGGAATGGCTGGCATTACAATTTCCCTTCATCTGATTTCAGTCAATGGCTGTGCATCATAAGACTTGACCCTCTCTCTTTCTCTTGCGCAATCTGTTAAATGCCACCGAGCTCCTCTACGGACTTAAACTCCTGTTTCGGCACAGTAAATGACTATTATAACTGATTGACAGCCCTAGAGGTCTCCATTTAGCAAACCTGAGAAAGATGAGGGTGGGGCAAAAAATGAAACAAAAGATGATAGAAAAAAAAGGACACAGTGGGTCCCTGAGCGAGAGTGTTGGGAAGGAGAGAAATGAAGTTTTCAGCAGTGGATCAATTTCTGAACGATTGTCTCATGCATTTTACAGAGGCGCTAAATGCCACTTATGGTATAATGCTGTACTCTAGATCAGACCAAAGCTCTCATGCTTGGGCTGGGATTTCAGGGCTGCTTTTAAAAATCTACGCCAGTAGACTCAAGTAAATCTGTCTGATTGTGTCAGAGCCTTGGAAATAATGTTGTTTTGCTCTTCTTTTGTGGATTTGTAAGCTCAAAACCTCCTTTTTCTATTACACCTAAGAATATTCCTTGGCAGCCAAACTAATCTCATAGTCTCATAAACTCTCGATTCATAAAGAATTAATCTTATTCCTTCTCACTTTCTTTTCTCTCTCTTGAAAGCAGCTGAGTCTAAGCTGACGCCATGGAGAAAGGGAGGTGGAGTTCTGAAGATGCTCCCAGAGCCTCCATGCCTGACGAACTGTCTCATCCTAAGTTTTCGGAATGGAAGTTTAAGCTCTTTCGGGTCAAGTCCATGGAGAAGGCTCCACTGTCTAATGAAACACCGGTGGAGAAGGAAAACCAGCCTGAGGTGGAGATTGAGATGGCAGGCTCTCCAGGCAGTGTTATGAAGCTCTGTTTTGGAGGAAAGAGTAAGGAAAATGTGGAGAATACTCGAGGGAGAGTGGACCTTAAGCTGCAGGAGATTGATAAACATATGAATCTTGTCAAGTGAGTCTAATGATAATATTAAGTCATTTATGAATTCTGAATGTTGATTCGACTTGTGCATATTTGGAAGCATACCATTGTTAATCTGAGTCAAGCTTAGCTTTTACTTGCGTCTTTTGCAGAAGCCTGTGTCGCCTTTGTGGCCTCTCAATACGGAAGGCTAAAGGTCCGTCGCATGAAGTCCAAGGAGACTTGGAAGAGTCAAGTCGGTTTGCCTTGCGCAAGATGGGCTGCAAATTGGTAACCTGGCCTGAGGTGATCTTGAAGGTCTTCAAAGTGGACGTGACAACCGACATGGAGACAGTACATCCGTCTTTGTTTTGTCACAGATGCTGGACTGCTGCCATGAGGGGAGGGGGTTTCTGTTCTTTCACTAGGACATGTATCCCAGACTGGAAGCCCCACACTTCCCACTGCAACCTCTGCTTCCCTAAGAAGAACTCTTTTCAGCGAATTGGAAGGAAGAGGGTCAAACCACTTAAAGGTGCACACATCCTTCCAAAGAGACTCAAGAGGGATTCCCCTGAAACTTCAGGTGCCAATAGATTGTGGAGACAGACCACAGAGAATCCTGCAGGATCAGGTGGGAAAGAATGGTTAAAACTATCAGTTCAGAGAGCACAGTGGGTAAAGAATATCACACAATGCCAGAGGGATCATCTGAGTGCTAAGCTCATCCCTCCCGAAGTCCCAGCGGACTTGTTACGTGCCGTTACTTGCCAAGTGTGTGATCACCTGCTTTCCGACCCTGTCCAGTCACCGTGTCGGCACCTGTTCTGTCGGGTCTGCATAGTAAGGTACAGTCGAGCTTTGGGCCCGAACTGTCCCACATGTAACCAACACCTGAACCCATCCGACCTGACTAAACCAGCCAAGTTCTTCCTTGCTACCCTCAGCTCTCTCCCTCTGCTTTGCCCCAGCGAAGGATGCAGCGACTGGGTCCGATTGGACTCCTTTAGGGAACACTGCCTCAACCACTACCATGAAAAAGAGTCCCAGGAAGAACAAACACCTTCAGAGCAGAATCTCAATGGTTACTTGCCAATCAACAAAGGTGGGCGCCCCCGACAGCACCTGTTGTCGCTGACCCGTCGGGCTCAAAAGCACAGGCTGAGAGACTTAAAGAACCAGGTGAAGATGTTTGCCGAAAAGGAAGAAGGAGGGGATGTAAAGTCTGTCTGTTTGACGCTCTTCCTTCTGGCACTGAGAGCCGGGAATGAACACAAACAAGCAGATGAACTGGAAGCTATGATGCAAGGTACTGCCAAGAAACATGTCATCCACAATATGTGACTGTCAAAGCAGTCGTCGCCATATAAATACAACTAGAATGAACAAATAATTCATTATTGACTTACTCATGTAAGCTTGAGAGCGACCAAGAATAAAAATGTATAACCCTTTTACAACCTAATATATGCCATAATTTGTTTTTGTAGAATGAACTAGCCTAATTTTCAATGCCTGACTGCTGTTAATTGTGTTCATTTTTCATAGAACAGCCTTTAAATGTAATTTTACACAATTATGTTCACATTTACTACCTGCAAATAGATATGCAAAATAAATTAAAGACATCCATGAGGTTATCTACACAAAAAAAATTATTATATTCTTATGTGCCTCACTGTCAGTTTAAATAGAATAAGTACCTCTTTACTGAATGTGTGTGTGTGTATGCGTACAACACAATAACAATTCTTGTAAAGAGCCTGTTAGGATGAAAACAACATCAGTAGCCCTTGTATCTGCAAATGACATAGATACTGTCTTCACCCCCCAGGGGAACAGGGCCCAGCTGGTGCCTGTTTTCATCAGCAGCCAATATCAGTATTTCCAGCCCAGCTGAGTCACCTCTCTTCTAACTTAAGCATTAATAATCTCTCTGATCTAGAACAATTAGGACATATTCCATGCTACAATTATAATCAGAATTACAAAATATTGTAGCGTTCAATTGCTGGTCCTTTGAAATTGGTCCATAAACATACATAGACACATAATCACACTTTCAGGCTCATAGTCTCACATATTTTGAGTTTGTTCTGGATAAACAGTTCTATGAATTCAAACTTCTGACTCTATCTCACACAGTTTTGTTTTCCCTCTGTATTCTCTTTCAGGCAGGGGATTTGGTCTGCATCCTGCAGTGTGTTTGGCTATAAGAGTCAACACCTTCCTTAGTTGCAGCCAGTACCACAAGATGTACCGCACTGTGAAAGCCACTAGTGGCCGCCAGATATTTCAGCCCCTGCACACTCTACGCAATGCTGAGAAAGAGCTTCTCCCCGGTTTCCACCAATTTGAATGGCAGCCAGCTTTAAAAAACGTTTCCAGCTCCTGGGATGTGGGCATCATTGACGGCCTCTCTGGTTGGACAACCTTTGTTGAGGATGTCCCTGCAGAGACCATCGCCAGACGATTCCGCTATGATGTGGCACTGGTTTCTGCATTAAAAGACCTGGAGGAGGACATAATGGAAGGACTAAGAGAGAGGGGGCTGGATGACAGCATGTGCACCTCGGGCTTTACTGTGGTGGTGAAAGAATCATGTGATGGTATGGGAGATGTCAGTGAGAAGCATGGAACTGGTCCAGCGGTTCCTGAGAAGGCAGTGAGGTTTTCCTTCACAATCATGTCCATCTCCATCCGAGTTGAGGGTGAGGACGATGGCATCACCATCTTCCAAGAACAAAAGCCAAACTCTGAGCTCTCTTGTAGACCTTTGTGCCTCATGTTTGTGGATGAGTCTGACCACGAGACCCTGACAGCTATCTTGGGACCTGTGGTAGCAGAGCGAAAAGCCATGATGGAAAGTCGGCTCATCATATCTGTTGGTGGTCTGCTACGCTCATTTAGGTTTTTCTTCCGGGGCACAGGCTATGATGAGAAGATGGTTCGTGAAATGGAAGGGCTAGAAGCATCAGGCTCCACTTATATATGCACACTCTGCGACTCAACCCGAGCTGAAGCCTCTCAAAACATGGTCCTACATTCCATCACACGTAGCCACGATGAAAATCTCGAACGCTACGAGATCTGGAGGACAAATCCTTTCTCGGAGTCCGCAGATGAACTCCGTGACCGGGTCAAAGGTGTTTCCGCCAAGCCTTTCATGGAGACCCAGCCTACTCTGGATGCCCTGCACTGCGACATAGGCAATGCGACTGAATTCTACAAGATCTTTCAGGATGAGATCGGCGAAGTCTACCAGAGGAGCAATCCGAGTCGAGAGGAACGCCGTCGTTGGCGGTCAACCCTGGACAAGCAGCTACGAACTAAAATGAAACTGAAGCCTGTGATGAGGATGAATGGAAACTATGCCCGTCGGCTGATGACACGTGAGGCTGTGGAGGCGGTCTGTGAGCTGGTCCCTTCCGAGGAACGACGTGAGGCACTACGGAGACTGATGGAACTCTACCTCCAGATGAAGCCGGTGTGGCGTTCCACCTGTCCCTCCCGAGACTGCCCTGACCAGCTCTGCCGATATAGCTACAACTCTCAGCAATTTGCTGACATCCTTTCCACCACATTTAAGTACCGCTATGATGGAAAAATTACCAACTACCTCCACAAGACTCTGGCTCATGTTCCTGAGATTGTTGAGAGAGACGGGTCTATTGGAGCATGGGCCAGTGAAGGGAATGAGTCTGGAAACAAGCTGTTCAGACGTTTTCGGAAGATGAATGCAAGGCAGTCCAAAACGTATGAACTTGAAGATGTATTGAAACACCACTGGCTGTACACCTCCAAGTATCTTCAGAAGTTTATGGAGGCTCACAAGAATTCAGCAAAAGCAATGCAAGCCACATTCAACCCAGAAGAGACCCCAGATGAAGTTGATGTGACTCTTGAAGTTCCAGATTTTTGAGTTTTTCTCTGATTGACTTTCTTTAATGGACCGTTTTTCTTGCTAATGAAAATATTGTTCAGTAATTGGTTTTATTTCTTGAGATGAGATGTAATATCACGTTTAATGGCTTTATTATTCACTTCATTATTTTTTGAAGCTAGTGCATAAACGTGAGCTAAATTGTTTTATGGCAGAGATAAAATTGTATGGGCAGAGTTTTTTTTCTCTCCCCAGATTTTACGGGCAAATTGTCTCTTGCTGCTTTTGAAATATGAGGGATTTTATTGTATTGCCAGGTTGTGACAACTTCGCGAATTCATACAAAATGGCTGTTTATGAAAATGTATGAGGGAGTTGTAAGTCACTGAAATTCTGTTAAAGAAGCCCCACATTTATGATGGCTGTATTAATATATCACACATGACAAAGACAAAGACAATAAAATTAGAAAATGCAAATTGTCTCCTTTGCAGGAGGTCTAGAGAGAAAGGGGTTATTTTAGCAATGCCCAACTGGTCCACAAATTACTCTGAACACACAAAGACTCTATGCTATAGCATTTGCATATTTATTTAGACCCTACCCTATAATCTACCTCAGTCTTTAATCTTACAGGTTCCTCAGGACATTTGCACCATGCCATTCACACAAATACGTTTTCAAATATTCTTGAAGAAATGGCAGTGCATTTTACACAATAAAACCTATTTACTATTGTCAGAATTTCTCTGTTGCAGTTCAGAGATATGTGCTGCGTTCACCTCAAACTTGTACCTCAGTTTATTTTTATCATGTTTCTCTTATTTTGTTTAATAGTATTAGTTTTAATCCATTGTGTTTATTGTGTTTAAACCGAGAGGATTTCAGTGATCCACTTTTTACTTTATAAATGTATTTTATTTCTTTTTTGACTTGAATTGATTGATTTCTTTGAAGTGATTTTCACTGATTTCTTTGCTAACACTTTACACAATAAGGTTCATTAGATAACATTAGTTAATTAATATTAGTTCAAATTAATTAATAATGAACTGCACTTATACAACATTTATTGACCTTTGTTAAAGTTAATTTCAACATTTACTAATATGTTATTAAAATACATTAATTATTGCACTGTGAACTATCATGAACAAACAACGAACAACTGTATTTTCATTAACTAATGAAGATTAGTAAATACAGTCACAAATGTATTGCTCATGTTTAGTTCATGTTAGTTAATAAATCAACTAATGAACCTTATTGTAAAGTGTTACCATTTCTTTGTATCTTTATTTGATTGATTTCTTTGTGTCATAATTTGAATTATTTCTTTGCATTCTTTGATATTCTTTATGCAACATTTCCAAATGCTTGACTTTTTTCTTTTCATGTACTTTGGGTATTTAAAAGTTTTTACTTTTTTATTCAAAGGTAACATAATTATATTCAAAATAATGTGATTTAAATAGTGTGGGAAAAACTGCACAAATCTGTTTAAATTGCTTTCTTTTCTTCTCTTTTTGAAATAAAACACTGTATTGCACTGTTCATAATTGGAAAAAAAATAGTAGACTTGCACAAAGGCACTGGTGATGTTCTTGTAAAGACCTATCATTATGTTTTTCTTTTATTGTGCAAGAACATTAGTGATTGTTGTAATTCATGAACTTATGGACTTTTTCTTAATTGTTGAATATAATTGTTTTGTAATAAATTACTCTACTCCTATTACTTCTGGTAAATAAAAAACAAAATAAGGCAAAAATCCAATTGAGATTCTCAATTGTGTGTCCTCTCTTATGTGGTTGGAGACAAACACAGATGGCAAGACAGACATGGATGTTCATTTTATATATATATATATATATATATATATATATGTGTGTGTGTGTGTGTGTGTATGTATTTCTTGAATATATATATATATATATATGTGTATATATATAAATATATATATATATATATATATATATATATATATATATATATATATATATATATATATAGACACGTGTGTTTGTGTATTACATCCATAATAAATATATGCAAACGCAAACTTTTAATTTAGATTAATTTAAATCATGATTAAGTGTTTGACAGCATGTGTGCATGTGTGTTCTTATCTACTGTTTGTGCATATATTATAATTAAGCTTAACAACATGAGGTTAAAATATAATCTCTATAATTCTCTTTATTTAAGATGAAATCATACTTCACAAGCTTTTCCCACATTGTTTTTATAAAAAAAAAGCAATAAATCATCAGCTTAGTAATATTAAACAAGACTTGTAAAAAAAAGCACTTCAATTAATTCATTTCTTTTGTTTCAATCGGTATGAAAAATACACTTCTCCAATTTCCTGGTAATATAAAACAAATAATTATGCTTGAATTGAACAACATAATAGAACAGAATAGAAGAACAACAATTCAATCAAAAAGTCTTCGCAGAAAGCTCTTCTTAGCCGGGGTCATTTTCAGTGAGACTGGAGCCTTGCGATGGGACATCTTCATTGGGACTCTCTTCAATGGCATTATCTGGCGTGGTGGAGTCATCTCCTGCTTGGGCAGGCCTCCGTGATCCAAGCAGAAATACTTGCTGTTGTCTTGAGAGAGGCGAACCAAAAGGCTCTCAGGGAGCTCCATGCACTGGGCATGGACCCAATGTCCACCTTCACCCCTGGAGCAGAAGATCATGGCAGGTCGGGTGAGCTCAGTAGAGTAGAAGGGCTCCCAGATGTTGGGGTCCACCTGGCAGTTGAGGCAGCACTTGATCCAATAGCCTGTCTGAGATTCATCCTCCTCATCTTCCTCGTTGTACGTGTCACCCTCTCCATCACTGCTATACTCCAGCTCATGAGGTTCTCGGCCAAAGTAGAGCTCCTCAGAGTCTTCCAAAGGTGCAGAGTCTTCAAAGTCAGTGGACTCTTGGCTGCATCCCTGAGTTGACGCTTCTCCGTCTTGTTCCTTCTGGAAGCTCACCTGGTAGAAATGGTAGGCATCTGGTGGGGTTGGGTTTCCTTCTGAGGGGACTGCAATCAAGCCACTTCCTTTGCCCAGGCTGCCGCCAAACCAAGTACGGCTGTGGCTTATTTCACTGGTCCATTGCGGAGGTTCGCGTGGCTCCATGTGGACTCCGACATCGTCCAGGCCAACGTAAGTGCACTCCATACGCTTTTGAGTCTCAGACTGGTACCCGCCAAAAATGATGTACTCATGATAGCCAACGGGAGTGGTTATGGCACTGGTAATGGAGAGACTTTCTTGAAGAACAGTACAGGTGATAACAGGGCTTCCTAGGAGAAGCTCCACACGTAGGCGGATCAAACGAGGCGGTCGGCAATCGGAGCTGAGGATGTGACCACCCAGGAAGTAGACACAGTCCTCTCTCGCTAGAGCTACGTGAAAAGACTGGCCATCGGTGAGCTCGGGGAGGGTGTGAGCTGAACTGCAACCAAACTCCAGGTCAATAAGAAAGACTTGAGGCGGACAGTCCACAACACTGTTCCAATTCTCCGTGGTCCTTTCGGTGGGGGGCATATAGGACCTGCCGCCAAACAGAACGCAGGCGGTCTTCCCTCGGCTATGGATCACGCTGAGGGTATGGCCGTATCGAGCGCTAGGGACGTCTCCAACCAGCTCTTTTTCTTGACATCGCAATGTGACTTTACGATTACATCCTCTACTGTCTACACTCAACATGTAGAGACTTGAAGACAGTTCGTTGTTGGGTGTTCGGCCACCATGAATGAGGTAAAATTCAGGGTTGCCATCGCGAGGCTCAAAATGAGCCACCGCAGGACATCGGAGGGGAGGGATATAACAGGAGTTGTTTGAAAATGAAATGGCTCGCAGCTTAAGTTCTCCGTTTTTTATACGTACTCCAAATACACCCGTTGGACATGAGCGTTTCGGCCAGCCCTTTTGGCCAAAGAGGTAAACATCACCCTCCAGCTCTAGTAAGGAGAGGCCTGGCTGCACAAGGCCAGCACAGTTCACAGCAGTTAGAGGCTGTAAGGACATCTTTTTGCAGGAAGCTGTGTAAAATATAATTAGAAAAAAAACAACATTATTTGTATTGCTAAATAAATTATTCCATAATAAAACTCAATTTGACAAATAGCATGCATGCAATACTCTTCCTATTAGTAAGAGCAGTATCCAATTAGCTTCTTTTTCTTTTTTTAAATCAAAGTAAGAAAAAAATGCGGAACCATATAACCCTTTCCATGTTTCCATAACAACAGAAACATTCCCACAGGAAACATTTTGTAGTTTTCCTCATTACCGTTTCTCATAGAGAATCGTGTTACGCTTGCAATAAAAAAACTACATTACCCAGCATTCAGTGCGAAACTAGCGTTTCTCGTCCTACATATAAACGGTACGTTTGAGATATTTTTTTTATAAGCTTTTAACTCTCCTGTTCTCTTACCATCTTCTAAAAATATGCAGCGTTTCTCCTTTTTTACGCTTTTTAGATTCATTTGAATATCTTTCGGTTATCAAATTAGATTTGTATTATTATTAAACAATGTGCTGCTGGCTTTTAACATTAGTGCTAGGCTACACTACAACAAATTGAAAACAAAATCGTTTAAATCACTATATACTTTGATAATTATATTATAAAACCCCGTATTTACCTAGGTGTTTATTTTAATTCTACTCCATATGGCACCAGAATACCACATACATTTCTAAATATTCAATATATAGGCTAGTCTTACAATATTCATCCTAATAACATATATATTTCTTACCTCCTGGTCAATGCACTCTTCAGACTGAAATCTGGGAGCTGTTGGGTGCTGCTAACTTTTATTTGAGATATTAAAGCAAATGGTTTGGTGACAGTGGAAGAGGTTCAGTGTTTGTGAAGGTTGACTAGCTCATCTTGAGGTTAACTCCCTGTAACTGCTGCAAACAACAGGTGCTTGCACAAGTTTGAATGAAAACAAGCACAAACTCAGTGTATCATTGGCTTGTGTATTAATGTTTGTGTTTTACAGTTCAGTTGAAGATTCAAATATATATATATATATATATATATATATATATATATATATATATATAACATCACATGTTAATAACTCAAATAATAGTTTAGTTGTAGCTATATATCACTTAGAACTCAATTAAACATCATATATATTCTACTGAGATTGTGTCACGTCGTACAGATTTCCCTCTGCAATCACACAGATTTTGGGTTCTTCTCTATTATGACCTGCATTCGACACCAAAATCACGCTCTTCATAATGCATCTGTGACAGTACAGCCCGTCTCTATGTAATGTGCAGTTAAAACAGTCTCCTCTGTGTATCTGAGTGGTCTGTGCAATCAGGTTCAGTGAGGAGCAGAATGATTCACTCTCATTACACCAAATACCGAATGCGTGAGTCACCGAATTTTGGCAGGAGGGGTAGCTGGGATTTGTAAAAATACTCCTTATTTCCCGCAGGCTTATATTTGCATTAACTGTTTCTGCTTGGCGGCTCTTTAAAGGAACGGGAGAAATTAGGCGACTGGTGTTGAAGGAAAGAGAGAGAGAGAAGAAGAAGAAGAAGAAGAAGGGAACAGCTGTGCCGGTCTCATTAGCATAATGTTTTTGTGTTTCAGGGGGCTGTGAGCGTTTGCGCGAGCCCTCGTGCAGTTGTGTGTTTGTTTTGGAGCCCGAGAGATGTGTGTGTGCGCACGAGAGCGCAAAACAAAGACCCGTAACCACGAGTGCCTGGAAGAACAGTGAAAAACACAAACAGCGGAGCACCTGTGTCTGAAGAGCAGGGCCGTGAAGAAGAGCCTGAGCGACTCCCCTGAGGCGCAACAAAAAAATAAAGAATTCCTCCGGTGTCTCCAAGCACATTGGAGAGCTTTATTCTCCCGCTGAAGTGCACTTACATGCCGGTGTTCACAGTTACAAATGCAGTGAAATAAACCTGTTGAGTCCCGGAGCGGATTTCCATACGGTGTATAGGCAAATAAATGCTGTTGTTTGCCAGCTCTGTCACAAAGAGACGGAAGGGAGACTGAAACACAACAGAACAATGCTTGCATTATAATGAACGAAGATATCGCTCTCAGACTTCATTGATTGTGATACAGCATGTAGCTAGTTTGTTGCGTCTGGTGTCCGATTCATTTTAAATTGCATTCGCTCAAATCGTTAAAGTCAACATACAATGAAAATGGACCTTTTTACTTTCTACATGTTCCTTGCGCCATATTTTAAAGAAAAACATCGGCTATTCGGACGAACGTCCATATTTCCTTATGTCACATGCTATGCACTGTTGGCTAAAGTTAATCTATAGCCAAACAGCTAATTGTGCGTTAGCAAACTTGTTTAAAGCTGCAATTTATAATTTTTTTGCAGTAAATATCAAAAAACCACTAGGCCAGTGTTATTTTTGTTCCGTTGAGTGCTTACAATATTCCAAATGTTTTGTAAATCATTAGAAAATCGGAATTTTAACCAAGGATCACGTGGCATCACATCCGCGTTAACCTCGGTTTCCGGTTCTATTTTCTAGAAACCATAAAAACACCAAAGGGACTTTAATATGTTTTATTAGACAAGGGAACTTTGTTTTGATACATATATAGACAGAAAACTAATGTTTTTAATTGTTTTATAGCTAGCTCAACGCATTCAGTCTTATTGTTTAAATCTAATTTAATTGATTTCCTGCGATAAGTAGCAAACATAACACAAACAGATGCAGCTTTATTTTTAGAAACAATAATGCAACATTTTCTCCATCATGCAACATGTTTTAAAATTAATTGCATGCCATTTATCAACACAAGCCATCCAGCATTTAATATGATACTCTAATATCGATCTATCTATCCTCGTTCAGCTTATCGCATCCATGAACGATTTCTATCCGAGTCCCATTCCGATTCTTTTCCACCAGCTGTGAAGTGAAGACCACACGTCCCGAGATTCCGCGCTCAAACTTGCCGTCATCAAGCTACACCTTTGCTTTGAATAGGCGACGAAAAAACTACATATTGCACCTTTAATTTTGATTGAAGAATGATTACTTTTCATGATCCAATCAATTTATGACTTTTTTTCTTACTGAATCTTCTGTTTCAATTGAAATGCGTCATATTAAACGGGTAATAAAGGAGTTTTCATGCTGACTTTAAACTAGTTCAGAACCAGATTCACGGTTCATCATGCCTATAGAAGTCTTCCAAGGAATCCATGTGCAGCATATTTTGTAAAGATGTTCTACTTTGTGCTACCAACTAATAATTTTATTCCCACATACAATTGTTATAGTCTACAAAGACTTTATGAATCAATTCTTTTTTGATCATGCTCAAAAGAATGATTCATTCAGACATCACTAGTCGCACCATTATCACTGTAGATAAATACCAGTGTAATTTAGTATTATTTATATACTTTGAATTAGTTATGAAAAATGATAAGTATTGGAAAGGAATTGGATATAAAATTAAGCTGGTATATTATTGCTGGTTCATTTGTCATGCTGGAAATGGAGGTCAAGTCAAATGCAGTATATTGTGGTATACAGGACTTTTTGGCAAATCTGGATATTCCATACATGCAGAAAATATGAAACAGTCTATATACTGTATACTGCAGAAACAGTATGGACGTTTTCCAAGAGAGAAGGAAGAGGTTGACCAGCAGTACAGCTGACGCCTAAAGGCTTGCAATGATTTGCGCTGTATTATTGATAGAGGAGTGTAATTAGACTCTAGTGTAGCACCTGTTTCTGTCCCTGCTAATGTTGTGCCACCTGAAGGAAGGCTCTCCCTGGGGCGTGTTCGTGATGAATGACATGGCGACAGCTCAGAGTTTGGGACGATCATCACGCCATTCTTCATTATATTTTAATGTCACGGCAATCACTGCCCGCCCCCCTTCCCAGCCATCATTGATTGTAATTAAATTGAACTTTAAAATGATAATTTCATTCCAATCAGGGATTAATGCAGCTATAATGCATATCGCAGATGATAAGTGACCTGTAAAGAAGTGCAGCCCAGCACGATGCCTTCATCATTTTATTTTCTTCTCAGGTTTTATACCAATACTTCCTTCCCATTTGGCCTGGTTCAGGGTCTTCAAGGTGTACACAAATATCTCATTTAAAGGGGACCTATAATGCCTGTTTTAAGATGTAATATAAGTCTCTGGTTTCCCCAGAATGAGTCTGTGAAGTTTCAGCTCAAAATACCCCTAAGATCATTTATTAGCTTGTCAAATTTGCCCGTATTTGGGTCTGAGCAAAGACACAGTTTTTATGTGTGTCCCTTTAAATGCAAATGAGCTGCTTCTCCAGAAGAGCTTTAACATTTTGCGCTTCAGTTGCTCATCAACAACAAAGATGGTGAATCTCAAGCAGCCAAAATGAGGATTGTCAGTAACAGTGTTCAGCCTTAAATTGTTCAAACCGAAGTCGACACTGATGGAGAGACTTCTGAATTGTTAGTTTATAAATTTATGTTGCCGTGGAGTTGATTCAACTCATCGACTAGCATGTGCCGTCATGCTAATCTTTTGTTCAAATACAGTGTTGAATTGAAAGAATCCACTTACATCATCTTCCTCTAAAGCTGCCCAACATGGCCATGGGCTTGTTTCAGAGTTTTTGTCAGTTTTAGGGTTAGTGATGTCACTTACCCGGGAAGAAGCTGATTGTAGTCTCTACCAGCCGTTTGTTGTGCTCCTTTACAGAGAAATATTTAAAAGAAAATATCTCCCTTTGCATTGAACTTTGAGCGTCGTAACTTTGCAGATGTTGTTTATGATCAAACAGTAACATTACACACTATCTAAAGTTATAAATGTGAAATCATAATAAACCACCCTTTTAAACTAAATGTGCTTTCAGCAGCTGTTAATAGTGCAACATACTTTGTACCAGACAAATAGCGAATCTCTCACTCTCTTTCTTTCTGTGTCTCTTTTCGGTGTGGATAGGTTTGGCAGGATGCCAGGTTTAGTTAATGGTTCAGTTGTGGACCACTGTGACCAAGCCATGACTGACGCTTTGGAGCAGTTCTGCAACTCCCCAGAGCAAACGTACGAGCAGTTCCTGTCCACCTTCACGTACCTGACCCCAGGTGAGCAAACTGAATGCCACATACATCTTCTTTCCACTGATACATCCGTAAATCCTTCGCCTGTGGTCTTCACTGTCGTATCCCATTGCAGAGATTGTGAGGGATCTGCGTTTGACTGCTCCTAGAGGACATGGCGACTTGTCCCACGGAGAGATGGACAGCAGCCGAGAGCGACAAAGAGAGGATGGAGTGACAGAGATGGAGGAGAGCGTATACCAAAGGATGGGACAGGCGAATCGCTGCTGCTCACCGACTGCTCATCAGGAAGAGGTCACTGCCTTATAGATCCGAACTGCTCAAACCATCAGTCTTTACTTGGAGAGGTTCAGGCAGAGCCTCTTCCCTTCAATCAAAGATAAAAAAATGAAGTCTCTGCATTAGTCCTTGCTCTGTTTAGCAAACACACACACACATGCAGGTCCTTCGCTGTCCAGCACTGTTTCTGAACACCTTGAAATGCTTCGATTGTATTCTTGAGTTTTCTTCTGGGAACGTACATGTCACAGAATTCCTCATTTAAAAATTCCTGCCCAAGGCAAAAAAAAAAAAAAAGCCTGGTTGAGTTTCTCTAGTAGTGTGTTGCAACTCTTGGCTATTGACATTTCAGAAACATGCTCTTAATGGTTGGCCAATCACAACACACTAGTCCAGCCAAGTACACACACAGTCCATTGTGCTTTTTGGAAGGAGGAGCTTCATAGAGACAGAACAGAGTAGCATTAATATTTTCTTTAGAATGTAACCACATATCGGCATATTAAAGGGTTAGTTCACCCAAAAATGAAAATTCTGTCTCTAATTCCTCACCCTCATGTCGTTCCAAACCCATAAGACCTTCGTTCATCTTCGAAACACAAATCTTTTTGATGGAATCAGAGAGCTTCTGTCCCTCCATTGACAGCTACACAACTGACACTTTGACGCTTCAAGAAGTTCATAAAGAACTTCCACATGAATTCATTCCACATGAATTGAGTGGTTTAGTCCAAATTTTCTGAAGAGTCACGATCGCTTTATATCAGGAGTCTCCAAACTCAGTCCTGGAGGGCGGCTGTCCTGCAGAGTTTGGCTCCAACCCAGATTAAACACCCGAATCAGCTAATCAAGGTCTAATTGGGATACTAGAGACTCCCAGGCAGGTGTGTTGAAACAAGATGTGGCTAAACACTGCAGGACTGAGTTTGCTTGATATGATGAATAGATTGAATTTCGTCTTTTATTCTTCACATAGTCATCAACTCACACATCAGTTATGGTAAACGGAAGCTCAAGCATGTTCACTTGACGTGTGAGAACCAATAAGGTTCATTCTCATGTGCTACGCAACACATTTGAGCTTACAGAAGAAGTTTGTTCTTACATTTATCCAAAGCGACTTACAAAGGGAGCAATCAGGGGTTTCATGCCTTAGTTATGGTACAGTTTCGGTTGAGTTTCTAAAATAAATAAAAGCCTAAATTAAATATGTTCATCATATAAAGTGATTGTGTCTCTTCAGAAAATTTGGACTAAACCACTCTATTCATGTGGATTAGTTTTACTATCTCTTTATGACATTTTTGATTCAGTTGTAAAGGCTGTCTATGGAGGGACAGAAAGCTCTCAGATTTCATCAAAATAGAACTTTGTGAACAAAAGTTTTATGGGTTTGAAACGACGTGAGAATGTGCAATTAATGACATAATTTCCCTTTAAAATTCACTCAACCTCTTAGAAACTCTTAGCTAGCAAAGCTCTTAACAACCATGCACAACAACTTATAGTTATGATGATTTTTGTACAGTTAAGTGCCACTCATTTTTATCAGAATGCATAGCAACAACATATCAGCCATAACAACCATATAGAAATGTTAAAATAACCTCTTAGCAACCATATAGCAATGCTGAAAATAGCTTGAACTTAGCATTGTAGTCTTGTAGGGGAAGCACTGCTCATAATACTAAAAATATTAGCCATTTTTATTTATTTTTGTGGGGTAATTCTTCCTGAAGACTTTTGGAATTCTCCGCTCAGCGTATTGAATGGCTTCATTGCGATGTATGTTTTGCTTATCTATCCGTGTGTGTGAGAGAACGGTGCTTAAGACTCCCGCCTGGCTTGCGTATTGATCTCAGTGGGGCTCTGGCAATCCACAGCACCAGTTACCGTCAATAACGCGAAGCACATCAGCCAACATCCCAGGCCAGTCAATGCTAAAAAAAAAAGCCTCTGCATTATTTAGCTCCTCACCACCAGGAGAGAAAAACAGCTGTATTGATTATAATGTTGTTTTGATTGTAATCACACCGATTCTCATAGCTGCTGTAATTTCATAGCATCATTAAATGATATGAGCTAGTGAGTTTATGTGTTTGTATAGGTGCTGTTGGATGGCGGTTGTGTTGGAGGAAGACTGGGCGGCCCATCAAGCTCTGCTCCAGACAGACCTGTGAAGGTAAATGGTCAGGACATTCAAAACCTAACAAGCTACTTACTGCAGCAGTATTTTATAGTTGAAAGCCACATAATGCTGCCTTTGAAGATGGCTTGTTTTGTATATATTCTAAGGCAACATTGCATATCTTCCAGAGAGAATGCAATCCCAGAATTCAATACGATTCGCTCAGTGAATGTCCATTGCGAAACACTTACAAACAGGCTGTTATTTAATTCAGAACAGAACCTGGGCTGTTTCGTGTAATGTTTGTGTGTTCATAAGCTCAGTTGAGTATTATAAGCTAACATTAAATTATTGGAGTGAGTTTAATTGTAATAAGAGCTATTTTACTTAACATTTGTGTATTATGCATTTTAACCTCAGAGTATGCTAATGCTAATTTTAAACTGTTGGAGTCAAGACTTTAGTCTAATAAAGCTGGAGTATTTTATTTAATACAATTGTCAAGTGTTGAGTCAAAAATTCAGTTTAATAAAAGGACTTTTATGTAATATTTAGCTGTGCTATGCATTTTTAAAACGATTAGAGTAGCTTATGCTAAGCTAATTAATGTTAAACTCTTGTTGGAATCGATTTAATAAAGACTTCAATATGAAAGTATAATTTTACATAATAATAATCTATACTGTGCCTTTTTTAAGATCATTATCACCGAACCGTTGTTATAGCTTCACAAAATGCTAACATCAAGCTTTACTGGAAACAATTGTGAGACAAGACTTCAGTTTAATAAAAGTCGGCTTTTTACTTTACTTTTTATAGTTATATTAGATGCTATATAATTTATGCTTATTTGAGGAATGTGTTGTTAGCTTAGCAAAATGCTAACATCAAACTTTATTCGAATCAGTTGCGAATGAAGTTTTCTGTGTGGAGCACAAAGTTATTAAATCTAATAACTGTTTGTAAAAATGTATATTTCATTGCTGTTTTGTCTTTTTTCTTTCCTTGGCAGTTTGACAATTATCTGGGAGATTCAGAGGACGAAGAGGAAAATGTTGACGCAGCAGGTGTTTATTTCTCGAGAACATAAATTTAATCCATGTCACTTTACACAGAGTCAGTTTACATTAGCTAGATTACAGTGGCCTAGATGCACAAGTAGACTCTTTATTTACATTTTACACCTTTTTTCTTATGTAAAGCACATCTTTGAGAAATCTTTATCATTTTTCACAACAGCCAAATGGAATTGGATCCATCAGAAATTCACATAATATTCACATAATACACATTGACATTTTGGCATCACCTGTATGGATGTATTTTAAGCTTGGCATAAATATTCTTTTTATGTGCATATGTAAGGATTGCATGGACTCACCTTACCTTTAATAGGGTTTAGTGGATATCATGTGCATGCTATTTTTTGTAATTAGAGCTGTCATACAGCTTGATTTAAATATATTACCATTTATTATACATATTCAATGCATGCAAATTCTAAACCGCTCCCTCATCATTAGAGCCGGGGGCAAGCGCTCGCTTGGCGAGGCTTAATGCTCGCTGTGCAGGCTTGTAATGAGTCGCTCTTTTCTGGAGTGCCAGAGAGGCTCATTTAAACTCCAATGACCAGTTTAATACAAAAATAAATAAAATAGTTGGAGGAAAGAAAGCCTCTTTTGATTGGAGAGGCTTACATTTCAGCGCAGGGCTTCCGTGTTTTCTGTTGAGTTTGTCTGTGATCAGAGTGTTAATTTAGAGGAAAGGGTGTATGTAAAAGTCATTAGGTGGTGTGTTTATAATGAGAGTCATATCCACGGAATAACAAAAGATGCATGCTGAAGCTCACCTTAATTAGCATGAATAATCATGCCCCTGCTTGCTGGGATTTGCAAAAAACATCCTCTGCTGGAAGTCAGCAGGTTCCTGTACCGTTGTACCTTTGTAGTGGGCGTTTGGTGTTCTGCATAACCGATCTTTGGATCTGTTTTTTTACATTTCGTCACTGAAAATTGGCCAATTAATATATTAAGATGAATACTTTCCTGCCGTTTTATTACTACATTTTATTTTATTACTAGTTTGCTAGCTGAACTAAAACTAGGAGTGAAAAAAAATTTGGAACCAAAAAATTTAAATTGGAATTGGCAAAAAAGTAATGATTGAAAATATAAAAGTGCGCTAGAGCTGAATGGAAACTAAATAGAATCACAGAGAAAATTATTGGTGACATTTGAATACATTTTGTAAGAGTAAATCATTTGAATCATTATTTCTCTGTCTGAATCAATCCATTCAAAGCTGCTGATTTTTTCAAGAACAAAACAAGTAACTGCATTTGTATGTGAATCATTGAATCATTCAGTCAACCAAACTGACTTGTTCAAAAACGGCGATACATTCAGGAACAAATCAAGTGACTGTCTTTATCAGTGAATCATTGAATCATTCATTTAACCAAATAGATTTGTTCAACAACAACAACAAAAAATGCTGATACATTCAGGAACAAAACAAGTGACTGTCTTCACGAGTGAATCATAGAATCTCTTTGTTTGAGTGAATGATTCAATCACAACACAATATTGTAACACATTACTTTACACAGTAACTTCAACATGTAACAACTGCAAAATAAAATGTTGCTTAGAAATGCACAACGGTAACAATATGGTGTTATAAAGGATGAAATGTAATGATCTGTAATAACAAAAAATAGTAACAAAAAACATTTATTCACCATTAAAACTAACTAAACTAACTAAAACCAACTGCAAAATTTAAAAAAAGGGAAAAAAATAAGGAAACACTGAATTTTTCAAGCTATAATAACCTTGATGTGAACTCTGAGACATACAGAACAGGTAAGCAATAACAATGACCTTCACTTCATGGTTCAGTGACACGCTGATCCAGATGAATCTTAAAATGGGTTGAGGGGAAGGCGGTTCTGGTCAAAGCAGATCAAGGTTCAAAAAGAGCTACAGGGTACCTTCGGTTTTAATGAAACACGCCTCTGCGTGCCGGTCAGGGAGGACCACGGCATGGCATAACAGCAACAGCCTACAGAATCATTAGTGGCATGAAGCTTCTTTCTGTGTTTCCTTAGTGATCTGGTTAATAACCTTGTTTTTGAGACCACCTTGTTATGAAAGCCATGGGTGACTTGGGTTCTTCAGAGGTGTGCAGTCCACAAACACACAGACGGTGTTGTATACACTCAAACAAACATGCAGAAATGCACACTACACCCCCGGACGCCTGGTCCTCGCCCAGCAGCTGAAACTATGACTTTCACTGTGCTGGTAATTAGCTGTTTAATTAACATCAGCATCAATTGAGCTCTTGCCAGGCCTTATGTCTTTCTCACTCACAAAAATCCACCGAGACGCAGGACATAAAAACAGCTTGTTAATACATAAATCCTTCCTTTTTGACATAAAGTGTACGCTAACTCAAAATGTACTCATCCTGATGTTGTTCCAAACTCGTAACACTTCATTTGTTTCTGTAGAATGTAAACATGTTTTGCTGAATGCCTGAGTTAATCTGTTCCAGAAGAAAGCGCCATAAAAACGCAAGGACAAATGTAATTTGTGTTCATGTTCAAATCATCACATTCAAACTCCTTCTAATCAGTCACATGATGAGTGCGAACCAGTTATGTTTGACATGCAGAACGGATATTGGTGCTTCACGCTTGAATGTGAGATTTTGTACTCCTAAAGAGACTTTGCTGAGACAAATACATTTATTGGTGCACAAGAAAACTATTACACTACACATGATACATTTTTTACATATTTTTTCATATCTGCATATCAATGAGAAGCCTCTAACATGAAAGCTTCTCATGTGCATGTAAAAGTTTGCATTTGCAAAACCAACTTTTCTGTTTGTGAAAATCTTTTTTTTCCCCAAAACTTAAATTATTTTGTAAGTCAAAAAACTCTTTTTTCAAACTTTACTTTTCAGGCTTTCGTGTACGCATGAGATACCTCTACCATTTACGTTTTACACGTATATTTAAAATGTTTTTCTACCTTTGCTGAAGAAAAAAACATTTTTGACCTTTATTTGCCAAAATAACAAGTCTTCCCTTTTTAAAATTTTAATTTCAGTTTCATGTGCACACAAGATACCGCTAACATTAAAGTTTTTTGCATATATTTAAAACGTTTTTATACTCTTACATTTGCACAAGTAACTCTGCTGTGTGCGAAAAACATTTTTATGACATTTGCGTTGTTATTTGCCAAAAATCTCCTTGTCTAAATAAAAAAATCCCCAGTGATGAGACTTTTTTTCACGAGATATCTCTAACATGAAAGTTTTTTGCTTATATTTAAAAAGTTTGTCTACTTTTACATTTGCACAACATTTTTAAAACATTTAAGTTATTTGCCAAAAATCATATCCAAATAATGACTGAAATTATATTTTTCTCTCAAAAATGTACCGAATGGCTTTAGAAGTGTCAGAATATCGCACATACACTTAAGTCATATTGTTTTTCTTTATTAGAGCTTGACAATATCAGTCCTCCACTTTCATTATATTGTAATCGGCAGCACAAACATTCTTCAAAATATCGTCTTTTGTGTTCCACGGGAAGAAAGAAAGACTTTCGAACGACATGAGAATGAGTAAATAATGACAGAATTTTCACTGTAAAAGAAGACAGTGATTGTAAATGACTGCTGATGGACAGCTTCACAGGAAAGATGCTGATTGTTGATGTGGGTCTTGTTGTGTTGTCAGGCACATGTGCACTACCAGGTGAGATTGAAGAAGATCTGATAGCTGTCTCCTCTTCATCGCTCTGTCACCACACACTGCTGGAGATCTCCTCTACTTTCACAGACCAGCAGACACACACTTGCAGTGCTGCTGAGAATCAGGTACACACAATAACGTGTCTCTCTCTGAGAGCAGTCAAGCTTAGGCAGTAACTCAGAGACTGAGATGCACTTTTCTGTTGCTCTGTAAAATTCTTAATTAACCTGTATAATGTTTTTTGTCATTCTAGGATGAAAGTGAGGAGGTCGTTCCTTTCCATCTGGATGAGGACTTTGATTACGATAACGTTGAGCTGTCTCAAAAATATGTGATCCGGGAACAGAACGGCAGACCATCTTGAGCTGTAAATGGAACGTAAAAGCTTCAAACAACTCTGATTTTACAGAGTAAAGTCCTCGTTAAGACGATCAGAAATATTTTTATTTCACCAAAGAACTAGAAGAAAGACAGATTGGCTTTTTTTAGTGTTAATTCTGCAGCTTGCTATGGAAGCTATGTTACCGCCTCCTAAACAAAAAATTAAAAAAGATGATTGCAACTTTTTATCTCACAATTCTGACATTTTTCCTCATAGTTGGGAGTTATAAAGTTAGAATTGCAAGATATAAACTTACAATTCTGAGAAAAAAACTCGCAATTCTGACTTTATAACTCAATTCTGACTTTATATCTTGCAATTCTGACTTTATAACTCACAATTCTGACTTTATATCACACAATTCTGACTTTATATCTCACAATTCTGACTTTATAACTCACAATTCTGACTTTATAACTCACAATTCTGACTTTATATCACACAATTCTGACTTTATATCTCACAATTCTGACTTTATAACTCACAATTCTGACTTTATAACTCACAATTCTGACTTTATAACTCACAATTCTGACTTTATATCTCACAATTCTGACTTTATAACTCACAATTCTGACTTTATAACTCACAATTCTGACTTTATATCACACAATTCTGACTTTATATCTCGCAATTCTGACTTTATATCTCACAATTCTGACTTTATAACTCACAATTCTGACTTTATAACTCACAATTCTGACTTTATATCACACAATTCTGACTTTATAACTCATAATTGTGTTTAAATCGCGCAATTCTGACTTCATAACTCAATTCTGACTTTATAACTCAATTCTGACTTTATATCTCGCAATTCTGACTTCATAACTCAATTCTGACTTTATAACTCACAATTCTGACTTTATCTCGCAATTCTGACTTTATATCTCGCAATTCTGACTTTATAACTCGTAATTCTGACTTTATATCTCACAATTCTGACTTTATCTCGCAATTCTGACTTTATATCTCGCAATTCTGACTTCATAACTCAATTCTGACTTTATAACTCACAATTCTGACTTTATCTCGCAATTCTGACTTTATATCTCGCAATTCTGACTTTATAACTCGTAATTCTGACTTTATAACACGCAATTGTGTTTATTTCACGCAATTTTGACTTTATAACTTACAATTCTGACTTTCTAACTCGTAATTCTGACTTTATAACACGTAATTGTGTTTATTTCACGCAATTTTGACTTTAACTTACAATTCTGACTTTCTAACTCGTAATTCTGACTTTATAACTCGCAATTCTGACTTTATATCACACAATTCTGACTTTATAACTCGTAATTCTGACTTTATATCTCACAATTCTGACTTTATAACTTGCAATTCTGACTTTATAACTCGTAATTCTGACTTTATAACTCGTAATTCTGACTTTATAACTCGTAATTCTGACTTTATAACTCGTAATTCTGACTTTATATCACACAATTCTGACTTTATAACTCGTAATTCTGACTTTATATCTCACAATTCTGACTTTATAGCTCGCAATTCTGACTTTATAACTCGTAATTCTGACTTTATAACACGTAATTGTGTTTATATCATGCAATTCTGACTTTCTAACTCACAATTCTGACTTTATAACTCGTAATTCTGATTTTATAACTCGCTATTCTGACTTTATATCTCGCAATTATGACTTTATAACTCATAATTCTTACATTATAACACGCAATTCTGACTTTATAACTCGTAATTGTGTTTATATCATGCAATTCTGACTTTATAACATGCAATTGTGTTTATATCTCACAATTCTGACTTTACATCTCGCAATTCTAACTTTATAACACGCAATTGTGTTTAAATCACGCAATTCTGACTTTATAACTCACAATTCTGACTTTATAACTCACAATTCTGAGAAAAAAGTCAGAATTTCGAGATGTAAAATCGCAATAGCGAAAAAAGTGAATTGTAAGATAAAAAGTCACAATTACCCTTTGTTTTTCATTTTTTATTCAGTGGCGGAACCAAGCTTCCTTGGTCTGCAGAATCTGTACCTCTCAGTAAACTATGTTAGCGTCACTGTTCTCAAACACATGATGAAATTTACTGTAATACACAGTCCAATTTTAAATTTTATCAGCTGCAATTAGAGGACCAGTACCATCTAGAAACTATAAATCAGCATGAAGTGGTGTCCATTTATATTTCATAAAGTGACTTACATCTTAGTGAAGACAAAATTGCTTTGATGAATCCGTCATAGTAAGACCAGGAGAAAGTTTTTCAAAAAGTAAATAATCTATTTAAATATTATTTTGATTTTGCATAAAAAAACCATATGATGTGTATTCATTTTATAGTCTGAATCAAATGTCATTATTATTATTGTTATTATTATTTTACAACTAGCTTGGCTCAGACACTCATTTTCTGACTCAACAGCTCAAATAGGCGACCTGTGGTGTAACACTTTTTCTGATGTACTTAAAAAGTAAATAATTGCTCGTTCTGCTGCGTTTTATTCATGGGAACAAAATGCTCTGGGACTTTTTTTCTGTTCTCCCTACAAACCTTATAACTTGAATAAAAGCTCAAAACATGTTGGTCTTTGAAAAGACCCCTTTTTTTTGCCTTCATCATTTTTTTTTTTTTGACATTTCAGAGAATGTCCAAATGTACCGTAAAGGAATTTTCTTGCTGTTTCCCAGCATGTTTCCTCTCATTTTCATCACTCCACCTTCATTCCTCCTACGTGCTTTTTCTTTGTACCCTGTTACCCTGTGACCCAATGTTTCTCAAGCATAAAAAAAATAGTACTCTTCAATACTTTACTGTTCATTGACCTGTACTAAAACATCACGGGAGAAATGCTCTTTCTCCCAAAAGTGAACTATAATATTAAAATATATATAGTTTATGTATGCATGTATGTCTATGTGTGTGCGTGTGTGTGTGTGCGAGTGTATATATATATATATATATATATATATATATATATATATATATATATATATATATATATATATATATATATATTCTCACTTGAAATTACATCAAAAATGGAAAATGTTGGTCAAAATGTATATTTACACACAAACTGACCACTGACAGCAACTTTCAGAAGCTCTCTTTCTTTTTTTACCTTAAATGTAACAGAATGGAAAACACAGGATTGTGGGATATTAAAGGCAGCGAAGGATGCATTTAGGCAATCGCACCACCCAATTCGCGTCATTCGTGTCGCCCAGCATGAAATTTAATCATAAGCTTAGTGAACAGCGTTGGAGAATTTGATGTTTCCCCATTCAAAGAACTGTACTTGCCAGTCCCTCCAGAAAAACGCGGGATTTTTTTGTGATTGTTGCGGGCAAAAATCCTTGATTATGCGGCACGTTTTCTTAAAAAATGCGATGGAATATGTGGGATATTTTTGCAATTTTATGCGATGAAATTGCGGGAACTTGCAAAAACTGCTGTTTTTGATGCAAAAGAGGAAAAAAAGGTGATTTCCCCCCAACACCCTGTTCTCCTACCTTAATGTAAAGAGACAGGCTTACTAAATCACAGAATATTGAAGTTCTCATTCTGTTTTATTTCAGACCTTAATCAACACATGGCTCAAAAAACTTCTGTAAAAATGAATATTAAAATATAAAAAAATAAAATGTGTGCTTCCTGTTTGACAGAGGTAGCTATACAAAACAGACATCTTCTGTTAAATGAAGTGCTTCCAATGCACAAAGTGCAATCTCTTACTGCAACGTCAATTATTTTACATACTACTAATATACTTGAAACTGACAGTTAATTTGCCCCCACTATCATGTAAAAGACCGGGAAACTGCTTCGCACGGTCTTTTGAGCTTATTTTTGTTGGCAAATGAGAATTATTGGCGTGTTTCATCATGGTTTCACCGCGGGGTTTACAGATGACGTTCACGTCGCGTAATTACGTCACTTCATAAGGTTCCCATGGCAATAGGGGGAAAATAATGGCGCTTTACTTGTGTGAAGTAAACGCAACATTTTTCAACTTTCTGCTAAGATATATGAGACTTTTTTGCACGAAATCATGCTAGCCCCGCATATTTTTCTCGCTGAAAACGGCAATTTATGCGGCGAAAGTGCGGCATATTTGAAAAAATGCGACCCCCGCATAAATATGCGGACTTTGGCTGATTATGCATGAAATCAAGCGATCGCATAATCGCGTTTTTCTGGAGGGACTGACTTGCATGACTGAAATAGCTGCCCGAGAGGCGTTTCAAAGATGGCCGCCGCGTGGAATGACTTGCCTTAAAGGGAGTTTGATCAAACTCCACAGAAATCAGTCAAGTCTGCTGTCCATAACACTATTTGTGACTTACTGCCTATGTAGAGAGCTGCAAATCATTCACTAGTGAGGTTCTTTGACCATTAAGATGTCACGTTAGAAGGCAGCTGTCTATGCAGTTATAGCAGACTAGACTTAGGTTTTAGAACAGAGCTAAAGTGTGCATATTTAAAGTGTCCTTTGTCTCTGGAGCCATGCATTTTTAATGTCTGCTTCTGTCACGGTAAGTAATTGGTGGACAAAAGGGGATGAATCAAGCCTTTTCAGTGCACAGCAAAGAGCTTATCTGATTTTAAAAGTCGATATGATTGTCATATAGCCGACAGATTTTTTTTTCAACTGTTATGGATGCGTTTATGAGTAAAAAAAAAAAAAAAAAAAAAAAAAAGAGCAAAAAATAGAACTATATTCAGGTTTTATTCTCAGCATGTGCTTATCTGCACAGTCTATTTGATTCAACTTTACCTTGTTAGTCAAAATAAAGTTTTATTTGCTCATCCTCATTGTCAGACACAGACACAGGGAATAAGGTTAAGTATGATGTTTTATTTTGAACAAGCAGATAAACAACAGGTAACAGGTCGGGTATGGTGAGTTCGTTATCCAGGAAGTAAACGGGTAACTTAGCTTGATAGATAATAGTCCTTTCCTTGTGTTGCAGAGTTTAAGGAAACAATCCAGCAGTTCACGCTCACGCTGTGGGAAATCTGGAAGATGATGAAGGCTCCTTGGAATTTGAGGAAGGTGGCAGGTAAGGTGGCAGGTAAGGTGGCAGGTAAGGTGGCAGGTAAGGTGGCAGGTAAGGTGGCAGGTAAGGTGGCAGGTAAGGTGGCAGGTAAGGTGGCAGGTAAGGTGGCAGGTAAGGTGGCAGGTAAGGTGGCAGGTAAGGTGGCAGGTAAGTCTGTGTGGTCCATACAAGAAGAGATCAGACGTGGAACTGAGGGGTGAGTGAGTTTATATAGGGTACAGCGGTGATTACGGACAGGTGATGGTGATTAGAACTCCGGGGAAAGTGAGCGTGTGGGTGGTGCTGATCATGATGGTAACGTTGACTCTCTGACACTCATATTGTTCCAAACCTGTATGATGTTTTTTTTCTTTCTGTAAAACATCCTAAAAGTTATCCATATGACTTGTGTGCTATATTCCAAGTGCTCTATAGTCATACACTAGCTTTGCGTGACATATTTGCTATTATTCGCCCTCAAAGCAAATCATCCACGCAACTTATGCCTGTCTCAATTCAATTCAGGTTTGACATCATTGTGTTTTTGGACACAAAACAACTGAGAACCAATGATGTTTGATGTTACTGGCCTCCAGTTAGCATATGCGTTGTGGTGCTCTCGTGAACACGCGTTGGAGATTAATATTTTGTAAGTAACGTAAATTTCACACTTCACCAACAGTGTTAAGCCTGTCTCTGTTGCTTCCATTTTCTCAGACTGAACATATTGAATTGACCCTTCACAAACAGTTTGATTGACAGGCGATCTAACCAATCATAATCCCGAATCCGCCATTTTAATGCAGTCAGGGGAGTTTGTAGATTAACGTTGGTAAACTTGAACTTGAAAAATTGTGTGTACTCACGTCTTTCCGTACTTGAAACAACATTCCTTCTGATGTTCATTCATGTTTATTTGATGCTATAAATGAACTAGTATGAAGAGATGATCGGTTCACGAGCCGCTTGAAGGAGCTACAGCGATCTGTCACGACACATTAAAGAGACACTATACGCTATTTATTGTTTAAACTTCTTTAAAAAAATACAATATTTCAAATATGAAACTGTTTCATATCAAAAGTAACCTGCTCTGCCTTGTCTGTCGATGCGTTGTCAGTATCCTCTTTGCTCCATGATAAATAAATAAATGACGCAATATTGATGTGTGCATGCCCAGTGGCCGTAGCTGTATCCCTTCTACTCTTCACCATGTATTTTTCACTACATGAGAACATGACGTGTGGCGTGAGAGCGTGGTGTGTCTGGCATAGCAACAGTAACTAAAGGGGGCGGGTCTTTGCGAAGGGTCAATTAGCATTTGTCGGGTCATGAAGCATCTGAGAAGTGACGCACTGTTGGCATTTGGTTGACGTCTGTTTTTATGTTTTATGGAAGAAAACTTCTTTTGTTTCCACTGAAAAAAAAAAAAAACAACAGCATTGAACAACATGAGGGTGAATAAATAATCTCCTTTTAAAGGCTATAAACGCCCATGCTTCTGCTTCGGCCTTGAACACAGTAATCAAATAAATGTTTTATACACTGATGCTGGAAAATAAGTGTTTATTGCACACTTTGTCTTGTTCTACGTTCCTTGATTTGCGAAATCAGCTTAAAGCAGCTTCTATGACTTGGCCTTGTTGCTAAGCAATAGTAGAGCAATGAGAACAAGCATTTGGAAGATCGCAGACCACTGCGTCGGCTGCACTTTATCTCGGCTCAAACCATGCCTGCAGCTCTGCATCTGTTCACGATTCGTTTCAGTTGCGCTCAGACCTTGTCCAAAAAGCTTTCTGATGTGTGTGTGTGTGTGTGTGTGTGAGAGACCTTTTCCAGGCAGGGTTCGAGTGGCCTACAGTACCAGGTGGATGCTCCTGTTTGCCAGGTGGGGTTCCCGCTGTCACAACCTCAACTCTTTCAGTTAGAGAAACCAGAGAGATTGCAGAAGGGATAAAGAGGGCAACCCCGTTCCCTCCCCCGCAATATGAGACAGGTGCGTGAGAATGAGACTAAAGGCTTTTGTGGGGCACCAACAGTCTCTCCCAGGTGATAAGAAGTTAAGAAAGCAGTTAAAAAGATGCTTCTTCAAACTGTAACTGTGCTCCAGGCTGGCTGCCAGATTCACGATTCTTTTTGATGGCCTGTTCTTCATGTTCAGAAATGCAAAACTCAATCATATCCCTAATAGTTCATTAATAGGCTGTTTAAGTTTTGATTATCCATTAATTAAATTAAGGATTTATCAAGGACACGCTCATTCATGCATAATAAGGGATTGAGGCGAATGAAAAAAGAAACTTTCTTTGGGATGAGGCAACTTAACATCAGCCACTAACCTTGCCATCTCGAACAGTGCTTTACTTACATGTCAGAATATTCCCATGATCATGGAAAACCAGAGAATATCATGGAATTGTAAAATTGGGATTTCTATTAGATCATAAATAATGAACATTTTTTATATCATATATAATTTCATTATTACATACTTTCATTATATAATTTTTTAAATGTCAATTTAATGTCTGTAAGATATCTATTGTAATTACTTTTGTTTTGTTTTTCAAACATTCATATGTATATTTCTATATAAATGCTCACACACACACACACACACACACACACACACACACATATATATATATATATATATATATATATATATATATATATATATATATATATAAATATAATTTGCAATTTAAATTAGTGAAATTTATTTGAAATATATTTTAAAATATCTATTATGATTATTTTGTAAAATTCAAAACATACTTTATATATACACACAATGATTTTAAATTTCATTATAACTTTTAAAATGTTATTTTAATGTATATGAAATATCATTATTACTTATATATATATATATATATATACATAATTTTTTATGTTCTTATCTAAACATCTGTTACAATTATTTTGTATATTCAGATTTTTGAATTTAACTTTGAATTTTTATTTTTCTTGTTACCATCAGCTCCAAATGATTAAACATGTCATAGGTCTTTTTCAGTGCAGTCTCTCAAAAATGATTTTTAAAAATTATTTGTCATTTTACATCAACCGGAAAAATATGTTTTAGTGGTGCACATTGTTTTTATTATTATTACATGCATTGATGAATTGTGCAGGGACAGGAATCAGAAACATTTCTTAAGATTTTATGTTAACATTGTCTTTAAAGCAATTTATTTTTAACATGTGTGAGAACCACCAAGAGTGACTTAACCTTCCACGACCCCTCAGTGATTGATTTTCCCAAATCATTGAGCATATGCTAATTTACTGGCTTGTTCGGTCAGTATCACAACCAGCGTCCAGTAACTGTTGCTTTAATTGAACATGTCAATCATTTCTAAATTGCTCGAGCAAATTGAACCAAGTGAGCCTTTCTGCACTCTGCATTTTCTTTCTTTTAACTTTTATTTCTGCCCCTGATTAAAGCTGTCGTTCAGCATCCTCTTGAGTGTTTTTTGCAGCCGCGTGTGTTTTTGAGTGAGATGTGGGCTATATTCTTTCAGCGTTTCTCTCCT
This sequence comes from Opsariichthys bidens, assembly GCA_037194245.1. Lineage (NCBI taxonomy): Eukaryota > Metazoa > Chordata > Actinopteri > Cypriniformes > Xenocyprididae > Opsariichthys > Opsariichthys bidens. Next base: position 16,544,840 of record CM074290.1, on the reverse strand, counting down.
GAGGGTGTCACTGTTGTGTTGCTAGTTGGTCTCAAGACTGTTCTTGTCTGTCTTCCAGGAGCATCATCTGCAGAGTTGAGCCCAAACAAGTAACCCACATCCACAAACACACATTGCATATTTACATAAATGTATATAAAGGCTTACTTTCTACACTTAAAATGACCACTGAATTATAATTAAACCATTTCTGATTACATTTGGAAACACATCAGGAGTTTTGAAGTCGTTATCCGACTGGTTGAATTCTACAGGATTTATGGGAGACGTATGTGTCACGTACTTTAATGGTCCATGGTGAAGTATGTGAAGTTCGTGAAGTAGGCTCTTTAAAATTTGTTTAATGGGCTGTTATTGTAGGGACATCGTTATTACATTTTCATGGCCCTAAACATGATGCTGAACAAAACAAGCTGTGATTGGTTGCTTTACTTGTTAGTCAGATGGCCTCTGGGTGGTCCTTGGCCAAGGAAAGCTGCTATGGAGTGCTGTCTGACTATATGAGTCTAGCTGCTAAATAACAACAAAATGCAGTAAACGGTGAACATTTTTACGCTGCAAATAAGGTTGTTTATGAGCATCATCAATAATTGGAATAACTTAACAAATACCAGTTTACAAAATCAAGCAGCATAATGTACTGTTTGTACAGCTAAAATAACTGGAAGCAACTGACACCGGAAGTCTTCAATACCTAGAGAAAGCTAACTGTTAGCATTCCTATTCTTCTCAATGGCGGTTGCTCAGCTAGTGCAGGACCTGAAAATATAGGGTTTAAAATCTGACATATGGCTACTTTATCCCCTTGACCTCACATTTTCCACACACACGCAATGCCTATCATTGAATCATCTAGATGCTAACTAGCTAACAATGCTCGCTACTTCTTGAGGCCAGCTAAAAACGCTAGGCACTCTGCTGAAAACGCCTATGTGTGAGTGCTTGAGATGATATGGAATATCTCCGGAAGTGTTTACTAGTATCTAATTTCACAAATGTTTGTTTCTGTTCTGTTTATATTTAAAAATGTAGACACAATGTAAAGTATTTGCTCTGGCTCTTGTTTTAAATGATTTTGTTCCGTTATTAGGGTTATTGTTGTCTTTTGACGTTGTAAATGCAGAATGTGGCGATTGGTCGGCGTTGTATTTGTCCCGTCCATCCTCCAGTGTGATTGGATGGCTGGGTACAAAGTGACAGGGATGAGCGCTGCGTTTTACCCAAAGCTGAACATTCTTCAACTCGAGACGACCGGCAAAAAATTCTGAACGCTTTGGTATGAAATAGACGCTTAGTACCTCGATAATCTCCTGCCCTTTTAAAAACAAGGATCTCCCATTTAAAACAATTGGAAAAAAATATGCTAGCCTCGGAAAAAACAGGGCCTGGTGGACACAGGGCCTTGGATGCTAACTAGCGAAAACATGCTGACTTTCTGTGTGAGGTGATTACTGTAGGTATATAAATTGAATTAAAAGTGATAGCTAAGGAAACTAACAAAATTAAGTTAATATAATGGTGTTTCTCATCAAATTTAGGTTTTCATTAAAAAAACTAAACTGGCTAAAACAAGCTATCCACAAATGGAAAAGTGTGTAGCAACATCCCAGCTAATAGGGACCGTTGTCAGAACTTGCTAACATTTTGGCCAAGTTTTCTCAAAGTTATGATCAAACTTTCTTCCAGTAATGTTAATAGTTAGCTAAACAGTGTTGCAGGCATGAAAAGACCTTTTTAGTTTGGCACCATAAATCATACATGATATTTCATTACAAGATGTACATGATGTTCTTCTCACAATGAACTTGAAATGTATTGCGTAGCATGTGAAACGGCCTTAACTTTAAACACATGAATCTAGAGTTAAATGCGACTTTTCTGGTCTCAGTTTTTCTAAGCTGTTGAAAATAAACCATCCAGGGCTAATCAGGTCAGTACACTTTGTGCCGTTCAACAAATCCATATAACATAAATGCTTCCTCTGGGGCCTTGACTTGCATTCAGTGCCCTTGATGACTCGTACTATTGCAGAACATACGGCATACACCTCAGGAAAATCTGCTGTCAGGAGCTTATTCGTCTGAATATTCCCTCCGATAAAGCAGCCGGCTAGTGGGCAGCCCGGTAGCTCTGCTGGAACATTAATTCAGACAGATGCAGACACCAAAGGTTCAATTTCCCTCCATTTTCTGCCTTATTCTTCCACAGAGCTGAGGGATGTGGAGCCTGCTGGGTATGGAATGGACGCCATTTGCATCCATGCGCTGAATGAAATCACATTTAGATGCTAATTACTTACATACCGAAGGGTGCTGGTTGTCCATACATGTGTTTGCCAGTTTTAGAGAGTTACAAACTAAAAGCATCAAAGCTACTAACTTTAAAGAATGGTTCTCTCAAAACTGAATATTCAAAATCATATTGTTCCAAACTGGTACTTTCATTTTTTGGATGACCTATTGCTTTAAACACATTTAGTTGCATGACAGTATATGATATGTATTATTTATATTAACTAGCCTTCCAACAAGTGTAGTGCTCTATCAAGTAGCTTTAGCAAGATTGATTAATTACAGTGATATTCTATACTGTTTTGTTGCATAAATACTGTGATTAGTTATCTTTTAAAGACAGTATGAGCTCAGTTGACCTTTACTTTAATAATGCACATTCCAGGTCTTATTGTGAAAAAATTATTTGTGCACATAAGAATGAAGTCTTTTCTAAATCTTCTTAATTTTATAATGGAAATTAACAGCTGTTGTAAGTGATTGTTTATTCTGGCTCCATTCTGAAATGCATATGGATTTTTAATATCCAGTTTGGAGTGAACTATTCCTTTAAGTTGGATGCTTTCAGTTTGTAACTCTCCAACACAGGCACACACATGTATGGACAACCAGCACCGTTCAGTATATTGATTAGCATCTTAATGCGATTTCATTCAGCACACGGATGCAAATGGTGTCCATTCCAGATAGATAAAATCAGGTTCAAATCAGATTTTTCTCTTTGAATATTCTGTTTCACTCACAAATACATAACATAAAGTAAGTAAAATGGATTGCAAGTGACAGTCTGCTTTATGCCGTCACCCTAATGGTTCTGATATTTATGCAAATAGATAGCAAAATAGTTTAGCTATGTTTTTAGTAGCTTGTAGTTTTGCTAACTGGATTTTTAGGGCTATCAAGACTGTAATTTAGCTACTTTAAATTGGGAGTAGCTGGTGACTTAGCAAGCTACAATTTTAAAGTAGCTTGACCGACAGAAAGAGTCCTAAATCCAAATATGATATTAAATATAGGAAAACTCATCTACTCACTAGTCTGCTTTTGTTGTGTTTATACTTGTGCTCTTACAAAGTATCTCAAACTTTCCAACTTGAAGATTTTAAATAACTTCTGAAAGAATTGTCTGATGTAGTGTGACCACTGGGCAGTTCATGTATATCCTAACTTTAGCTTTTTGCTACCGATTGTATACCGGCCGATATTTTATGAAGGGGCCAATGTACATAGGTGTGATATGGGCTTGAGGTAGGGGCAGTCGTGGCCTGATGGGAGGACTCCTAACCCTCAATTGCCCCCCGGGTGCCATACAACAATAATAGCTTCCCCCTGCTCTGGGTGTGTTTCACGGTTTGCAGTGTGCATGTGTTCACTACTCTGCTTGGATGGGTTAATTGCAGAGGACAAATTACGAGTATTTAGCCTCAGTATGGGCAGACATGCAACTGAAGGACAAACCCATTTTGGCCCCATACTGGGGCTAGTTGACCTCAAAGACCCCCACCCTTTAGTTACTGTTGCAATGCTTGACAAGCCATCCTCTATCACGCCACACATAATGTTCTCACACAGTGAAAAATATATTCCAGAGCAAAGAGAACTGACAACGTATGAAATATTTTGATATTTAAAATATTGTAATTTATCAAAGAAGTTTAAACAATAAATAGCGTATAGTGTGTCTTTAATGTGTCGTGACAGATCGCTGTAGCTCCTTCAAGCGGCTCGTGAACCGATCATCTCTTCATACTAGTTCATTTATAGCATCAAATAAACATGAATGAACATCAGAAGGAATGTTGTTTCAACCGCGGAAAGACATGAGTACACACAATTTTTCAAGTTCACCAACGATAATCTACTAACTCCCCTGACTCCTCGGGGTTATGATTGGTTAGATCACTTGTCAATCCAACCGTTTGCGAAGGGTCAATTCAGATAGGGCCGATATGAAAGGAAAGCCATGGGCAAACCCATTTTGCACTAATACTTCAAGCCCACATCCTGCATACATTGGTCCCACCATGAATTATTGGCTGGGCTTTAGGCTTCTAAATTGATAAAAGTTCTGTTTATTTGTGAATATTTAATGGTTAACAAAACGTGTAAGAATCGTAAACTTTTGTTTGTTGCTCATTTTCGGTTTACCAAAAAATCTATGGAAAAATCCTGTTGGCTTTTGTCCGGAACGAGGGTGACTCTAACTTCCATATTGGCCTATAAAATGATGTCATCCCTGCGGCACTCTACTATTGCAAACAAGAGCAATATTCCTGGTGGCACTGTAATACTAAAAAGAATCTTGAAAAGTTGGTGAAGTATCAGTGCACAGGGTTTGTGTACTGTCGTGACTTTCACGCCTTTGCCAATCTGCCACCATGAATAAATAATCTGGTAGGAACGTCAGGGAAGACAAAACTCGCCTGGCTCAAGGTTGAGTGCACTCCTGAACGGCGATATTGAGGGTCTTGGAAGAACAATGACTAAATTAGCAGTGCAGCCTTTGAGTATTCTATTTTTTTCATCTTCTCCTCACTGCATTATTGCAGTAATGGCTCTTGGTGCCAAAGCCCTTGATGGATTCCTGTGGGAGAGCTTGGATTAATGGAATGGCGGTGCTGAGATTTATGCCGGTTTCCTTTCATCAGGTTTTACAGTGGAGGAAAACAGGAGTTAACACTGTCTGCGTGTTATTCGATTGTATTCTGCCATATGCGTCTCCACGCCTGTGTCCAGCGCTCAGGTTGCATTGATTTACAACAGGTGAAATCATGGCGCAATAAAAGCCTTTGATAATAAAGCATCATGCCGCAGGGGAGAGAGAGAGGGAGAGAGTGAAAGAGAAGGGGAAGGTCTGATGATCTCCAAAGCAGTTTATGTAAATTCTCTCTCATTCCCCTCAGGGTTGGCAGTCACCTTGCCAAGGCCCAGTTAGGCGGCGTTGGCCTGGCCGCCTTCACGTGGCTGCCCTCCACAGTTGGAGAGAGAGCGACATGGGGGCTCAGCACCTCCGTGAGCTGGGATTTGGTGCTGGATCAGTCCGTGCGAGCCGGGGGAATGCGTCACGCAGCATGTGGCGAACTTCCGAAACTCTCCTTTGCCCTCCCCCTCTTTCTGGCCGCTTCCTCCCAGTCGCATAGTGAAGGGATGACTTTGGGAAAACCTTTGAGTTTGGGGTAAAAACAGACATTGTAATCTTGAAGAACCATGCAAAAGCACTTCAAAATAAATCCTGTGAAAAGATAGTCTCCGTGGCATTTACTCAGCGACTATGGGACAGTCTCACATCTCCACCCCAGAGAAAACACAAAGTTCTTTTTGATTTTTTCAGTGGTTTATTGACCCATTTTGACCAATTTATTGATCCGTTCCATCTGCACTGCTTTTAATGTTTTAGTTTTTGCAAGTTTGAAGAAATGAGTAGTAGTTTTGACAAAAGTGTTCAGTTTACTTAACTTTAAAATGACTAGGGGATTTTCTTAAATAAATTGTTGAGGATAATTTTCTTTGCATTTTGTGTTCTGTTGATGAAAATAATCAATAAAAGCATGAAAAATAGCAGCAGCCTAATGATAAATGCTGCCTATTTAAAGCATCGATTACATTGATGCTCATGCTTTACTCTTGTTGAACCAGTGCTAAAAGGCTTCCTGTCCCTGTTTGTAAGTGTTAAAGAAATTTAAAATTGCCAAATCGCACACCATAATTATGATTTAGAGGCAACTTATCAAGACCACATGAATAGATACACAGATCTGGCATAACATTATGAAAGTGGATGTTCGAGTGTTCTCATTCAATCCCATAATGCACCGCACATGCACAGTGTGTGACATCAAAGTACCACGAGAGCGATTCTAAAGCGTACTGACGCGTCTGCTTTCTAATCGCTCTCGTAGTACTCGATCTATGGGGAAGTCGCACTCACCTAATGGCTAGAGAATACCCATAATGCACTGTGACGGTTACAGCGAATGAATTCCTATGCCTCACCACAAGATGGTGTCTGCAGCTGAATTCAATTTTCCAAACTGCTGGTCCAATGTGGGTGCAGCAGAATACCATGCAGGTATAAATTCTATATTAACTGACAATTAAATTGTTTATATATATATATATATATATATATATATATATATATACACACACACACACACACACACACAGCTGTATTATTTTATTCTCTTCTCTATATGCAAATATGCAACTCGCACATCTCAAGCAGATGCTTCAGGGTCACACAATTACCAGGGTGTCACAATTATTAAGCAGCATACTTAGTCCGTTACAGACCTCATGAAAGAAAAGGGCAACGTTTTTGAATTGTACTTAAAATTACATCCAGTTTAGCGATATGTATCGCCTGCATATATAAGCTTTCAGATCCCTTGCGGTGAGTCGCAGGGTGCCGTAGTGCACAGGAAATGAGACCAGGTTCTTTTTCATTTCTCTGCTTCACTAGTCTCCTCCTCCTAACTCAAAACATGCCGTGTTCAGCCCGGCCCTTCGATTAGATCTTGCTGTTCTGGTCCCGGCGAGGTGGGACCGACTCTGTAATCACATATCTAATCTGTGTCATATATTTTATATGTGAATGTAATATCTGTTGGTAAATGCTAGGCTCACAGACTGCATGATTGAGATCCCGGCTGAGAGGACGCCTTGGTGATTGATTCCTGCTCTCGCTATGGCGACTGAAGGAGTGGACGGGGTGATTGACAGTTGAGGGGTTTTAAATGGGCTGAAAGTTCATCAAGCTGAGAGAAAGAGACAATCGCAACATACTCACCTCTATGTGCTATCATTTAGTCTTTTTTTTCAGTTCTCTTTCTTTCCTTAATTAACTGGCTGTGTCTCTCGTTCTCCCACACGGTATCCGATAGTGCGGAGGCTGAGATGGTCCTCATCTAGTTAAGTAAATATACAATCCTCAAGTCCCTCGTCCATTGATTCCTCCTTATATCACATGAGAAATCCCCTTCGGCGCCAAACAGCAGCGTACATTCCTCGGAAAGGGGACTGAGGTGGAAAATGAAATATTACCAATTTTCATATCTTAATTTATCATGCAAACACAGATCTGTGTGTGTTTGGAGAGCCAGAGACACTTATCATTAATCTCTCTCTCGCTCTGTGTCGGTTTCTGTGTATCAAGTTTTCAATTTAGCTTCATTAGCATAGCATACTTACAGTGGGGTCCAAAAGTTGACTCACACTGCTGGCTTGAAAACAAATTGTGACAAGCTCAGAGCTTACTGTACATGTTTTTGTCTTCAGTAGTTTATACTTAAAAAAAATCTGTTTATTATGTATCATATATATATTTTAACCTAATCTAACCCTAACCCTTAACTTTTAATAAACACTGTTGTACTCTATTGAGAGAACAGTAGCTGGCACAACTATATATTTATAGAAACCACTTTATTTTAAGGTAAGTGTAATTATACACTTAAGTACTGAATAATTACAATTAACTACATGTACTTACTATAGGGTTAGGGTTAGGATGAGGGTTTGGTTTAAGGTTATTTGCATGTAATTATGCTAACAGTATTTTTAGTTTCACCAACATGTTGGTGAAAAAGTAAAGCAAGAACTGTAAATTCTCATAAAGAAGTGTTGTGGACTTTTGGTGCTTATCAAATGGAACTTGAATGAAAACTTAATGAAAAACAAACAAAACAGTTTTTTTTTTCACAACAAAAGAGAGAAATTGAGTAATGTATTGATACTGTTTGAGTGTGTGTGTGTGTGTGTGGTTGATGTATACACTACATTATGGGGACAAATTGTCTCCACAAAAATGGTAATATCCAAAATTCTTGTCCTTGGGACATTTTTTGGTCCTTATGAGAAAAACAGCTTATAAATCATTCTAAGTGATGTTTTTTGAAAATTATAAAAATGTAGAAAGTTTTCTGTGATGAATAGGTTTAGGATTAGGGGATAAAATATACAGTTTGTATGGTATAAAAATCATTATTTCTATGGAATGTCCCCATAAACCATGAAAACCAAAGTAAGAGAGAGAGAGAGAGTGTGTGTGTGTGTGTGAGAGAGAGAGAGAGAGAGAGTGTGTGTGTGTGTGTGAGAGAGAGAGTGTGTGTGTGTGTGTGTGTGTGAGAGAGAGAGAGGGAGTGTGTGTGTGTGTGTGTGTGTGAGAGAGAGAGAGAGAGAGAGTGTGTGTGTGTGTGTGTGTGTGTGAAAGAAAGAGAGAGTGTGTGCGTTTTTGTGACATATCAGGACTAGGGATGGGCAATACCAATCATTTTCTTTTTGATCGGATACCAAGTACTTTCAAGATCAGTATCATCGATGTCGATACCGATACGATACTTCTATTAAATATTTTTATTTGAGTGATTTTATAATGCATTTTGAAAGCAACCTTATTAATATTACATAAAAAGGAACAGACTTTACTATTTAAAAAAAAAAAATTAATTCATGTAATCATCACTTGGTACCTGGATAATGCCTGCCTCTCTGAAAGGATTCTTCTAGAGAACTCCATAGACATAATAAAATACAGACGCTTGAGGCCTCTGGATCTTAAGTCAATGGCGCCGCCATATTGTGCAGGTTAGCTGTGAAAGTCGAGTTTAAATGATTTATATTATAGTTCTTTCTAGCGTATTTTATCTTATTTTATAAACTACATTTCTTGAAATTTAAATATGCATCTAAACCGACTTTGAAGACAAGCACTCGTTTCGGTGAGGTGACAGACATTGTGGATTACTGTAACGTTAGTTAGTTAGTTGGCTAGTTTACTTTTCTCACACATTGAAGGTTTCCCTGAGACAAAGAGTTGAGGAGACAGTGGGAAGTAGCTATGGGATGGGAAAGGAAGTTTTTTCCGCAAGTGAGTTCTCTGTTCTGCAGGACAGGTCTGTCAGGAATAGGGATGGAGCTAAACCATCGGTATTAGTATTATAAATATGCTACCGGTATGATCAATGTATTATTGTGATATTATATTATTGTACTTATACTATTATATATTTATACTATTCATTACTATTTTATTTGCTGTATACTGTTTATTGACAATATTATACACTTTATTGACCATATTATATTATACATAAACTATTCCCTATATATATTATATACAACAAACTATTTACTATTACTTCTCACTATTTCTTTTATTTACTATTTGCATTCAACTGTAGTTGTACCATATATGTATTAGCGTAAAGGATCCATCAGTTATCTCTGTTATTGTATGTTTTGGAGTATCTATCTCTAAATATCTGTATCATTTTAGTGCTAAAAAAATACAGAAAGCAGCGTGTGTGAGTTGTATTTGACGATTTACTTCATTTTCACAGTGAGGAGTGAAATAACTCAAGATTGTGCTTCTTTTTCTTTCAGCCATCATGACCGCAGCATTGCACTCTGTGTGCTTTTATGCGATTATGCGCTGTGTGTGCTTTGAGTGAGAGATCGCGGCGCTCAACTCTCTGCCGCTGACATGAACACGTGATAAGCACAGACACAGCGGAAGACGAAATTGACAGGAACTCCCATTTCATTTTTAAGTAAATTTATATACCATACAGCCTACCACTTTTATAAACATATTCTAAAATCACTTGTTTAAAAAAAAATCCCAGATAGCATCGATATTTAAATTTGAGAATCGATCCTTACAATGCCAGTATCGAAAATATCGATTCTCTAGGATCGATCCGCCCATTCCTAATCAGGACACAAATGTGTATAATGACATGGGTATGACACTGGTATTACAACTTCAACGTGAAATATGAGGACATTTCATATGTCTCCACTTTTCAAACAGCTTTAAAAACACACTAAACAATGTTTTATTAAAAATGTAAAAATTCAGAACATTTTCTGTGAGGGTTAAGTTTAGGGGTGGGGGGGGGGGGCAGAATGTACAGCTTGTACTGTATTAAAAACATTACACCTATGGAATGACCCCACTTTGATAGCAAAATGAACATGTGTGTGTGTGTGTGTGTGTGTGAGAGAGAGAGAGTGTGTGTGTGTGTAGGTGTGTGTGTGTGTGTGTGTGAGAGAGAGAGAGAGAGAGAGAGAGAGAGGTTACACAGTCCTGCAGGTGTCCTGTCATTTCTGTAAATGAGGCAGGGACGTTTTTAGTTTTGTGTGCTTCTTATTAACCTTTAAGCAAAAGATGAAAAGGTTACCATGTTTCTCATTCCCAACCTGTGTTCTTTTGTATATTTACCTTCATTTTTAAATGATTATTTTTAATTGTTTTATTTCATATCATTTTTATATACATGTTTAATTACATTTTCATATATATATATATATACATACACACACACACATACATATATATATATCTTTCATTGTTATGTTGCTCTCTCTCTCTCTCTCTCTCTCTCTCTATATATATATATATATAACTATTTTAATTAGCAGAAGCATTGCTTATTGTGATCATAATCATTATTAATTAATTGTTATTGAAGCAGATTTTTTTTTTTTAAAGCAAGAAGCCATCAGAAGTTGTACATTACAATAATTCTACCACAGTTAAAGGCGTTTATATCATGTGTTGCACTGCATAACTAGTATGAAAAAAGTCATCCTAGTTTACTTTAAATAAAGAATTTGATTTAATGAATATATATTTTTAAAGGAATTGTACTAAATTGACCTCTATATTTTTATACTTACGTTTAAAACGTTTTCCCCCCAAATATCCAATTTATGGCTCTGATTGATACATGCCAAAGGATAAGGTGATCGAGGGAGAGCCCGAGTGGTAAAGAGACGGGGAAGAAAAGCTGTCAGGCAGACAAAGAAAGAAAAGAAGCAGGACCCTCTTAAGAACCTGATTGGGAATAGGAGAAAATCAATCAACTGAGCCCCTGTGATTGACAGGCTGGCAAGGTGTTTTCTGCAGAGGTGTCAAATGCTGCACAATTGCGATTTCTCTCCCCCCTCCCTCGCTCTCTCCGTCTCTTTAGTGTCCATCACCCTTTTATTCACATATCATCATTCCGTCCATCTCACCCAAATTACTCTTCTATCCCCTCCACAATGTCTCCACTCTCTGCACTTCTCTCTCACACTTTTCTCCATCCGCCCTTTGCAATCTCTCTCCTCTCTTGTTTCTGGAGGAAGACTCTCGCGTTTAGGAGTGCTGACTGACACTCCTTTAATCTTGTTGCTCTGCAACCTTCATGGGAGAGGAAGGGATGCGTTCCTCACACATACGCACGAACAAAGCAGCACCCCTCCCCTCCTTTCTGCTCTCCAAGCCTATTTGTTTTCCGTAATATCACGGCGCACTGAGGAACAGAGACAAGAAATGGCATCGTACATCTCCTTGAGATTCTGCCCTTAATCTTGAAATAACACCAAAAGAAGTGTGATGGAATATCTAGACATTTTAATTTAACATATTTCAACTTTTCCTTCTGTGAGGCCACTTTGTACTACGCTTTGTACTTTAGGAAACTTTTCTCTCTCCCATTTTAGCCTAAAATCCCTGCATGCTTTCATCTTCACCTAGAGCAATGAGTGACTTTGTTCAGGTTATATGTAACATGCTTTTGTCAAAAGTCTTGGCTTGTTTCATGCCTTGACATGTTTTTTTTTATTAAAGTTATAGCTTCTAAAGGCTGCTTATCTACATGCTCAAATAGAATTGTAATTTATCTGACACTTTTATGTAAAGTGTCTTATATTAATAGAAAATAAAGATGAAAAGATATTCGTGGCATTATAATGCTTGAAAGAATCTCTATAATCTTTGGTTAGCGTTACTTCCCAGCTAATCGACTTCCTACAGCGCCATCTCCTGTCAGGCATCGATTTTAAGGTGCATCGAACAAAATGTGCTTTGTGCTGCCAGTTTTACTGATAAATCCTTGCATGATGTTATGAATCCGGTCTATCATCTTGCATCCACTCACCACCAGATGTCGCCTTCTCATTCCATGGACTCTCTCACTTGAACTACATCTCCCACAATCCTCTCACCCAGTCACTGATCACCCCAGCCAGCTGAAGCACATTACTTAGATTTCATTACACTATAAAAGCACCACTCACACAAAAAAAATTAGCGAAGTATTGCTAATCCTTGTGTTACACTTCTGAGCGTGTTTTCCCTGTCTGGTTTCCCTGTTTCCTGATCCTGCCCGTTTATTGTTATCGATGTTTATCTGCCTGCCTTTTTGACCTTAGCCTGGATTATTACTACGAGTCTGCCTTCTCCCTGCTACTTCTGTTCGCTATTGAGTTGACCATTGCCTGTTTGACTACGTCTCTGAATAAAGCTGCATTTGGATCTAAACCCGGTGACTCACTCCGTCATTACACATGACAAGGTAGCGAAACACTTCCCCTCACAATATTTCAACAGTAATACCACATGCTCTATTTTTCCTGTCAGCGGTGGACGATTCGTAAGTGAATACTGTCATGACAGGCTACTTTTTGGAAAATCAATTTTGAGACTTTTGAACTTCTGTATTCTGCCATTAAGTTTGTTAGAGATGTTAGGTTAGGATTAGGACTACATTCTGTTTATGCGGTTTATTTATTTTCTCGCTGTTTATGAATCCATTGCTCATCCCATCTGTCACAGTCACGTTTAGTTCTGTCTTGTCTTGTTTAGTCTAGTCTTGTCATTCTTAGTTAATCAGTCATTGTCTGCACCTGTTATCACTTATCAGTTTAACCTCCTTCACCAGTGTATTATTGTCATCTGTGTATTTAGTTCCTGCCTGTTCCACCAGTCATTGTCTTTCGATGTTTGTGCCATGCACACTGTTGCGTGTTCCTGTTATCCGATATTAAACCAGCCTGTTGTATTCACCTTCGTCTCCTGTTCCTGTCAATACCCCAGCGCTACACCATCTTTGTTTGTCAATGCAAATCTTTCTTTAGTAACCATTTGTAAAGGACACTTTATCGAAATTTTTATTATTATAATTTTTTTTTTTTTGGCATTTTATTTTTTCTTGTCAGATACTAGCCCAAATTCTTAAAGGGATAGTCCACCCAAAAATGAAAATCTTCCCATGATTTACTCACCCTTGGTGTCTTCTTTCAAACTAGCACAATCTGAGTTACCTTTAAAAATATCCTTGCTCTTCTAAGCTGTAATAAATGGAGCTTATGATTTTTAAGCCAAAAAACTGCATCCATCCATCATAAAAGTAATCCATATGGCTCCAGGGGGTTAATGAAAGCCTTCTGAAGTAAGCGATGGGTTTTTGTAAGCTTGAGTTTGTTGCACAGCTTTGTTTGTTTAAACCGCAAGAGCGTCGAAGCTTACGCCACTCCTACATCCTGCATCTTATATCGCATTGGCGGAAGTCAACTTGCGCAATATGCGTATGGCTGTCTGCTGAAAGCTAGTTATTTTAGTATATTTTTTTTATATAACTCCAATTGTCTTCGTCTGAAAGAAGATAGCCATATACATCTAGGATGGTTTGAGGATGAGTAAATCATGGGATAATTTTAATTTTTGGGTGAAATATCCCTTTAAGTATAGACCACAGTAGTGATTTGTCCTTCGTGAACTGTAAAATGAAAACATATAATCAAGGACGAAAATATCAGTTCTTCCCACTCAACAATGTTGCATTTTAAATGTTTTATACTGTGTGTCAATGTCATTTGAGAAAACTGCCCTTCATCTGTATCTAAAAGGGCCTGAAACATGTCCACATGCCATTGTGAAGCTTGTGATGCCTGTAATATGGCTTAAATATAGGTGTAAAACACTTCACTGTTTTTGTTTTCTCTTTCTTTTTGCTACTGCGAGACACAAAGCAAATGCACAGCGGCTTTTACAGTGCATTTATCCTGTCAGCCACTAATGGCGGAGTCCTTTGAGCGGCTGCTTTTGAAACCGAAGGACGTTGCGGTGGCTCGGTTGTTATTGCCAGGCTTCCTTTCCAACAGCTTTTGCTCTTTTTAGAACGGGATGGAAAGGGCTTCTGGCAGCTGTTCCGATTGTATCGCTTGCATGAGAGACCTCTGTGCTTGGCATCCGGGGATAACATCTGTCACTCATCCAGCACTTTAAGACAATGAGTACAAAGAAGATGTATTGATTCTGAATGCGGTGTGCCCTGCTGGCCGGACCCATGACAGGGGAAAGTTTGCCTAATATTGTAATGAGAAGAATACTGAATGATGTTTTATTTGGGGAACATCATTTTTTAAGCAGCTAGGATTTATCATACAAGTTTAAAAGACAGCCACCCTATTGACAGAGAAGCGAGAGATAGTTTTAAAAAGGCACAACCTTACCAAACGCTTCCTACTTTCCTCCGCGGGACTTATGGTATGCGTCTTTTTTTCATTTAAAGCTAACATAGAGACGTTATCCCGCAGAGACCCGAAACCATTGAATTTTGAGCTGAGGGCTGAATGCAAAGCGATATAACTAGGCCACCGATGCTGTTTTGTTTCAGAACTTGGCTTAAATACAGCATCGGGAACATGAATCTGCTTTCTGAAAGGGCTATATTTGTTTTTCTTAAATCTCTGAAGCCCATTTGACATTTCGATAAAGTTTTGATAAATGCTTAGGGGTGAAAATGGTACTAAGGTGACATCTTGCTTCCTAAAATGGATCAAAGCAGGCAAGTTTTCCTTATAAGCTTCCTGTGGATTCGTGTTTGACTTTTTTTTGTTATGAGCGGTGCGAAATCGAGCGGTTCAAAGGAAGTGAAATATGAGAGGTGACTTGTTTTTTTTTGTTTTTTAAGATGTAAACACCAACAATAGCATCCAACCCACGAGTGTGACTGTACTTGGCCCTATTGCTTTCGTTGATGAATTAAACTTTTTTTCCATGTGATTTTTCACAATCCTCAAGAGAACGAGAATGATAAGAGAATGTCCTTTCGTCTGTGTGCGTTGGCACTTCGCTGTGAAATTGGAACGAGTCACCGTTTTGCATTTACTAGATGTAGCAGCTCACTGGTGGGGTGACTAGTACAACACAACTTGTTTATAGTATAAAATTGTTGCTTTGGAACGTGCACAAAAGAAGAGCTTTGGCAGAATTTTAATGCAAGCTCTTAAATCTTATTTGTACAACTTCATATTCAGTTTAAACTCCTGTGAAGCAATAAAAAATGGGGGTTGGTGTTATATTTACAAACCATACTGTTCAAAAGTTTGGGGTCGGGAAGATTTTTTAAAAATGTTTTGGAAAGAAGTCTCTTCTGCTCCCCAAGGCTGCATTTATTTGATCACAAACACAGTAAAAACAGTTGTATTGTGAAACATTATTATGATTGATAAGAACGGTTTTCTATTTGAACATATTTTAAAATGTAATTTATTCTTTGAATGCCAAAGCCAAATTTTCTGTGCCACATGAACCTTCAGAAATCATTTTGATAAGCTGATTTGGTGCTCAAGAAACATTTCTTATTGGTATTGATGTTGAAAGCAGTTATTTTGTGGAAACAGTGATTTTTTTTTTTTTACAGGATTCTTCGATGAATAGAAAGTTCAAAATAACCGCATTTATTTGAAAAGTATTTTTGCCACAAACTAAGTCTTTAGCAGTGTCGGGGAAATTTGCTTTTAAAAGTAATGCATTTCAATACTATGCTACTCTCTAAAAAAAGTAACTAATTGCGTTACAGAGTTACTTTTTATGGAAAGTAATGCGTTAAAATATTGCCTTACTCCCTAAAAAAGTAACTAAATTGCAATACATAGTTACTTTTTATGGAAAGTAATGCCTTACAATATTGCGTTACTCCCTAAATAAGTAACTAATTGCGTTACGTAGTTACTTTTAATGGAAAGTGATGCCTTACAATATTGCGTTACTCCCTAAAAAAGTAACTAATTGCGTTACATAGTTACTTTTTATGGAAAGTAATGTGTTACATTACTTTTGCGTTACTTTTTGTCACCTGAGCTGGGCTTGTATGTTTTTTTTTTTTACAACAACAACAACAAAAATAAAAGTTCTATTTTTGATAAAACTAAAGGCAGACAACAACAAAATGATTAAGCCTCAGGCTGAAGAAAATGCAAATACACGTCTGTACAGTAGAGGGCGCAGCAATAAAAACAAAAATGAAACAAATTACAGCTGCATGATTAATCGTGAAAAGATCTCAACTCAAGCACCCACGTGATCTTATTTTATTAATGACAATGATTCGCTCGCATCTTTTAAGCCTTTGACTAAATCATACCAAAACATTCGAATATATGTTCATGCTGCCAGAGTCATTTTTGAACCACACATTAGTTATTTCTGTTACAAACATTCAAATTATCACAGAAGTTCTAAAATATAAGTTTTAAGTTAGTATACAACACGGATGTCTATGATAGCGATCAAAACAGAGCAATCTACCTTTTGAAACAAACTTGGCACGTCAAATAACGGTTGTATCAATTACATCTTATTCCACTAGGTGGCGACAAGTGAATGTTAAAAAATGTATTTGTCATTGAATCATTCACTCAAAAGATTCGTTCAAAAACACTGGTTTATCCAGTAATGAAACAAGTATTTATTAATGAGTCACTGAACTTTTTTTAAAAAAATAATTCATTCAGACATTTCCCAGCAATTTATATTTTGTCTGAACCTCTAGTAAATTACATGTTATTTTGTTTAGTTGTATATTCAGAATCGTGGGAGAATCATGATCTCTATTTGAAACCAAAAAATCATGATTCTCATTTGGTCCAGAATTGTGCCGCTGTAAAACAAATGTGATGTTTAAAGGGTTAGAATGAAAAAATGAAAAATTCTGTCTTTAATTACTCACCCTCATGTCACTCCATACCCGTAAGACCTTCATTCATTAATATAGATATTTTTGATGAAATCCATGACCTATCTGGCCTCCGATAGACTGCAACACAATTACCACTTTCAAGGCCCAGAAATGTAGTAAAGACATCATTAAAATAGTCCATGTGATTACGGTGGTTCAACCTTAATGTTATGAAGCGATGAGAAGACTTTTGCAAATAAAAAACAAAACAAAAATGACGACTTTATTCAACAATTTCTTTATTTTTCATTAATTTAGATAAAATCCAGTTATAGTTTGTATAGTAAAAATATTATTAGCTTATCTGTATCAGTAAATCCAAACAAATGAGATCTGAGATCTTATTTTTAGTGAATAATGACTTACATTTTGTGTATAGTTGTGTAGATTCAGAAGACTTCATATTTTCTAAGCTTTTTTTAAAATCTCTTTTTGTGTTTCTTTTTATTGTCAAGAAAGTCATACTAATTTGGAATGACATGAGGGAGTGTAGATAATGATAGATTCTGAATTTTGTGTAAACTTTTCTTTTACGTTATAAGGAAAAAGGGAGACGCAAGTTGACAAAATGATGAATGTCAGTAATTTATGTCATCCATTTAACTATTAACTCCTATTTTGAATAAGTCTTTGTAAACAAAACTTCTCCCCTGTTTTCATGACAAACGCTCTCGAATGATTGCAGATATCCACACACAATTTCAAATGTATTGTCCTAGGTCTTGTCTTTGGACAGGGCTCCTATTAAATATATATTTTGTGAGTCTGAAAACTGTCGTACGCTGATAACATGCTCTAAAAAGACAAAGGCCTTGAACAAAAGATGGCCGCATTTCCCGCTGTTAGAAAAAAAGCGAGCGCGCTGAATGTTGCCACGTTGACATAGAAAGCGAGTGAGTGGGACAGAGCTGTAATTTTGGAGCGTCGCAGCCCTTTTCACACAACCACAGAGTAACAACAATGACGAAAGGCTATCTGACACTTTCGGGTTCTGCACATTTTTGGAATATAAAATAAATTACACTGCTAAAGTCAGTATTAAAGGGATCGTTCACTCAAAAATGAAAGTTCTGTCATCATTTACTCACACTCAAATTGTTCCAAACCAGTATGAATTTCATTCTTCTGCTGAACACTGTTTGGTTACTCATATTCTTCAAATGATCTTCTTTTGTGTTCAGCAGAAGAAAGAAAGTCATTCAGATTTGGAACATTTGAGGGTGAAGAAATGATGACAGAATTGTAAGGTACACACACACACACACATTTTTTTTATTTTACTAGATTTTAAAAAAAATTGGCGTATTTTGGACAAGTTGTCTATAATACTATAAATAGTACTTTTGTAAAATAAAATAAATATAGTAAAAATTATATTATATATATTTTTCAGATATTACTAATTCATATATATATATATATATATATATATATATATATATACAGGGTTGGGGAGTAATGAAATACAAGTAACTTATTCCATTACAGTTACATTTTAAATGGCTATTAATCAGATTACAGTTACATCTGAAAAGTATTGTAGATTACCAAAGTGATTACTTTGAATTTTAATGTCATTTAAACAGCAATTGGTGATTCTCTGACTCTGACCGTCTGAAAAAGCGGAGTTAAGTTTCATCAACATTTTAATACTTTTAAGAGGGATCATAAAAATGTTATTTTTATTTAGTACTGTCCTGAACAAGACAAAATAACTGAATTTGTAAAAAAATTGCCCAACTGTCAACTTAACTGTCCTGTCATGACCTGATGATCCACCACTGTTTTCATGTTTTGTGATAGTTGTTTGTGAGTCATTGTATAATTCACTCGTCACTGCAAATTTTTCTCACAATTTGTTTTTCCCCTCACAATTGTGAGTTTGTATATTTTATATATATATATGCTCTGGGGAAAAATATATAATATTTGTTTGTGTGTATATATATATACACTAGTGGTCTATATTATTTTGGTTTTGACCCAAATCTCACCTAAAAGTGGAATAACATGTATGAATAAGCAGCAAATTGGACCAAACATTGTCAAAATTCTGGGTGTGCAAAACATGTAACTCGCAAAACTATGTAGAAAATTAATTTTCTTGGTCAGTTATATAGTTTGTTGTACATTTGTTGATGTCCTTTAAAACCTGTAGTTGGTCTTACTGTGAGAAATTGCAAAAAAAGGGGGGGGGGGGGGTAGTGAAAAAAAATGTCTTTGTTAGGAATAACCATCATTTTCCTTTCAGAAATCACACATGCTTTTCATTTTCACCTTCTGTGTGTAAATAACTGGCGGTGGTTTGTTTTGACTCTATTGCTGATTAAATTACTCATTGCAATAATCTGATACCGTGTTTGCTATTCATCATGCGTGTGTATGCCATTTGCCTGTCAACAGTGTGTGTTTTTGGTAATCTGTCATTCTCTGAGATGGCTTGTGCTTGTTTGCTGGAGCTGTGATGTGATGTGTTTGCGTTCGAGCGGGTCGGCCTGTGCAGTTTCGGCGTCTTCGCCTAACCTTAATTTTCGCAGCCCATCAGCCAATTATGTGATGCATGTCAGCGTCTTCATCTGTGCTCTGGTGAGCTTTTGCTAGTGGGTGAGAACAATATACAATTTTGTTGTCATTGTTTTGGGAGGGTTTCCTATTATTATTTTCGTAATCTCAAATATGAAAAGGCATATTGAGTGTTACAAATAGTGGCAGTCTCATGTATCCATCCTATAAAAATGGTCTAGTTTTACTTTACAGCATTCAAATGTCAATCATTATTTATGCATTTAGATATTTTAAGTAATAAATAGTATTTATATATTAAAATAAAATGAATGGTGGTTTACATAAACAGATGAAAAGTTTAATTACTTAATTATTTTAGTTTAACAGTCCATAAATGGCTTGGGTATTTGTGTATCTGTATTAAATTACAGATGGACTAAAAATGCAAATAGTTAAAAATCCTAACTTAAAAGTTCATTATGCCAGAAATTTCCACATAGAGAAATCTCGTATTGACTTGACTTCTTGAAAAAGCCGAGGGGCAGAAAGAGAGCAAGATGAATGTTTTTCATCATTTATACTCGTGGTTTTCACCTTGACACTGTCACCAATGACATGTTGGTCCTGTGATTTGCAGACATCTGTGTGGGCTGAATGCTCTCTGTCTCTGAGTGGTCTTGATGGTTTGAAAGATCTTTAAATGGTCGTCTTGCATGCCTTTCTTGTCAAAATGCTCTAAATTTGCAGTCATTGGATGCTGACAGTCCATCATTAATGATCATATGTGACTATACTATAATGGGATTTGTGGGTTGCTCAAAGAAAATGTGTTGTATATAGTCTTTCTCTTTGTTTGTTTCTTTTTTTATAGTTTTGGGTGCAATTCCAAAAAATTTGAGTATATATTTAAGTTCAACAATGAGTTAAAATTTATGTAGTCCTATACAGTACCATTAAAAAGTTTTGAGTTGGTGATATTTTTTTATATTTTTAAAAGAAGTCTGTTATGCTCAGCAAAGCTGATTAAAATACAGTAAAAATATTAATATTATGAAATTCAGTCGGTGTCACATGATCCTTCAGAAATCATTCTAATATTCTGATTTGCTGCTCAAGAAACATTTCTTGTTATCATAGTTGAAAACTGTTACTTTTTTGGAAACTATTTTTCAGGATTCTTTGATGAATAGAAAGTAAAAAATAAAGAGGAAGAAGAAGAGATTCCATTTATACACTCAGTTTTCTGAACGAGTCCCATATTCTTGTCCAGTGAAAAGGATGGTCTCTTGACCGCGGCCGTGGGCGGAGTCTGCTCTAAAAGCCCTCCTCCTGGGTGATTGAGTGACATTAAGATCACATTGTGGCTCGTAATGTAATTTATACATTTCATCAACTAATGCAGTGCAAATCCATTTTCCCTTCCCAATCCTGAAGGGCCACATACATTAACTTGATGGCAAGGCAGAGTCACAGGGTCCGACTAATGAGGCTAAATGTAATTAGAAGTCGTCTTTCCCCTTAACCCTACTCGACAAACACCACAGCTCCAGGCTTTCCACTGCACTGAGCTTGAATAGAGGACTAACGTGAAATGAAACTTTAACAGCCTTGTACTGAGACTTACCTGTAGGGTTTTATATGCATTTACATGTGTTATATAATATATATATATATATATATATATATATATATATATATATATATATAATATATATATATATATATATATAAAACACATGCTGGTCATATAATAAGAATATCATCAAAAAGTTGATTTATTTCACTAATTCCATTCAAAAAGTGAGACTTCTATATTATAATCATTCATTACACACAGACTGATATATTTCAAATGTTTATTTCTTTTAATTTTGATGATTCTAACTAACAACTAAGGAAAAACCCAAATTTAGTATCTCAGAAAATTAGAATATTGTGTAAAGGTTCAATATTGAAGACACCTGGTGCCACAGTCTAATCAGCTAATTAACACAAAACACCTGCAAAGACCTTTAAATGGTCTCTTAGTCTAGTTCTGTAGGCTACACAATCATGGGGAAGACTGCTGACTTGACAGTTGTCCAAAAGATGACCATTGATACCTTGCACAAGGAGGGCAAGACACAAAAGGTCATTGTAAAAGAGGCTGGCTGTTCACAGAGCTCTGTGTCCAAGCACATTAATAGAGAGGAGAAGGGAAGGAAAAGATGTGGTAGAAAAAGTGTACAAGCAATAGGGATGACCGTACCCTGGAGAGGATTGTGAAACAAAACCCATTCAAAAATGTAGGGGAGATTCACAAAGAGTGGAGTGCAGGTGGAGTCAGAGCTTCAAGAACCACTACGCACAGACGTATGCAAGACATGGGTTTCAGCTGTCGCATTCCTCGTGTCAAGCCACTCTTGAACAACAGACAGCGTCAGAAGAGTCTCGCCGATGTTCTCCGATGAAAGTAAATTTTGCATTTCCTTTGGAAGTCAGAGTCTGGAGGAAGAGAGGAGAGGCACACAATCCACATTGCTTGAGGTCCAGTGTATAGTTTCCACAGTCAGTGATGGTTTGGGGTGCCATGTCTTCTGCTGGTGTTGGTCCACTGTGTTTCTGAGGTCCAAGATCAACGCAGCCATATACCAGGAAGTTTTAGAGCACTTCATGCTTCCTGTTG
Source organism: Opsariichthys bidens (assembly GCA_037194245.1). NCBI lineage: Eukaryota > Metazoa > Chordata > Actinopteri > Cypriniformes > Xenocyprididae > Opsariichthys > Opsariichthys bidens. The sequence continues at coordinate 16,522,587 of CM074290.1, read as the reverse complement.
CTGATCAACTTTATGGAGATGCAGATTTCATTTTACAACAGGACTTGGCACTTGCACACAGTACCAAAGCAACCAATACATACTGTATATCAGTCTGTGTGTAATGAATGAATAAAATATACAAGTTTCACTTTTTGAATGGAATTAGTGAAATAAATCAACTTTTTGAGGATATTCAAATTACATGACAAGCACCTGCATATATGTATATATGTATATATTTACAAAATTGATACTGTTCAAAATGTTAAGTTTATTTGGACACTTTCAGACTGACAAATGATAAGAATGTTTGAGGAGAACTGACTTCAGACATCCCCTAAAAATCCTCTTGATACCAGTTAATTAAAAATAATAAAGATTGTGCAATATTTGTTTGATATTTTGTTTTTAATGCTGTGACCTTCACACTTTTTTGAGTGTGACTTAAGTGTCTAAATACTTTTTGGGGTCAGTGTAAGTTATAAGCATTCTGGCAAAAAAACAGTCCCACCACAGCTGTTTCTCAATGGCAATATGTTCCGGAGTTTCTCTGCCGAGTGAATTTGTAAGGCTCATTGGGAACATGTTGTACAGAAGCCGCCAACCATCAGGAGGGTGACTGACTGCAGACTGGCTCTGGGGGTACAGACGCTGAACATTACCCTCAGCTGGAGCGAAATTCTTAATTTAGACTTTTTTCATATTTCATTTTCGCCAGTTTTTTTTTTTTTTAGCGCTATGTGCTCCGATGATCCCTTATCTCTTCGTTTAATAAATCCCTTTGCAGTGCATTCTGGGAAGGACGAGTGAAGATGCATAATTGTTTATGCATAATGAATTGCAGTATAAAATATTTGTTTATTTATGGTAGATGGGGTACAGTAGAAAACCTTTCACACAGTGGACAATTCATGCAAAATGAAAGTACTTGTGGGCGAATACTAATGCATGATTAATCACCTAAAATGAATATATTATTTAACTGATTAAATAATCTTATCACATTAAACAGGCATGGAGTTACTTCAACCACTCGTATATCCAGGCAAATCCAGCAGAAGGGTGTTTGTAATTACTGTTTGAAGGAGAAAGGCAAGGATGGGGCGGTCTTTATCAGAACACACACTGATGCCTCAGGTGACTTTTGATTCCCAAATACTTTGTTTGATCGTGCTAGGAGGCAACACGCAATTTCCAATTAGTCATTTTGCTCAAACACAGCAACTTCTTCCTGTGGCATCTAACTTGAAATTGATGTTTATTCTTAAAATACATGGTATTTAAGATGACCTCTGACTTCCTCTAAAGTCTCATGCGGCAAAATATACAGCATTGTTGTTGCCCAAATGCAACCTTAAGTTCCCAGTTCTATTCATCACACAGAGGAATTTATGTGGCCTGACAAATGCAATATCTTCACACAGACTGCCGTCTCGTTCTATTCCCCGTGTGCTGCCCCTGAAATCAAGGCGTCCACTTGCTAAACTTTTATGTGAAGTTGCTTATCTTTTTCACACAGCAGTATTTGGCCTACTTAAAGATGCACTGTAGTCTAATAGCAGCATCTGAGAAATAGGAAAAATACACCAAAGCAGCCAGCCAGAAGCCTGAATTTGAGTTGTTTTCTCAGATGCAGAGAGAATTTGGCTTATAAATATAAATATAAATAAATACAAGTATAAAATATAAAAAAAGCAATATAATTGTACACATACTATTTATTTACAGTATTTTAAAAGTACATGATTAATTTAATTTAGCAGTAAAGCCATTGACAGAATGAGGCAGATGAAATTGTGTATTATAAACAATACATGTGGGTATATATATATATATGTGTGTACTTGAAATAACAATAATAAAAGATACATTTATTTAGTTTAAAAATGTGTAAGAAATGTTTATTTTAATTATATTTTATATGGAAATTTTTAAAGTTTTAAACATTTTATTGAATTTATCTTGAATTTTAATTATTTATATATATATATATATATATATATATATATATATATATGTACAAGTACTGTGCAAAGTTTTAGGCAGGTGTGAAAAAATGCTGTAAAGTAGTAAATGCTTTCAAAAATAGAGAATTAAAATGTTTATATTTATCAATTAAAAAAAAAAAAAGTGAGTGAACAGAAGAAAGAAGAAAAATAAATCAATAATCAAATATTTGGTGTGACCCTTTGCCTTCAAAACATCAATCAATTCTTAAGGTACACTTGCACACAGTTTTTTTGAAGGAACTCAGGGTAGGTTTGGCCCAAACATCTTGAACAAGAACTAACCAGTTCCTCCTCTGTGGATTTCTCAGTCCCTTCGTTGCTTCTCTTCTTCTCTCTTGTCAGACAGACTCGATGATGTTGGAGATCAGGGCTCTGTGGGCCATACCATCACTTCCAGGACACCTTGTTTCTTCTTTACACTCTCTTTACACTGAAGATAGTTCTTAATGACTTTTGGCTGGGTTTTTGGGGGGGTGTTCAATTGCATTTGGGGCCAATTGGGGGCCAATCAGATCCCTTATTGCATGATGCATGAGATACAAAGTATCTGCTCAACTTCTCTACCCATTGACCTTACCATTCTGACCCAAATCCACAACTCAGCATGCAGCCAGCAAACCAAGGAACCCAAACTTGCCATGCTTCACATGCTTCTTCACTGTTTGCAGACCACTCTCATGTCCAGCTCTCCAGCCCTTCGCTTCTGCGTTCTGCATGCCTTCTGCTAATTTTTTCATTTCAAATTTTGACATCAGTCAGAGCACCTGCTGCTTTTTTTTGCACCCCCTTTTCCTGTGTTTTTTGTTTTCGTGCCCCAGTTTGTTTCGCTTGTTTCCACGCTTTTTTGCGACTTTTTGGCAGTTTTGGCCTGAAGGCCACTTCTGATGGCACCTTCTCCTGGACAGTAGATGGGTGTACCAGGGGTCCGTACTGTTTTTCTTCCAATTGTGAGTCTTCTATTGGCTGCTCGAAATCTGCGAAGTTGCGAAGGGAGAAAAGTAAGATAAGTGTCCGTTGCTTGTAAGTTTAGTTTCCTTGAAAGGCTGCCACCACTCGGTCCTCAACAACTGTTGTGTGTTTTTGCCTTCTTCTTTTCTTCTTGCACATGCACAACGGGGGAATCTGGCTGCCTTTCTCTGCCTTGCCTGAGAAGATTGGGGTTGTGCTTTATTAACTACCTGTCTTGTGCTGTGTCTTCGTTGCTGTGCTTGTGTGGTTGCTGACTTTTACAGTAAACTGTCTTCAGACAACTGTTCACCTACCTTGTTAGTGTTGGCTGTTTTCCCCCAGTTTTATTCCTCCTACACACTGTTTCTGTTTTCAGTTATGTTTTGTGTTTCAAACCTACATATGATTGATGGATCATTATTAATTTTCATATGTTTGTTGTTTAGTAATCCTAAATATATATATTCCTACAAAACACCTATGATGTGTTTGGTGTTTGAACCTGTGAATTTGAAGGTAAAGTTTTGAAAGGAAAAGTGTTGTCACATTTTCATTTTTTTTGATTATTTTTTTTTTTCATTTTGTTTTCACTTTTGTTTTTTGTATATTGATAAAAATAAACTATTACCCAATTTTTTTTTTTACTTACTTTTTTTACATTTTTTTTTTTTTCACACACCTGTATATATAATTTCTTTATTAATAATAATAATAATAATAATAATAAAAGTAAGTAAAACTAAGAAAATAAGACAAGGCATCTTGAATTTTAATTTACACACAACAATTACACAATTTTAACTTGCACACATTTCTAAATAAAATATAGTATATATATATATATATATATATATATATATATATATATATATATATATATATATATATATATAAATTATAAATATTACATACACATTTGATAAATGTGTACATTTGTATATTTAGTGTGTGTATATACACACACACACACACACACACACACACACAGGCATAAAATGTAAATGCACAAATTTATATAATTATACATTGTTATTTAAATTTGTATAATAAATAATTATGAAGTTATAAAATATAAATATATATATACTGAAATAAATATTGTTTACAGCTTAAACTAAATATTAATGCGATAGTTGTATGCATTAATACTCAATACATCAAGGATAAAAAGGAAGTGGATTTTACCATTTGAATTATTTTTTTGGCACATTAACACCAAAAAAAAAAAAAAAAAAAAAAAAATCTGTCTGTCATTTCTCCCCACTCATTTTAGTCTCTTTTTCCTCTTCACTCTTTTCTTCCTTCATTCTTCTGTCTCTCCTGCAGAGTGGGCGTTATGGTGGATGGTGTCGGCATACAGCTGTCAGAGGTAAGACTGCTCAGCTGGGCTGCTCTACAGGAGGTGACAGTGTGTGCTAGTCATACTGTGCAGACCGAGCTTCAGACGCACACAGACACTCGAGTCCCTCAGCCAACACACTCCAGTCTTCCTCACGCCTTTTTCACATATCCTTCCATTGGCGTGAACCGTGATCAAGCTTCATTTGGAAAAAGCAATGCAATATTCAGGATAATTAAAATGAAAGATATCATCACATCCTCCTTTTTTTCTTTGTTTCCATCCTCTGGGTATCAGATTGCAAGTTATTTCCTCTCATTTTCTAAGATATTGAACAAGATATTCCAGATTTTTTTTGTTGCCTATCATGCTGAATTAGAGATGCAATCTTGTGTGGCGTAAAAACCATATGAGCGATAAATCTGATTAGTTATCTGTTCTGAAAAGGTTTATATTTTGCCTCATACACTCATTCCACTGAAATCTTATCAGTCCGGACATTGTCTCAATGGAATGTAGCTCAGGGCTAAATGTGAATATAACAATGTCACGTTACGGTTCCGTCGACGTGTTTCTTGGTGTTTATTGTCATCTTTTATTGTGAGGCACCTTAGCTACACTCTTATATGTGAAGACACATTTTGGGATACTCTTGGACATTTAAATAGCTTGTGTACTGGTTTGTTGAGTTTACATTAAACAGCATTTTTAACCCATTTTACTCATGTAATATGATGCATTTCAGAGATACTAGACTCTAAAAACTTTGATCCAAATACCAGAATTTTTCCCACCAGAAACCATTTTTGGGGAGGTTGAAGGTCAAGTTTGCCATTGAGGGTATCTCCACGTATATCCCGATAGTAAGTTAAATCCTGGTGCTAGCGATGGCAAGGGGATCGTAGGTCTGTCAGGACCATGAGTTGTGATTTAACAATTTAATTCCCTTTTTTGGTCCTCGGTCCTCTTTACATTCACACTGGAGCCCAGCAAACCTGATAATATGATATAAGATAATATAATATAATATAATATAACATAATATAATATAATATAATATAATATAATATAATATAATATAATATAATATAATATAATATAATATAATATAGTCTTAATTAAACCTAAAAGCTTTCTTTTTTGTATAAAGGGCTCACACAAAGGGCAGCCTTGGGGCCCCTGACCACCTTAATCCGCCCCTGGTCTTGGTAATTGATTTGATTCCTAAGAATTAGACACACACTGGTAAGATGTGGAGTTTGAATGCACTAAAGCCTGTCAGTCCATTCCATTATTTGTGTATCCAGTTGACCCTTCGCCAGCAGTTTGATTGACAGGCGATCTGACCAATCATAACCTGAATCCGTCATTTTGTCCGACAAAGCTCTCAGGAGATTTACTAGATTAACTTGAACTTGGAAAATTGTGTGTGTTCACGTCTTTCCGTGCTTGAAACAACATTCCTTCTGATGTTCATTCATGTTGATTTGATGCTATAAATGAACTAGTATGAAGAGATGATCGGTTCACGAGCCGCTTGAAGGAGCTACAGCGATCTGTCACGACACATTAAAGAGACACTATACGCTATTTATTGTTTAAACTTCTTTTAAAAAAATATACAATATTTTAAATATGAAACTCTTTCATGCATTGTCAGTGTCCTCTTTGCGTCGCGATGTATTTTTCACTGCGTGAGAACATGATGTGTGAGAACATGATGTGTGGCGTGAGAGCGCACATAGCAACAGTAACTAAAGGGGGCGGGTCTTTGTGAAGAGTCCACTGGAATCTAATTGACTGTCCACACTGTGTATCGCAACTGTGCTCTCGTGTTTTAGAAGATCTGCGTTGGTAGGTAGGACTATACCACAAATAGCATGGAGGGATTTGCGATGTCGTCTTAGAATACGACAATAGCCACTGCGGCAGAAACGAGCGGCTTTATTTTGTGTTGCCGTCTCTGCAGCGCAGTAAAATAAGTGAAGACACCGCATCACTGTAAAACAGAGATGTCTGCATCATATACTTGGTGTGAGAAGAAAAGCTCAGATTAGAGCGTTCAGGCTCATTTACAGAAATGGGATTGGAATTGGATCTCAAACCACATATGAATGTAGCTTGAAAGGGGTTTGTAAAACTTTTTTTTTTTTTTTTTTTTGCTGTGCACACTTGCTAAATATGATCGGATTCTCATCGGATATGCACAAAAATTGGATTTGGACCAACAGTCTAAACAAGTTGCTTTAGATGCCAAATACTTATATGTAAATACATTGTTATATGGCTGTTGTGTTTGTCATCCACTGAAAATGGAAATCATTTCACAGTGCGGAGAAAGTTTTTTAGAATAACATCCCCTGATGAACCGTGCACAGCAAGACCTGGAACGTGAAGTAAATAGGGATTTTAATTTGAAATATATCCCTGTAAAGAGAGAAGTATAAAACCTCCTGCAGACCGAGTTGTGAGCTCATTAAAATGGAGGTGAAGAGAGGGCCGTCTTTGTTTGTTTTTCTCACTAGGATGAGCATTGGGTCCTTCGAGGCCAGCGCCATCCTGGGGAGTCTTAGCTTTCAGAGCGGAACCCTGTTAGTGAGGGCGAGCAGAACCCCTTTAGCTCTCCTAAAGTGCCGGTTTCAAAAACAGGACCAGCTAATCGCCCGTGAACTCAGAGGAGGGTCCTTGTGGAGGATATGGAGGAGCTTGAGAGAAGCTATAAATATACTCAAGACACAAAAATCATTTATAAATCTGTACTATTTTCATATCTAAACTTAATTTAGTTAAAAATTGGATACATTCACTGAAATAAACTGTGCAAATCTTTAATGCCTTGAAGTCTAATTTTGCAACAAATCTTAATTTAATTAGATTTCTACTTAAAACAAACAAACATGCTAATGGGGCAAGATAAACACACAATTCTTCTAAACTTAATAAGAATATATAAAAAACAAACACACACACACATACACATTAGTGGTGAGGTCAATAAGATTTTTTTGAAAGAAGTCTCTTATGAGGAAGTCTTACCAAGGCTGCATTTATTTGATCAAAAAATACAGTAAAACTATTGTGAAATATTATTATTTTTGAAAATTCTTTTTGAATATATTTTAAAATGTAATTTATTCCTGTGATGAAAGCTGAATTTTCATTACTCCAGTCTTCAGTGTCACATGATCCTTCAGAAATCATTCTAAAATGCAGTTTAGATGCTCAAGAAACATTTCTTTTATCAGTGTTGAAAACTGTTGCTCTTATTATATTGGATATTTATATATTTTGACAGGAAAACAAGACAAAAATATTGATTTTAATTTTTTTTTTCCTGCATCTTGTAGGCCGATTTATGTTGTTGGATTTGTGTTTATGTCTTGGTTTGCAAGGGATACTATTATTCATCCTTAACAAGTGAGAAAATGGTGTTAAAAGAGGCCTAGTCATTTGAAAAACGTCAGTCGGAGTCAGACATCTTACTAGATTGGACTGTATGTGGACTGAGCGGTCAATAACAGACCCCACAGCTCTGCGGCTGACCACTTCCTTTAAACTCTCCGTAAGTGTGTGTGTGATGTGGAGGGATGCTGACATCACTAAATACACGCCTGCTGAGAGGAGCTTAATCTCCCTAGACAGCTCCTGCTAACACACACACACCCTGAGAGAGAGGGAGAGCTTGTCTTCTTAGATTATTTGTGTCTTTATGCCGTATGTGTAAACTAAAGTGATGGTGAAACAGTTATAAAGGGATCTAGAAATCTGCCTTGTCCCAAATTTGTTTTAATTTATTTAACATTCCTCTCACTCATCCTACCAACAACCTTACCCCTTTCAAATTCGCATAAAAATGTTCTTCTATCAGAGTTCTTTATATTCTTTTATATTGTATTTATATTGAGTTGGACTGCACGATTTATCGTGATTAAATCGCACGCGATTCGGCAAAGGCTGCGATTATTTAATGCGCAGCTTGTCAGAGCTGTACGGCTCTGTGTTCAGTTGTAAATGCTTCTCCATCTGAAAGCCAGAGGGCGCTCTTGTGCAGAAACTCAAAATATGCCCTTCAGCAGCAGAAGAAGATAACGTGTCATATCGCTGTAGCTGAAAAAACAGATGACTGAAATTGATTAAACATGACCTGTGTAAGAAGCCGCATCATCTCACAGAACGATGCTCAACTGATGTTATGAAGTGAGCTTGGAGTAAAAACATGTTATTAATGTTGGCTTTTGTTGGACAAGATGTTAATGCTTCTTGTGTCTGGAAGGATGTTTGACGCGCGTTGCTTTTTCAAATGGACAATATAAACGAGTCAAACTCGCAGTGCCTTTAGATGGATTTGCATTTGGAGCTCCTCTTGTAAAGCTAAGCATTAAAAAAATTATCACAGCCTTTGCGATTTCATAATCACACTAAGAATCGCGTTTAAGCACTGATCGTGTTCAAGTTCAATGTTATTTTCATATCGTGCAATAAATCGTGCAGCCTTAATTTAAATTTTTTAGTTTTATTTTAATATTACATTTTCCAACTCACTCTTATAAATATTTGTTCCAAAAGGGGGTTTTCACAGTGATGCCATAGATAAACCATTTTTTTTGTTCTCCATAGTACCTTTCAGTAAACAATTCAAAGAAGCACGATTTTTTCTTAATGTTGAAGGATTAATTCACTTCTGAAATGATAATATACTCACCCCCATGTCATTCAAGATGTTCATGTCTTTCTTTTTTCCGTCGAAAAGAAGTTTTTGTGGAAAACATTCCAGGGGTTTTCTCTGCATAGTGGACTTCAGTGGGGTTCAATGGGTTGAAGGTCCAAATTGCAGTTTCAGTGCAGCTTCAAAGCATTCTACACGATCCCAGATGAGGAATAAGGGTCTTATCTAGCGAAACGATTGGTCATTTTCCAAAAAAAAAAAAAACTTTTTAACCACAAATGCTTGTCTTGTACTAGCTCTCTTCTTCTTCTTCTTCTTCTTCTTCTTCTTGTAGAATTCCGGCAGTATAGATACTGCTAAGTGTATTACGGCCCTCCACAGGTCAAATTTTAAACTAAATTTTCGTATGTAATATACTAGTACAAGTATATAGGAATTAGTTCAAATTTTGAACTGTGGAGGCCAGTAATACACTTAGCAGCGTCTACACTGTCGGAATTCTATAGGAATAAGAAGAAAGCATTTGCAAGATGAGCATTTGTGGTTAAAACATATATATATATATATTTTTTTTTATTTGTTTTCGAAAATGACCGATCGTTTCGCTCGATAAGACCCTTATTCCTCGTCCGGGATCGTGTAGATCGCTTTGAAGCTGCACTGAAACTTGGATTTGGACCTTCAATCCGTTAACCCCATTGACATCCACTATACAGAGAAACCCCTGGAATGTTTTGCTCAAAAACCTTAATTTCTTTTAAACTGAAGAAAAAAGACATGAACATCTTGGATGACTTGGGGGTGAGTAAATGATCAGGAAAGATGCAGTAAGCCATTTCTGAGAAATGCTGTTGAAAGTGGATCAGACTGAGCATCACAACACACTTTTAGCCAATCAGCAGTAGGGGCCGTGTTCACTCATGATGGTAGAGGAGAGAGAGGGAGAGGGAGATTTGAAGAAAGACGGTAGAAAGAAAGATGGCTGAGAGACATTACAAAAGAGAAAAGGTCAGGGGAATATCACTGGAAAAAGAACGGTTACGATCAGACAAGAGCTTTAAGAAGCTTAGGTCTGAAAATGCACGCCAAGGTTGCTTTGTTTCTGCTCCATGCGCGAGAAACACTGGTTTTGCTATGTTTCACAGAACCAAGATATGTTGTTGTAATGTTATGCTATGGTAACAGGATGGTTCTGAGTGTCATTATTTATCTGGAGCTGGTGTGCTGTTTTTCTAATTTTGTGCAGTTAATTAACAAAATAATTAAATTCAACGAGCAAGTATTGAAACTTATGGCTAATTCATTCAGTTACACTGTATTTTATGTTGTTAATTTGCTTTAAAATTATTGATTGCCAGCCCTCATCGTTTAGTCTTTTTATTAAGCTGTTTTCCTCAAAATGTACTGCAAGTAAATTGAGATTTTGCAGGGATATTTGGATACAGTGAGAAAACCTGAAACCTCTTTATTTTCATCCATTAGTAATATGAAATGGCACACATCAAGCACTTAGATACTGCTCTATTGGATGACAGAGGGTCATGGTAGTCGATGAGCACATATCACAGTCGACCTTTCACAAAGTAATGGCCTTATTGTCACATTCATCTCGCTCTCTTTTTTAATTCCGTTCTCTGTCCACACATTTTCCTCACTCCTGTGCGAGACCAGGCCCACAGCTCGGTCCGTGGGCTTGAGAAATTGCGAGACTGTCACTTCTCCACAGGAGCTGTGGAATAATGAAAAATCCACACCAATCCTAGAGCCAGTCAGGCAGAACGCCACTGATCTTAAGCCTGAGGAAAAGAAAAGATCCAGTCAGCCGCTCTCGGGGAGTTGGCGCGCATTTCTATCTGATCCGCGGTCAGTATTGCGCAAGGTCTCTTAATAGTTTAAGGCTTTGGATAAATACAGCTGGTCCCAGAACAGCATGTAAACATAGTGGTACGAGTGAGCTGAGCTGGGATGTTTCTTCAGCCACGTCTGACAGGAAGAAATGGGCGACATCAGTAATTAGGGGCACTATATTTTGTGCAGCATCGCCAACATTGTTGGTGACTCACATTTCTTATGTGACAGGCTAGGAACACACTTAGATAACAGGGCAGAATAATGCGTCAACACACAATTTTCTCGTACCGTGAATACCCGTGGTAATTTGATGGATGATGGAAATTCAGACAGCGAATCGCTTTAAATATGTATTTCTCTCTCTGTCCTTGATGGGTAGGAGACAGTCGCCCACTGAATCTGACTATGTGGGCACTGTGGTCAGGGAGCAGAAGTCGAGTTTCGGAGTTGCACTTTTTCAGACTAGGGTTGATCGCTTTCTTTCGACAAAAACAAGTTTTGTTCGTGTTTTTTGGCTACTGTTTGTTTGCACATGAGCATTCTGTCTGGGTATATATATGGCACCTTGTTCCATGAATAGGGTACAAATTGTTATCCCGTTACATGTTTTAAAAAGCATTAGAGGAACAAATCCCATCATTTTGTTGTTTGACCCTAAAAATTTTGATTCACAACTGTGTCTAACAATGAGTTTGTCACGTAGAATTGATAATTAATTCATTTTAATATAGTTATGTTTGTATATAGCTTTAAAATCCCTACTGGGTTCATTTTGGCATAATTTGCAACCCTGTTACTCATTATTATTGTTTTTAATATCTGATATTTTAAATATCGCTTTAATTTTGATGTTTATTCAGATGAAATTGTTAGAAAACAACAAAAGTTTGAGGTTTGTGTGTAAAGTATTGCTGTTTAGTATGTACTGGACTCATTCTTTAAATTTTAATTACATATGCTAATATAGTATTTATTAAAAAAAATTTAATGAGCTTTTTATATTTTCAATTTTTTAGTGTGAGGGCTTACTATTGTTTTGTATTAATAAGTGCATTTACTAATGAAATACATTTGAAATGCATATTTAATGATAAAGCACTGAGCTTGAATTGAGATGCAGATAAAATTAACTTTTATGAACAGCAGTAACGTGGAAAAACTAAATTTTTATTTACTTGCTTTTAACTAGTTGCTTATTAGCATGCATATTAGGCTGTTTATTAGTACTTTAAGCACATATTAATGCCTTATTTTACATGACGTTATTCTACATTCTTAATCCTACCCAATACCTAAACTTAACAGGTACCTTACTGACTATTAATTAGTAGTAAATTAGGAGTATATTGAGGGAAAAGTCATAGTTAATAGTTTATGTGCTCCATATTCCAAAGTGTTACCGTTACTTTATATTTAAGTACAAAACTTTGACATAAGTTGACATTTCTTGAGGATTTGATATTTTATAATCGTGATTTTATAATGGCTAAATATTAATTAAAATGCTAAACGTGTGAATAGAAATATATTAGTGAGTGGAAACGGCTAAAAAGCCAATAAGTGCTTTGCTTTTGTGTTAGGTTTACAAATGAGTACAATCTTTGAAGGATGAACAAAATCATGTTTTTGGTCACCAAATTAAAATTTAAATTAAAATTTGATAATATTTAGTGCTGGAAAATGCATGAAGCACTTTAAAAAGGCCTTGAATAGTGCTTGCATTTCGCTCTCAAATATTTGCATGAATATTCGACTATTTCTGCCTCAATACCATGGTTACAGTAGAATGTTGGTGATTTGTGGACTGAAAGCCTTCTATAACACAATGTCTCTGCTGGTTTCCATGTCAGAGCTGTTTGATCTGATAGCTACAGTTGTGTTCAAAATTATTCAACCCCCCAATGCTGTAAATGGTTTTAGAGAATTTAGAGTACATTTGTAATTGAATTCAGAATGAAATCCTACAAGGACTTCTTAAAGAAGCATATGCAACTAAAATGACATCAATTGGTTTTGTAATACAGTAGTAAATGTTTCTTTTGTGAATTCTTCATTGACACAATTATTCAACCCCTTAAAGACTACCACTCTGAAGAACAGAGGTCCATTGAAGTGTTTTCAATCAGGTATTGAAAGCACCTGTGGATGTCAGGGAGCAGCAATAAAGCCTAATAAGCACCAATTAGGCAGCTTTAAAATGACTGTGATACTCAGCTCCTTCTAGACATTTACTGGTGTGGTTACAAACATGGTGAAGTCAAGAGAATGGTCCAGGAAGACAAGAGAAGAGGTGATTACTCTTCACAGGAAGGGCAATGGCTATAAGAAGATTGCAAAGATGTTAAACATACCAAGAGACACCATAGGAAGCATCATTCGCAAATTCAAGGCAAAGGGCACTGTTGAAACGCTACCTGGTCGTGGCAGAAAGAAGATGCTGACTTCGACTGCTGTGCGCTACCTGAAGCGTAGAGTGGAGAAAAGTCCCCGTGTGACTGCTGAGGAACTGAGAAAAGATTTGTCAGATGTAGGTACTGAAGTTTCTGCTCAGACAATACGGCGCACCCTGCGTAATGAAGGCCTCCATGCCAGAACTCCCAGGCGCACCCCCTTGCTGTCTCCAAAGAATAAGAAGAGTCGACTGCAGTATGCCAAAAGTCATGTGGACAAACCACAGAAGTTTTGGGATAGTGTTCTGTGGACTGATGAAACAAAATTAGAACTGTTTGGGCCCATGGATCAATGCTATGTTTGGAGGAGGAAGAACAAGGCCTATGAAGAAAAGAACACCTTGCCTACTGTGAAGCATGGCGGGGGGTCAATCATGCTTTGGGGCTGTTTTGCTTCTGCAGGTACTGGGAAGCTTCAGCGTGTGCAAGGTACCATGAATTCTCTTCAGTACCAGGAGATATTGGAGGACAATGTGATGCAGTCCGTCACAAACCTGAGGCTTGGGAGACGTTGGACCTTTCAACAGGACAATGATCCCAAGCATACCTCCAAGTCCACTAGAGCATGGTTGCAGATTAAAGGCTGGAACATTTTGAAATGGCCATCGCAGTCACCAGACTTAAATCCGATTGAGAACCTCTGCTGGGACTTAAAGAAAGCAGTTGCAGTGCGCAAGCCTAAGAATGTGACTGAACTGGAGGCTTTTGCCCATGATGAATGGGCGAAGATACCCGTAGCTCGCTGCAAGACACTTGTGTCAAGCTATGCTTCACGTTTAAAAGCTGTTATAACTGTAAAAGGATGTTGTACTAAGTATTAAGATTGAATGTCACTTGGGGGTTGAATAAAACTGATAATGATGTGAGCAGAGAAAAGACATTTGTGGTTATTTCATTATAAATGTTATGTTATATTTGTCTGACCTACACGTGCCTCTTTGATTTAATTGTAAGCAGGATGACTGAATGATCAAAATCAATGTCAAACCGGCCAAAACAATCAATTTCAGTGGGGGTTGAATAATTTTGAACACAACTGTATATATGGTTAATATATGAACCTGAACTGTTCTGAGCTTGCAGTGCATTGTCTATTGGTTCAAACTAATAAACGGTACACGCTGTGCAGCTCAAACAAGTTGCGTGCTTTCGTTCCGCTTTAGTTTCATTTTCTCATATTCAACAGAAGTGGCAGCTCTTACCAGTTGGGCAGTGTGGTAGTCGCATCCTCTTACAAAATTTAGTTGTACTGGCAGGAAAAGACGTAGCAAAATGCCTGGAGCCAAGCTAATTTTTTGTGCTTTTGTATTTTGAAAGAATTTTTTTTATTTTATTTAGCTTTAATTTCAGTTCTATTCATTTTAGTATTTAAACTTATTTTTTCAGCTAGTTGCCAAGGCTGCAAACATTTCAAGTTTTTTATCTAATATTTATGTTATACATTATTTCAGCTTAAAAAACAACAACACTGCTTTCAACGTGTTGCCTAAGCATTCGCGTCTGCATACTTGTGCAGAGCATGTTTCTTACCAAGCTCCCCTCGCACAGATTCCATGTGCTTGTGTATCGATCCTTCTCGTCAAGGTCCACAAACACCACAAACGCACAGCAGAATTGCCATTAATTAAGCATCGCTTTACCGTGAAAGTCAATTACACAGATATCTGAATCTGAAGTCTATGAATGTTACAGCAAGGCCAGAACTCAGTCATGCACTTTATTTTGTTTATTTGCGTTTTGTCTTAGACACTCGCTCAGTGACAAAAACTCAGATTTTTGCCATTAATTTACATTGTTTCATAATAGCGATCAATTTGCTTTGCAAGGAAGCTCATTCTTATTACAGTCTTGCCTCATATGTTATCTGCACTGCGTTCAATTAGCTTCTATTCAGTGGATGTATGAAAATTAAAGGTCCATAATCCATTTAGTGTGATTAATCATTGTCCCAGCTCGTACATATTCTGACCTTGTTGAACATGGTGTTTAATGTTAAGACATTAGTGCTGGCCCAGGTCTGCTATTTATGACAGGGCTCTGAGATCTCTGCTGTCGAGTCTTGTCTGAGCCAAGCTGTGGTAAAAGTGGAGATATTAGCATTGCTTGCAGCACTCATGCCCTCCCTTTTGTTAAAGTACCTGCTTTTTCTCTGTGCCTCACTCTCCATCTCTCCTTGTCCTCCCAATTTCTCCTCACCGCTATCCCTGCTGAGCTGTGTGTGTGTGTTTGTGAGGGTGTGTGATTAATGTTTGCTGTGTGTGTAAGCAATCACTTCTCAGTTGCGCTGGCTCCGCTGTCCAGGAGTGACAGCGGTGGCCAGGCAGACGTTACCACGGTGATGCGTCCCAGTCTATAAAGATGATTTCAAACAGGCCAGGCATAAGCGACGGTGTCATGTAAGGACTCTGCTGTGGGTGAGTGAAGTGAACAGGCTAAATAGTTTGTGCACGTCTCTGGCTGAGTATCTTGATCTATTTTGCGTTGTTTTCAAGACGTACTTTTCTTTTACTCTATCTTTGCCTTCTCTCCACATCACATTCTCCTAGAGGATTTCATATTTATCCTTGACTCAAACACAATCGCCGTAAAATCTCAGTCTTATTTCTTGTGTTTTCTGCCACTGCTCAGGTATAATAAGTCTAAAGGCCTTTTGACATGACTATGGAGTCAAGCGCTAAGCTACAGTAAATGGCAGTTGAAGGTAAACAGTGATTTTGTTTATTTTTCACCATTTACTGTGCACACTTCCAGCTTTCTTGCTAGCAAGGAGTCTCGTAACATGATATTTTCCTCTCTAAAAGAACTGCTTAAACCAGCCTAAATTGGTTAGTCGGTCTATCAGCTTGCTGAAGGTTGTTATGCTTGTCTGGTTTAATGTTTTTGAATGCTTTTCAGATGGTCTGATTATCTAAACCAGCTAGAGACCACCTTGGTGAGGTCATCTAAACAAGACTAAACCAGGAAAGACCAGCCAACCACCTTAATCTAGTACAGTATTTCCCAACCCTATTCCAGGAGGCACACCATCTTTTTCTAATCAAACATCTGATTCAACTCATCAGCTTGTTAGTTTAGACTCAACTAACCCTTACATTTGTTTTTGTTTGTTTGTTCGTTCTTTAGCCAGGTTAAAAAACTCCTTGAGATTAAAATCTCTTAAACAAGAGTGACCTGGTCAAGAAAGCAGCCACAATAATATAAACATATAAATACACATCAAAACAGAAAAACAGACTCAAGGGTCACAACAGCATTTTACCAAAAGATAAATCACATAATCTTAAACTCGTTTAGTGATGGGAGCATAGTCAGCTTTAAGATGTTTCGTAAGTTATTCCAAGCAGAAGAAACATTATATTTAAAGCCTTTTTTTCCCAAGCTCTGTTCGAACCCGAAGAACTTTAAGATATAGCAAATCATTTGAACAAGATTATAACAGACATTTGTATTAGAAAAGCTGAGAGACAAGTAAGATGGAGTTAGACCACAAATAGACTGATAAATAAATCAATACCAATTAAAATTTCTTTGAGTATATAAAGATGGCAACTCAGCATTATCATATAACGTGCAATGATGTGCTTCATAGCTATAGCCAGAAATAAAACATAAAAACACTATGAAAAACTGTATCAAGTTTTATTTTTAAATAATGTACTCGGGTATTCGTGTAAAGCAGATCTCTGTAATCCAGTAGTGGTAGAAAGGTTGCAGATACTAATTATTTCCTTCCACTAAAAGAAAATAAAGGCCTCAATCTGAAATAAAAACCCAATTCAAGCTTAAATTTAGAAAGTAGTTTATCAATATGTGGCTTAAAACTTAATTAATTATCAAACAAAATACCCAGGTACTTATAACTCACAACACATTCTATTTTTGTTCCCTGTGAAGAAATAATATCAGGATGATTCCTTGGTAGAGCTTTGGAATTTGAAAAAAAAAGAAACCCATTAATTTAGTTTTATCTGTATTTAAAACCAGTTTAAGTTGACATAGACAGTTAAGTTGACATTGAGTCAGACTGTAAATAATGAAGAACTTGTAAAGCTGATGAAGCACGACAATAAATTGCAGTGTCATCTGCATAAAGATAGCATTGGGAATGTTGTCACAAATATTATTTATATACAAGGAAAATAAAATAGGTCCCAAAACAAACCCCTGAGGGACACCTTTAGAAACTGACAAAACAGATGAGGTACAATCCTTTAAAAACACACACTGTGTTCTCGCTTAAAGGTAGTTTACAAACCATTTGATAGCATTTTCTGAGAGACCAACAATGGCAAGTCTTTTTGAAAGGATGTCATGATCAACTGTGTTAAAAGCCTTCGATAAATCAAGAAAAAGAGCTGAACAATTTTCTTTACAGTCTATGGCATTAATAATATCCAAACATCCAAAGTGTGCATTGGTGTGCCTCCGGGATCAGGTTTGGGAAACACTCAAAAATATTAGAATCTGCTTTTTTCAACAACGCTTTTATATGTTATGTTTATATGTTACAGTGAAAACCTGACTCAAGTCATGTGAACGGGAATTCAGTCTGGCTTTCTTTTGGGTTTTGATTTGTCTGTTCCTTTTCTCTTACTTTCTTTCGTTCTATCTCTGCTACCTTCTCTCATGTCAGATTTTCGTTTTGCTACTGCTCATAATCTGATGCTCTTTCAGTTCATGAAGAAATATGGCTTGTGCTCTGAACCAAGGATGACGGACCTTCCATCAGGACCTACAGTGCGGTCATAGAGGATTGAATTATCGCACGACTACCGGTTTTAACAGAACATCTACAATAATATAGCACTCAGCGATCAGCTTTCAGTCATGTTTACCACGTAGATTGTCATAGTCTGCCCTTTGCCACTGATGTCAAACCAGCTTTGTCATATTTTTTTTTGTAATGAGGTTCAAGTTTAACTGTATAAGCTGCTCTCAGATCGGTACTTTACAGCACATCAGGCATATTCCAAAGGAGATCAACCCTAATTGTAAGCCTCTTTGTCCAGCATCCTCAGGGGACTCAATGTTAGACCAGAGTTAATTGTCCACTTGATGTATGTCATGTGGTACGATTGATCCACTCTGAAGGGTCCTAATGCAATGACATTCACCCAGGGAGAAGGGACACAGACGGCATGAAAGCCTCTCACTTAGCGAGTCATCAGTGGAGAGGGAAAACAACAGGCTTCTTTTTTACACTGTGAAGTCGATGAACTGAACTAGAAAGTCCATCTGTTGCTTTCCTGTGCGAGAGAAAACAAAGGACGTTTTAGTAATCCATTGCATGTTTTACAGATTGCAGCCTTGTTCTGTGTTGGGATTAAAAATCTTCATTGCTGTCAAAAGATCTTTTGCTCGAAGGAAATGAAAGTGTTTTTGTAGATTAAGATGTACAAAGTAAAAGGAGATGTGTAGGAGGTCTGGAGATGGAGAAGCCTTTAGTTCTTTGATCAGACACCGCTTAACGATTAATCTTGCTCCATGGTCATCTGCTCATGGAAACACTTGATGTATTCAAGACAGCATGAATGAATGCAATTATCAACTTATTTTATGTGCAAACAAAGTGCTGAAGTTCTCCTTATATCACTTCCAAGTGCTACTGGAATATTTTCATTTTCTTCACTCGTTTGGTGTCTTGATAGCCAGAGATTTTAACAAGAGATTCGCGCCCTCAATACCTCTTACCTTCAAGTAAGATTTATAGTTGTTGCAAGCAGTTTCTCGTTTATGAGTTAAGATTAGGATTTGGACCAGCCAGAAAACAGCCCTGGATCCCATAAAAGTCTAATTCTGCCCATGGGTGGCTGTCTGGCTATGCAACAGTCTCTTGAAGAGTTATGAATGTGGGGGAAACGGAATGAAGGGATGGTAGATACAGATCGGTAGGGTTGCAGGTTCACTCTCAGTGAAGATGTACCTAAGCAACTCGGGAGTTCCAGAGATCACAATCCTACTCTAATACAATTTTGGCTTCGAAGCAAGGCACTTAACCTCTGTTTTTTCCATTGGGCCTGATTTTGTGTACAGTAAATTGCTTAAGTTAAACTGCATTGAGGCCCTACAGATGGGGCTCCCTTAGCATTGTCTTTTAAAACCCATAGCAATGAGGGCAGCTTTGAAAACCCAGGCTTTTTTCTTCCCTCATTCATCACTGTGATTGCCCAGATCAATTCACATTTGTGCTATACCTTGCTCTAACTCAAATGCATTTCACCAGAATGCTATAAATAATGGTACATGTTTTCTATCCCACAAGCTGGTGGCTTGCTATGATCTAGGTACCTCCCAAATGGATTGTGGCTGTTCAATGCATTTGGAGGAAAACAGGACCACTGGATATGGTTCAATGTTATCTTTTTTTCCCCTGCTTATAGGGTTGCAGTACCCAGCAGACCTGCCAGGGGGCAGCACAGCACTGTGAATGACAGTGTAGCACGAATGAAGAGATGAAGAGAACGTCCGCATGCTTTTTGGATTCCTGTTTAAGACATGCTTTCCAACACAGAGTGATAATATGGCAGCTCTTCAGGTTAGACCTTGCGAAAGACAATAACAGACTCTGAGGATGTTGAGACATCGATTCAGAGCTCATCTTCTCAAATTTATTTACTGTAAAGGGTCAAGCATTTTCTTTCTTAGAAATACCTACTTTTGCAAAATATCTTCTCTAAAGGTGTCTCTTCCTTTCACAGCGGAACATTGATACTGCTGCAGCCATGTAGCTCCTGATTTTGTTACTAACCATTAAAGTATTCTTTTGCACTTGTAGATGCAGTTCTACCTGGAAGACTTTAACTCTAACCCTAATCCTCAGGGATAGGTATTGGAAACCAAGTGCAAGAAGTTTATTGATTGATTTTGGGAATTTGACATCGAAGTGCTGAAATGAGAATTCACCAAAAGTTCTGTCTGAAGGAGAGCCCATTCCTTCCAGATCCATGTGCAGTATTTTTAAAGAGAAACTTAATCAATGGCGACTGGCCATAATTCACGCCATTGGACCTGAACGACAAAGCTGCCCCGCTGTCTGGCTTCTGCTACTTAGCCACTTTAACCTTTGACCTCTGGCGCAAAATCATGGCTGGGATATATTTCTCCTTAACACCTTCATCTTTTGCCTCAGGCTCCCACACAACCCTGTCAAGTCTTTATTAAAGAAGTGTAAGATGGTACACAAGGATAAATAAAGACTCACCTCTGTAGCAAGTAATCACCCATTACTAGACAGCGTAGTCATCCGTCGTCGTCTCCGTGACGGCACGTCCATTAATCACTTCCAGCATCCGACTCAAATTCTCTGTTTTTCGGAAGGCTTAGTATCAACTCCATTTGCCTTGGCTTTCAGTGTGAGCTTAACTTCCACTTATTCATTGAGACTTTAATAGCTTAGAGTAGCTTCGGTCCCGTTTCAATATTTGGAACAAAAAAGCTTGGACTCTGTCCCTCCCTGTCTCTCTGCTGGTAATCAACGGACGAACGAATGGGTCTGCCAGTTATTGAGCGGGTGGATGGATTAAATGATCCCTGAGGAACTGCTATATCACCTTTGCTAGCCTACTCCAGCAAAGGTAGTTTGGGATAAGCTGGTTCAACCCCTTGTTCTGTCGCGGTTGCTGGGAATGGTGCTGATCTGTCTTGGAAAGCTGTTCTTGTCATCCACGGTTTGATTCGACACATGCCTTATGCCCAGCTAATGCTTAGCTACCGTGTCAAATGCCATAGCATCTTCATGCTAACCTTTTATTGACCCAAACCAGACATGAGCCCAGTCCTGAAATGCCCCAATCCTCAATTCTAATTTTGATGACACTAGCAAGCCATTAGCTGATGAAATATATGGCAATTCTCTGAAAATGAATGATGATGAAGTAATTTTGAGAACACATGTGGCTACGATCGGCCCACAATCTGCCAGATCATGAGTCCAGCTGTCTTTGTGCTCTGGTTGCTGGATTCACAGAATCATACCAAAGGGTCGGTAAGCTCAAACAATAAAGGAAATTATTATAAGGAAACTATAGAATGATAGACTTATTTATCATGGTTGATTGTGTTATTCTAAGACAACTAAGATAGCTGTCAGTAGCTGTGTAGGTACTCTTTATTATTCAATTAATACTTCTTTTTAACATATATATGCAAATGGATCTTGGGTATCCCTTTTAACTTTCAGTAAAGTGTTGGAACATTACTGCTGCCTTCTAGCTTGAGTGCCATGAAATCCTGAGGATTTCCCATGAAGTCTATCATTTTTTTTTTTTTTGGTACGAGTAAACAATTTTGCGAAGAGGGCCCTGATCTCTTGCTTGCCCTCTGGCCATTTCACAACAAAGCTGTTAGCACAAACTGCCAAACAAAATATGACTGACGCTGACCCCTGACCGGCAATAAACTGAACAATTTTCCTTACACTGCAAGATTCAGCGTTAAGCCACAAAGTGGACGATTACATTAAAGGCTTGTTTGAAGAGTGTGCAGACTAGTTTGCTAACACTATCAAAGGGCAAAATGTACAGTTTTGTGTGGGCTGACACCAATCAACGTCTGTTTGAATACTATTCAGAAGGTACTACGTATCTCATACACTTTATAGAAAGACTAACAAGAGAGGGCATATTTACTTAAAGGTGAAATTTCTTCATTGCTAGCAGCATTGTAGCAGCTCTGCTGATCCAGATGTTGGCAGTTTAAGTTGGGACGACCTGTTTTTAGTGTATTTTATCTAATTTTATAACACATTTCACATAATTACACATTTTCAAAACTTGTTTTGAGTAAATGATGACAAACTTTTTGGGTGAACTAGCTTAAACGATTACACCACAGTAGTCACATTTACACTTTCTTCAGTTTGAAAGCATTCCGATTGATGAATCCGAACATAGTGGTTACACGAACGCTTAAAAAAATTCAATGGGTTTGAGTTTGTACGTCACAAGGTTCAAATATGATTGTATCTTCGGCATGTGCACATCCTCCGTTTCTTTAACTAATTAGGAGACGACAAGCACCCAAAACTTTGTACCATGATGCTTATGTTAATAAAACAGTAAAAACGTCCATTCCCATATGCAAAAAAAAAGGCTACTGCAGAGGAAAGTCCAAAGTAAGCACTTGTGGGACAACATTGTCCTGGACCACTTCACAGATGATTAGTGGAAAAATAATTTTAGATTAAGACGACAGTTGTTTATTATATTCATAATATTGTGGCTGTCGTGGCCTAATGGTGAGGGAGTCTGGCTTTTAACCTGAAGGCTGCTGGTTCGATTCCCATGCCGGCTGGAATTGAAAGTGGGCTTTGTGAATAAACAGCACTCTCTCAGCAGCACCTTTGATACCATGACTAAGGTCCCCTTGAGCAAGGCACCTAACCCATGATTGCCTCACTTGTCAGTCACTTTGGATAAAAATGTCTACTAAATGTAATGTAATGTAAACGCAAAGTATTCAACAACAAGATTGTGTGTCCTATTTCGCCATTGCACATGCGCAAAACTTTACATTTTTGGTTTTCAGTCCAATCAAGTGTTCACATATCTTGTGGAATGGTTTAGAAAAGGCTTATCCCACCCCTCTAAAAGCGATTTTTGATCATTCTTGATCCGATCGAGTATTTTTATTCAGATTGGACTTTTAAACTGATTGAAATTGGAATACAACGCTCCATGCAATCGCACCTAATGACCGTGTTCCCGCCCTGGTGGAGTTGGAAGGCCGAATCAGACAAAATCATACAAAAAAGCTTATTTAACTAAAAATGGGGAATGTTAAATCACATCACAGGCTCTACCAGTGGCAAACAACTAAGGAGAGTAATTAACATCAATGGGCCTCTTAGTTTAAATCAAGGCTTCATGATCCTCATTTATTTGAGTCCCTGAGTTCTGCCCAAACTTAAATACTTTCCCCAGTGTTTGTGGATTTAGGCGGTGTAAATCCGATTCAATCCAATTCTGAGTTGAAATCACACAGTTTGGTGACTTACACAGTTGGCTGAGCTGCTATGACAATGAGATATGGGCGTGAAGGAATTTTATTGATCCACAAGCAGCACAAGGCACACAGTTTTCTCAGTGCATGTATATAGGTGTGTTCTCTACCTTGTTTTAATATGAACCCGTACAGCTATTTATAAGCAAGAATACAGCATTTTCGAGATGTGTAATGTGTGTTTTGTTGTCAGTTTTTTGAACTGGTATAGACAAGTTCAGGTTAATTTACTCTAGGCCTCCTGAGGTAACTGCTGCTAAGGCAACATGGTTCATGCGAATCATGCCTAAGCAAATCATCATCTTACATGCCTTTACATTGACAGTCTCTCTCTATTTCCCCACAAACGGTTTACTCAAGAGAGTAGATTGTAACCCTCTCGCATCCCACTCCTGTGAAACGTGAACATATGCAAATAGACTTGTAATTGATCTGCTGGGGGACTTGGCACTTGAGTGACAGTGAGGCCATGTCTCTGCTGTTGATTTCAAACAAGTTTTTTCCTCGCTGTAAACAAGATACAAAACATTCGGTTGCTGTAGACAACATGGTGGGTTGTTCTTATTACAGACAATGCAATACCTTCAATTGCGAACAAAGTGGTTTCAAAGGAACATTGGTGTTGTTTCACATGCTCCGCCACAAATACAGTGCCACGCCGTACATGGATTACAGTTGTTTTCTTTGAATCTCTGTCACCGTAATTCGCTGTGAGCATTGCACTGCTTGAATCACCCTGTAAATCGTGTGCGGATCAACCCGACCAATGAGACTGATGCGAATTTGCATCCGCTCACATTTTATGTCTGTTTTGACATTTATCCGAGGGAAGCTATATTCATGCTGCTTAGCTGTATGCACGTGTGTGTGTGTGTTAGAGTGAGATTAAATCTGCTCTGTAATGTTTAGTGGTGTGAAGTTTGCCAATCTTTTGCTTTACCCAAGCAAAAGGAGTCTTTTTCCATAAATGCAAGAAGCTTCGGTCCCCCATGACAAATTGAATGTTGTTGTTGTTGTTGTGAGATTAGATATGCTTTATTTGACTAGAGTTTAGAAGAACTGTTTGAACTACATGAATCTTGAATTAAAATGATTTGTTTTCTCAATCTTTCCGAATTCGGGGAACAAAAGAAGTGCTGAATGAAGTGAATATCTACCTTCGATCAGTTGAAAGAAAATCTGAAAATGCATCCTGTCATTTGCCATCGACAAAGAAGGTCTTTGTTAAGATCAACACCTGTATATGCAGCTTGTGAATGACTCTATACTGCAGGTAGAGGCATTTTATCAAATTAACACTTAATGCACAAAGAAGGACCACTTTAATGGTAATATCATGGTGTTACTGTTGACAAAGTTGGGGTCAGTAAGATTTATTTAAAAGAAACTATGTTTATTCAGCAAGTATCAAAAGTGACAGAAAAGACATTCATGTTACAAAAGATTTATTTAAGTCAGGTAAATTTTGTTCAAAATCTTTCAACACTGATAATAATAATAAGAAACGTTGAATCAGTATTTTAGAATGTTTTCTGAAGGATCATGTGACACTGAAGACTGGAGTAATAAATAGCATTTTAAAATAAATTTAAAATTTATGTTACATTATAAAATTTCACTATCACTGTTTTAATGTATTTTTGGTCATACATATGCAGCCATGGTGAGCATAAGAAATAATTTCAAAAACATAAAAAAGAAAAGCACTTGCTGACCCCAACATTTTGAACGGTATTATGATGTCAAATTATGGTTTTGCCAAATGATGCCTTGTTTGTATCATGAAGTTGCCACTGGAGGTTAATTTTTGAAAAGTGCATTTGACATACTTGCTTCTGGCATTACAGTTTTTCTATTTTTTTTTTTTTTTAGGTATTTTTTGTATATTTTTTAACACATTTTCTTTTTTCAATGGAAAAAAAATCATACATAATTTGGTTTCGCCTTCCGATGTTGATGATTAACATCTTTTTTACACCTTTCATTAAACATTTATACACACACACACACACACACATATGTATATATATATATATATATATATATATATATATATATATATATATATATATATATATATATATATATATATATATATATATATAAAAATACATACCTTTTAGGCACTATTTACATATGCAACTATATTTGTTCCCCATTCATGGACAGTGTCCAACATATAGTTATAATCGAGATTGGACGGGGAAGTTTGAGAGAAGATTATGAGGGTTAAAGTTCCTAAATATTATAGATAACCTAAATTCGATTAAAGTAACTAAAAATTCGGTTAAATTGTGGTGACTTCTGCCTGAACAAAACTAAATGTGAGTGAGTAAATAGCAAGTTTCACAGGTGACACATCTATGCAACCTTGATCTACAATTACATGGAGGCACTGAATTGCTAGTCATTACGTGTAAAGTTTTTATCATTATCGCAAAAAGAAATGTTTGCAATTAGAATCTCTTTAGCTATTAACTTATGTGCAGCAAAGCAAGGAACAAACAGTATTGGTTAATTTTTAGTAACGGATATTATGTTCTTTTCTTCTAAGCGGTTTTGATATATTGATAACATAAAAGTCAAAGTCTGTGGCAGAGTACACATAAGCTTCCCTCTCTGTTGATGTTTGCTGGTTCTCTGACTGTGAGAAACCGTGAAATGCTAATTACTTTTCGACACAAACTCTGTGGAGAGATGTTTGATCAGCAGTAAATAAACTGTGGAGATAAATAAGAACCTGTTTACATTTCTGTTTACATGCTTTCAATCTTGATACCGCATGCTTGGTTTTGATAAACACATTCTTGGCCTTATCCTTGATTCTTGATGTAATTAATCTTTGTCTTAGCACATAAATCTGGACTAGACCATTCAAATCAGGGTTAGGTTTTTCAGCGGTGACGTGCTTTAGTTGAGACCTGATCACCGGTGGGTCCCTTGGTTCCTAAACCTTAAAATGACCTGGTACTTTTCAGCTACAGCGCTTATTTTATCCGGGTGGTACTGGGAGGCAGAAAGTGGTACAGCCCCAATGCTACTCCCATCCTAATTTGCAGCTTTTAGTTGTTCATTAGCATGGTAATTAGGCTGCTGGGAGATGCACGAGGCGAAATTTATACCTGACAGTTTCAGTGCATTGCGTATGATGCGGCGAGCATGCAGAGGGGCATGCAGGCAAAATGCGCGTGGGTACGCATTTGAGTTTCGGGAGGGGTGCGGGCTGCTCGTTCCTTCTAATGAAGCAGAATTTTTGCTGAAGACAGGCCTCCGTTAATGGAATTTGATCCTAATTATTAGATTGCATTACATACAAACATAGGGGACCTTTTTCGGAGCCGGCTTCCTGCCATTATGGTCTCTGTTTATCTGTTTGCGCTGTTCGAGCTGGCCTCCCCCTCTTGCTCCCATTTTTTCCGTTTCACTCATTACGTGCTACATCAAAATTATCTCTGGTGTCACAGGACAGACGGATTGTGTTTAAGGGCACCACACTGGTTGCAATGGCCCGTGATGATGCCGGTAATTAGGATGGAACTGTTGATAATACTCATAAATATGACCCCTGACAAATACATTTACACAGCTGAAGTTGTTCCATATACAGATATCCGTCTGCCCTTCACCATTATGTTTCAAAAAAGTCATTTTGAATAGTTTTTTTTGGCTTTTGCTTAACCAAATGAGAAACATTTTTTGTAGCAGCATTTATTCATGAATTTATGCTGTTTATTTATAAGGAAAGTGGATGTCTTTTTAAATTTACATTAGGGAAATTAAAAGCATGACTGTGTATCGAACCCTAAACCGCATATTTTTCATTTTGCAGAGACTTCTTGTCGCCAACCAGCCAATGAGGATTTTGATGAGATTTATCGATAAGCAGTTTTTGTTGCTGTGACACATTGCAGCTCAGCCTTGAGGAGAATTGTGAGTAATGTTTTTGTCTTCGCCCGCTCTCTTTATGTGTGACCAGGCATTTACGTCTGAAGGAACAGGAATATTGGCCGAGCGTTCTATATTAATTGATTCACAATGCTGAAAAAGGGCTAGCGTAAGCCCACACATACGATACTAAAGATTCACAGTGGATTAATATTTGAAACATACATTTTCTGTAAAGCGGTTTTGAAAACATATGTATGGAAGTTTGTCTCTGCCATGAAATAAAAAATAAAAAAGGTAATTGCAACTTTATATCTCATAGTCATGTGTGATTTAAAGTCGGAATTACGAGTTGTGGTGTTAGAATTGCTTGATTTAAAGTCAGAATTGTGTGAAATAAAGTCAGAATTGTGAATTATAGTAAGAATTGCATGATTTAAAGTCAGAATTGTAGTTAAAAAGTCAGAATTGCATGAAATAAAATCAGAATTGTGTGAAGTAAAGTCAGAATTGTGTGAAATAAAGTCAGAATTGTGTGATTTTGAAGTCAGAATTGTAGTTAAAAAGTCAGAATTATGAGGTATAAAGACAGAATTGTGTGATTTAAAGTCAGAATTGTGAGTTATAGTCAGAAATGCATGAAATAAGGTCAGAATTGTGTGATTTAAAGTCAGAATTGTGAGTCATGGTCAGAATTGCATGAAATAAGGTCAGAATTGCATGATATAAAGTCAGAATAGTAGTTAAAAAGTCAGAATTATGAGGTATAAAGACAGAATTGTGTGAAATAAAGTCAGAATTGTGAGTTATAGTCAGAATTGCATGAAATAAGGTCAGAATTGTGTGAAGTAAAGCCAGAATTGTGTGAAATAAAGTCAGAATTGTGAGTCATAGTCAGAATTGCATGATTTAAAGTCAGAATTGTAGTTAAAAAGTCAGAATTGCATGAAATAAAGTCAGAATTGTGTGAAATGAAGTCAGACTTGTGAGTTACAAAGCTAAAATTACATAATATAAAGTTAGAATTGCCTGTTATAAAGTCAGAATTGTTTGATTTAAAGTTAGTGTTATAATATGCAATTGTGAGGGAAAAAAATCTGACATTTTTTCTCAGAATTTCAAGTTTATATCATACCATTCTGATTTTATAACTCACAATTGTGTTTATATTTTGTAATTGTGAGAAAAAAGTCAGAATTGTGAGATGAAAAGTCACAATCACCTTTTTTATTGTTTATTTAGTGGCGGAAACAGGCTTCCATTGATATGTGTTGTAAGAATCGCTTTGCAAATAAACGTGTACTGAAGTATCCTCAGTTTTAGGATAGAACTACTGAGAGTACCTTGTAATTCAAAATTGAATTAAAATCGCAGACTGAAGACATAAATTTCGTTGTTACCAGCAGCTAACTCCAATAAATTTCACCCTCGCAGATTTGGGATTCACTCAGATGTCGTAAAATACCGCACCACTTCTTATTCTCCTGAAAAACAGGGTGTCTGCTCTGCTAAGATAAGTTGTTAGCCGGTCCCACATTTGGACCGCCATCTCTCTCTGTCGATGACCGCAGCAATAAGGTTGTCAAAACACTCTTCAGCACTATTTCACACTCTTCGTGCCTGACTGCGACGTCACAAAATGCGCCTGGAGTGGAGTTGAGTGCTGTTTCTGGACGATGGACAAACAGATACAAGCGCTAGACAATGCGAGAGTGCAGAGGCCCGAATGCTGACAAGGGGGCCGATGGACGGCTTTAAGTGGCAATTTCCATATTTTTCTGCATGGTTTCCCCTTTGGCTGGGTTACCATGGTGTTTCTGTCAGTGCCAATGATGGAATCTGCCAAAGACCTCTTGCTAACGCACCGGAGAGGTAATTTGGGGGACAGCTGCTCTGGGTGAGGGAGGGTTGGCTTCATCAAAATGGCTTTTGTACAAAACAGCATCTCTCTACTGGTCCCGAGGCAAAAAAACACTGCGTAAATGGATGTGCATTGTACAAAGTGTGATATTACGTGACTTGCCGGTGGAGTGTTTTTGAAGATGCTAAATTTAGTGTATGTTTCTCTGGAAATGATAATAATAATAAATGTGCTTCATCAGAAATGCGTAATTGACCCTTCGCCGGCAGTTTGATTGACAGGCGATCTGACCAATCATAACCCTGAATCTGCAATTTTGTCTGACAAAGCAGTCAGGGGAGTCAGTAGATTAACGTTGGTGAACTTGAAAAATTGAGTGTACTCACGTCTTTCCGCGGTTGAAAAACATTCCTTCTGATGTTCATTCATGTTTATTTGATGCTATAAATGAACTAGTATGAAGAGATGATCGGTTCACGAGCCGCTTGAAGGAGCTACAGCGATCTGTCACAACATATTAAAGAGACTCTATACGCTATTTATTGTTTAAACTTTAAACGTTAAAAAATTACAATATTTTAAATGTGAAACTGTTTCATATCAAAAGTAACCTGCTCTGTCTTGTCTGTCAACATGTTGTCAGTGTCCTCTTTGCTCCTTTGTGAGAACATGATGTGTGGTGTTAGAGAGCATGGCTTGTCAAACATAGCAACAGTAACTAAAGGGGGCGGGTCTTTACGTGGGGTCAATTGGGGTTTCCTTCCTAAATTTACTGTGTAATCTCACACGTGCATCAACGAGTTAAAAAGCTTGTGGAATTTTTGATGGCATGCATTATTGACAATGACAAAATGTGAAAATTGTTTGGAGGAGCGTGTTAAATATTCATGAGGCGGCTTTTCAAGGTGGGCAAAGACAGGGGAATCCATCATTTCCTTTGAAAATGCAGTTATGCTATTAGGAGATAAATATTTATTAACGGATCGTGTACACTACAGCTTGTGAAAACTGCAGACTCGGATGCGACACTGACCGCTAAGAGGAAAATCTGTGACACTTTTACTTTCATTAAACCAGGTGTCGGTTGTATCCGTAGAAGCGGGGTCAAAGAAAATACCTGATGTACTTCACTTGAAGGCTTGATCACTTCCTCTTTTCTATCTCTTCACTTTCGACTCGTCAGAAGAGTCTTATTGTGTTCTTCGCCGCTCTTGGCTTTCTATCTTGACTGCTCTCTTTCTGGGCTTCATTACACAGGCTGTCCAAGTCTGAAATTGAGGTTACTTTGGACAAGGGCACAATCATTCTTTCGAAGCACGCTGAACTTCTCCGTTTGTGTGTTTGGCAGGTTTTTGCACTTGATAAAATACCGGCAGACGTCTTCAGAGTTGGAATGGAGCATCTAACAGCGAGAGTCCCGGAGCAAGAGGGGTGCCTGCGACCGCGGAGAGGTCTGTCAGCCGCAGAAATGAGAAATCTCGCTCTCCTGGAGAGACCTCTTAGGTGAGTGGAAATGTTTTCTGCTCCGCCTCATCCGTGTGGGGTGTTTTCTCGAGATGTGGGCCGCGTCCGTTTGGCCGACCTTCAACGAGAAGAGATAATGGATCTTTCTCATCTGCCGGCTATTGTGGAAGTTCACCGGTGAGTTTTCCGGGAAAGAACATCCATCACGTCTCTATTGCGTGTTTTGAACATGTATGAACTGTGACTGATGGTTCCGTCGATCCTCATTCTGCTACGATCAAAACCTGGTTCGTCCTTTCAGAGGTTTATAAAAATGACTAACGTTACTCCACAAATAGAAACGACCGCTTGTCGAAGCTCAGCAGGTACAGTATGGAGCGCAGGACGCAAATAGATTACAGCAATAAAGACAGGACGAGTGAAAGGGTTAGATGACCTGGTAATGACCTTTTGATTAACCAATGAAATAGAAATAAATACAAACTTCACTGGGGCATTAAAACGTCCGCTTAAAGAGGAAAGGGCAGAAACCTCTACAGATTTGGTTTGTCAAGACACCTTTTTATTTTAGAAATTAATATGGTGTTTTTCTTAACCAAGATTGGTTCCGTTCTCTGTTTTATTTCACACATGGGATCCATCAAGAGCTCTTGACATTTCAGCTTTTTCCTTCAAAGAAAGTCAAGAATGAAGGCAATTTAACACACAAACCACTGTGGAATTCAGTTAATTAGTTGTCCGTATACACTTGAGGCCTTTTCCCCAGAAAGTAATTATGAATCGTTATCGATTTCAGTCATTACCTTAATTAATTCACTAAATTTATCATGTTAAAAGATTACAGAAGATTAGAGATTTACCCTTTTGCTCGGTGGTATATCTTTCTTCAATGCAACATGTTCTACAGATCAGTCAAACAAAGTGATGCCTAAATACGTTTGTCTTTGCCCATTGCTCAGTAATTAATGCCTTAAACTATAAACGTTTCAGCGCAGGTACCAGCTTAACCAAACAATCGAGTGGTATATATTTGGAGGTAGACTATAGTGTTAGCTTAGCTGGTGGGGCATGAAGTACTTATCCAGCTTTTGCTCGGTCTGCCAATTCCCATGGCACTTGAGGAATCGATAGTGTTTGAACCCTCGCCATCATGGCAGGCCTCTGCCACCGCACACATGGTACAACAGATCAATTCTCCCCTCAGCCTGCCCAGAAACAAGGCCGATGGGCTTTATTTGTTAGGGCGCATCATTTCACTGGGTGTGTTTAGAATACTAGTCTACTACTGAATACTGTGTACTCTGTTTGCTGCTTACTTAGTAGTAGTTGGTATTTCAAGTACACTACATTATCACTTTGTGTTGCATGTTTGCTTCACCTTTAGCAAACAGATTCAAATCAAATTATGAATCAATAAAAAAAGTTACAAGTTGCAGCTGTAATGCTATTGGTTCATTCATCACATTGGAAATCGAAGGTAAAGTCAGACACAGCGCATGGATTTTGGCAAATGTAGTAGGTCATTCTGTGATTCCCAAATGAATGACTGTGAGTTGTTAATGTCTCATAACCATGTTTCAGGGCTAGTGTAGTTTGATTCCTGAACAACTGACTCTTATGATCTGGTTCTTAGTTAATCAGAACAGCATGACTGGTGTAGTCCATTTGATTTCTGAACACATCACTCTTATGAACCCGGTTCATTTTAGAGAATCAAACACCATAAAGTATACAACTTACTGTGTTATGTTGCATCCATCCAACATAAAATGAATTCATATGACACATGTGGGTTAATAAATGCCTTCGGATGTGAAGCCATTGGTTTTTGATTTAAAAGAAGAGAAGCTTGAGTTTTCATACATCGGGTTAGAGGTCACCCTTCTGCTGGAACTCGACTCTCTTATGAACGTGCATACAGACTTTGCTGGAAGCCGTCGATTATAGTTGTATATTAATGTTTTAAATATGGATATTTTTCTCACAAAAACCCATCACTTCACTTCAGAAAGAATTTATTAACTCACTGGAGTCATATGGATTACTTTTATGATGGACAGATGTGCTTTTTGGGGCTTCAAAAATTCTGGCACTATTCAATATTATTACAAAGCTGTGAAGAGCCAGGATATTACTTAGCCAGGATATAACTCAGATTGTGTTTGGCTGAAAGAAGAGAGTCATATACACCTAGGATGGCTTGACGGTGCAAACTATCCTTTTAAGACTTAAATCAGTGTAGTTACTGATTGGTTGTTCATATCATAATGTTCATTTTATTTAAGGAATGAATGTTACCATTTTTTTGTTGAATATTGTTTTTTAATATAAGCATGTTAAAAATCTTTATAAATACTCTCATGCAAGTTTTTTATTGATATGTATTTTTTTTTTTTTATTATTCTTATTTCTAGTTTTCCAAATATGTCTTCCATAGAAGTATTCAGAGAATCGTTAATGGTATTGTTAACGAACCGGAATCATTAAGAGGAACCAGAACCAAAATTTCTCATGATTCCCAACCCCACTGCCTGTTTATCATAATAGTTTTGAAATGAAATATTCAACAAGCACATATGGTTGTGGTATTTGAGTGTCCACACATTTGCCCTTACAGTGTGTTTCGATTCCATTAAAGGACAAAAATAAGACTCTAGTGATGTATCTTCCCTTTAAAAAAAACATTTTAAAGCTTTCTTCATTCCCTGGTGTTCCTTGCAGTGCAATAGTCATCGAACGTTTTGAGTGGCCCGACCCTCTGCACACATTTGTCATTCCTACAGCCTCCATGTCTCTACTGTACCTCTGAGGAAGATATGTTTGGTGGATCTCTTTTCTCTCTTTCAGCTGACAGGTGTGTGTGTTTATGTGTGGGAGAGAGCTGGGAGAATCCTGTTGTGATCGATTGACGCCGTTGACAGATGTACGCCAGCGAGGAAAGTGCTAAACTGAGCCTGGCATTACTAAATTAACACTTCCCAAATTGATCTGCAGGGGCAGCTTTAAGACACCGATCTCGGGGAGAGACAGGGCTTCCGCAAACACGAGTGTCATCTGCCACCATCTTTCCCGCGTAGCCTCTGGGAATAATGCGACGGAATCTATGGGGCGGATTCTGGCATCGCAGCCCTCCCTCCTCTCCAGTTGTATTAGCAGGAACGTGGGAGGAGGAAGAGAGAGAGAAAAGCAAGACTGAGAAGGCCATTATGGAACGAAGAATGTATCCTCATGAACAGGCAGCGGGGTTGGAGACGGCGCAAATGAGAGAGCCGACATGGCCATTCCTGGGGCCTCATTACCTTAATGGAGAACCATCGGTTCTGCTAGGGTTTCTCGAAAATCTCCCCTGACACGATTGCTTTCCTCTCTGTGCACAGCCTTAGTGGTGTCAAATGAAGAGAGTGAGAAAGAAAGAGACAGAACAGGAGCTATCCGAGCGGTTTGGTGAATTGCAAGGGAAGATTTGTGCGTTTGGTACAGTAATAAGGTCTTGATTGGGACTGGAATCCACCGCCGCACTTTATAAAGTCGCCTGTGGTTGACACCACCGCGGCCTTAGCCAATGGAAAATCATGTAAGCACTGGTCCGGATTTCTCAGTAAAGGCACTTAACAGAGAACAACCCCAGGATGGATGTAAAGCACTAGGACGTGCTAAATTGCTTCATGGTTTAAAGGGTTAGTTCGACCAAAAATCTAAGTTTTGTCATCATTTCCTCACCCTCACCTTTGTTCCAAACCTATAACCCAAATGTCTTGGATGGCATACAAAATGAGACATTTGGCAGATTGTCCTCTTTTCCAAATGAAATGGGACAGTTTCTGCCTAGCTCCAAATATGAAAACGATAGCGTTGTGTATAACGTTTGGTTTTCTATGATGTTTTCTACATTGCAACTTCTGCTGATTTGTTAGCTAATGTTAACTGGCTAACATAGATGAGTTTTTTTCAGAATTGCAAAAATTACTTGTAATAGTCTTGAAAGCAAGTGTAAGAATCTGTAGAAAACATTTATTTGTTATTTTATGTATTTAAGTATTTATTGTTTTTTAGATAGACAAACAGACAGATAGATCGAAAGACAGTCAGACAGATAGATAGATAGATAGATAGATAGATAGATAGATAGATACATAGATACATAGATAGATAGATAGATAGATAGATAGATAGATAGATAGATAGATAGATAGATAGATAGATAGATAGATAGATAGAAGGATAGATAGATAGATAGACAGATATTTTTGTTTCCAAATATTTCTTTCTCTGAAGTGCTCAGTATTTGAATGAACAAAATGTCTGTAAATAAAGCTTTAAATTAAATGAAAAATAAATGCAAATATTTATAATAAAAATAATTGCTATAAATAACAATCATTCATTTGTGACGGGGCCGGTGAAAATGGTGGCAGAGCACTTAAATATCAAAACTACTGCAGAACGATATCTTTATTGTTGATAAAATACTATTAATACTTATATCCTTCTGACATTCAGCTATGCTTTTCCTTTTGTGTTCCATGGAAATAAGATTGGTAAGTAAATAGGAGAGTAAGTAAATAATGACTGAATTTAAGTGTAACAGTTCACGACAGTGACAAGAAAGTGACATTTCAATGCCCTTTTATAAATTATTTGGTAAAGTTATGCAATAGTTAGTGTTATAAATAATGATGTAACTCTTCCTCACCTTAGCGTGCATTTATTGCATCAAAAGCGTCCCAAAGACTTGTCTGTGCTGATGTTGACGGTGAGGCAGCTGCGCTCCTGCAGGCTGTCTTCAGCTGACGCTAAAAGGTCGGTAAATGTTATTAAGCGGCAGCGAAATGACATCATAGCATGCAATACGGCATTGATCTGGTGACCCAGTCTTGAGGATGTTTCTGTTTCTTCACTTACATTGTCAAGGGCGTCTTTTATGTTGTTATCCGGGAAAGAATGTGGAATTTTTATCAACGAGTTTCCCCACTACACGTTTTGCCCCTCAGCTTTAAACAGACCCAGCCGTAGCAAACCAAAAGAAGAAAAAACCTTCAGAGAGCGGCGGAAGTCCTTGAATGCAGGCCGTTGCTTTCCATTTGGGAATTTCAGAGAAGATAAGAGGAAACTACTTGGCGAGGAATGAAAAGAGAACAAGTTCTTGCAGTTTAGCGGTTTATAATCAGCACTAATGAGGCCTACATCTCTCTTGTGCATCTATAGAATCATTTTGCTGGCTGTTCAGTAACAGACAGTAACCTTGGCAACTATGATATATATTAAAGGGTATTATGATTCAAGACTTCAAACTGAAGCTAATTAATGCTACTTAAATTGGATTATGACCGGTATATTTCAGCGGCAAATAGTGTTCACCTTATTGTCTGTTTCGGCATTGATCTGTGCGTTTTGGATTACGTTCAATTTGATTTAAGCAGACCGATATGACATCATACACACATAAGCCGGAAACGGGCTGATAAATCAAGGTGATGTCGGCACCTCCAGGGTTTGTCTTAAGATTCAGACTTGAGTAAAATGACCCTGCGCTCTCTCTCTCTCTCCCAGAAAATTTCCCCTCCGTAGTCGCTTTCCTTACAATGCAGCGGCATCATCAATAGTCATTTATAGAAGGGACGCTCTCCACACCGATAGATGCGATGAAGATTCATAGCTGCCATTTTAATGCAGGTGTGGGCAGGTGTGTGCGTGTGATGAAAATGCGCATGCATTCACGCTCTTTCTGTTCGGTTTCGTGGCCTTGTTTTGCGGCGAGGGAGAGAGGAGATCTGGAAAGTAGGAATAAATCTCTGTTGTGTCGTACAGGTGTGATGCCGGATTTGAGGGTGATGTGGAGGTCTGTTGAAGGTCAGTTAAAGGTCACACTTACACCTGCGCAAGCATCCATTCCCGAGATACATGGAGCCGTGTTCATCTAATGGCACTAAAGTGGTAGATGCCCTTTAACATTGATTCAGAACAAGCCATCTTTCCTCGCTTTTTGAATCTGCAGTGGCACGGCAACAGAAATCACATTTTAAGCTTTAAATGTGAGTTTTCAGTCTAAATTGAACGTAATCTGATAAAAAGACTCATGTACCACAATGGAATGCAAACGCATCTTTCTATTGGTTTGTCCTTGAAAAAAACAAATATTCAGCAGAGTAGTCTGATTCAAAAACAAATGACTCTTTTGAGCCGCTTCTTTTTAGTGACTCTAAAACACAAGACATTACTATTTAATTCTGATTTACAGTAAATGACTTTTTTGAGCCGATTCTATTCAGTGCAATCAAAAAATTACAATGTGACCAATGGGGTCTGATTCAACAAATGATTCTTATGAGCCGGTTCTTTTTAGTGACTCAAAAACATACAATGTGACCAATGAGGTCTGATTCAACAAATGATTCTTATTGAGCAACATACTGTGCATCCAGTGTTATTCAAATCATAAACAAATGAATCTTGTGTGTCGGTTCTTTTTAGGGAATCAAAACCTATAACTTTACAAGTATGATCTGATTCATGAACAAATTAGTTTTATGAATCAAAATCGAAAAATCAAATGAATCAAAAATGACCAGTTTTATGAGCCGTTCTTTTGAATGAATTTAAAACGTCTAGGTTACGTGTATAACCCTCGTTCCCTGAAGGAGGGAATGGAGACGAATTGGCATATCGCATGACCCCTACGTGTAATGTCTACACGAAGGCTATAGAATCTAGCGAACGTGTTGGGTGTCGCCCAGCCTGCAGCTCTACATATATCTGTTAGCGAGGTGCCATGAGCCAGCGCCCAGGAAGAAGCTACTCCCCTAGTGGAGTGAGCCCTCAACCCGAGCGGGCAAGGCACACCTTGGGACTGATAAGCCAAGGCGATGGCGTCCACTGCCCAGTGGGCCATCCTCTGCTTGGAGACAGCCTTTCCCTTCTGCTGGCCTCCGTAACAGACAAAGAGCTGGTCTGAGGTCCTGAAGCTTTGATTTCTGTCCACGTACAGACGCAGAGCGTGGACGGGACAGAGCAAAGCCAGGGCTGGGTCTGCCTCCTCCGAGGGCAGCGCTTGCAGGTTCACTTCCTGATCTCTAAAGAGAGTGGTAGGAACCTTGGGCACAATTCCAGGAATGATTCGTCGACCGATAAAGCATGCAGGTCCCCTACCCTCTTGATGGAGGCCAGTGCAGTCAGGAGAACTGTTTTAAGTGACAGAATTT
Organism: Opsariichthys bidens; assembly: GCA_037194245.1. Taxonomy (NCBI): domain Eukaryota; kingdom Metazoa; phylum Chordata; class Actinopteri; order Cypriniformes; family Xenocyprididae; genus Opsariichthys; species Opsariichthys bidens. Next base: position 16,484,934 of record CM074290.1, on the reverse strand, counting down.
TTAACTCTATTAACTGCAAAGGCTCGAAGGGAGGTCCCTGGAGAGCTGTAAGCACCACGGACAAGTCCCAAGAGAGTATCGAGAGTGGGCGAGGCGGATTCAGTCTCCTCGCCCCCCTCAGGAACCTGACGATCAGGTCATGCCTTCGCAGAGACTTACCTTCAACTGCATCGTGATGTGCGGCAATAGCAGTAACATACACTTTGAGGGTGGAGGGAGACAGCGTTCGTTCCAGGCCCTCTTGCAGGAAGGAAAGCACTGACCTGATCGAGCAAGATCGGGGGTTCTCCTGGTGAGAAGAACACCATTCGACAAGCAGGTTCCACTTCAAAGCATAGAGGTGCCTCGTAGAAGGAGCTCTAGCGGAAGTGATGGTGTCTACCACCGACTGGAGGCATCCGTGGAGACCACAGCATGCCTGGACACCTGTTCCAGGGGAACTCCAGCCCACAGGAACGAGGGGTCGGACCACTGAGTGAGGGTACGACAGCTGTTCGTTGTAATGGTCACACGGAACGTACCGCGTTGCCACGCCAATCTCGGGACTTGGCCATGAATTTTCGCGAGTGAGCTAGGATCAGCCAGTCGTCGAGATAGTTGAGGATGCGAACGCCCTGTTCCTTGAGCGGAACAATGGCCGCCTCCGCAATCTTGGTAAAGACACGGGGTGACAGGGCCAGCCCGAAGGGTAGGACCTTGTACTGATATGCCCGACCCTCGAACGCAAACCGTAGAAAGGGTCTGTGTCGAGGAAGAATCGAGACATGAAAGTGGGGGGGGGGGCAGCGAGGCAGAGCCAGGGAACCTGACTTGGATGGCAGTGAAAGATGGCCTCCTGAAGTGAGGTTTGGCTCGGCAGAGTGACAGTGCGCGTGGGAGACGGCACGGGGGACAGGCTCCCTGCGGTCTGCTGGGTGATGGCTGTTGCTTTGCAGACTTTGCAGGGGCGGAGGACGACGCAGGCGGGCGCCCTCGGCGACAAGCAGATGAGGAGGCTGCCACCGGCGACTGGGTAGAGGCAGCAGCTGCACGCTGGGGCAGGACATGCTTCAGGGCCTCCGTCTACTTCTGTGCGGCCGAGAAGCTGTTGGTCAAGACTGCCCTGGGGCATGTCACGGAGTGCCTTGTCCTGGTAGACCTGCAGCAACACCATGGCATGCAGGGCAGATGCAGCCTGCCCACAGGCTCTGTAAGCCTTGTCCATTAGATTGGACGAAAACTTACAGGCCCGGGACGGGAGGCGCGGGTTACCCCACCAATTGGCGGCCCCTGGACACAGTTGCATCGCGATGGCACGCTCAACTGGGGGGAACCCCACGTACCCCTTAGCTGCACTGCCATCCAGGACGGTGAAGGCAGAGGAGGGACCCGACTGGTTTCGGACAGAAAAGGGTGTCCTCCATGATCTAGTCACCTCCTCATGCACTTCCAGAAAGTAAGGAACCGGGGCAGAGTGCTGAGAACTAGCACGGGCTGCCTCGAGAAACCAATCATCCAGCCGGAAGGGTTCGGGACACGGTGGAGGGTTCCACTCGAGCCCAATACTCCCGGCGGCCCGGGCAAGCATGGCCGTCAATTCTGGATCGGGCTCGGAGAATGCCACTCTCCCAGAAGGAGGCAGCGCATACGAGCCTTCATCTCCAGATGATCTCCACGATCGACATCTGATCATCAGCCGGCGCGCCAAAAGAGACGGCTGGTCGCTCATGAGAGGGACCAATGCGCTCCTCTGGCATCCCCATGGGTTGCGGTGCGTGTGAGGAACCAGGGGCCCATGGAGACTGGCTCGGCGGGGAAGCCCTGACCGTGATCCTCAGATCGCCCGGTCTATCCGCGGAAGTAGCGACCCTCTGGGGGCCCCTAGATCGAGGGATAGGGACGGGGGCTTGGCCTTGAGAACCAAGGTAAGCAACCGCGATAGTCATGTTCCTACAATGAGAACATGAACTATCCACAAACACTGCCTCAGCGTGCTGAACGTCCAATTATGTGATGCAGCGATTGTGCCCATCAGCTGGTGACAGGGAACGACCGCATCCAGCAGCCAGCTGCGCACGAGCGGAATAACATCTTGAAAAAGATGCACTCGACGCTCGTGAAGGAAATTGAAGCTCTTTTGCATAAAGTGCTGAAACACACAGGGATTCACCGCGGCGCTACTGCAAGGCATTCACCGACCAGCAGAGCGCGCTCAACCAGCCCAAATCGCAACCCTTCTCACTTTCTTTCTGCTCTGAGTTTGCTGTGAAAACAGCAGTTGAGATTGCCGTTGGATCGCGGGATCGCTGTCGCGCCTTCACACCAGCACAGATACTTCTCACAAAGTCTTCCTTCTCTCGTACACTCTTCGAGACGTTCTGCAGACAACTGCACGGCTCCAAAGCGAAAGACAAAGTGACAATCTTCATTGGCTCGTTTAGTTTACACTCGAAGATGATAGGGCTCTCATGCGATATCCCAATTCGTCGGTTCAGTTCTGACGTACGTCGAACGTGACCGACTGAAAGGGAACCATGATGACTATTATACACCAATTATTGTTAGTGAATCAAAAACATACAATGAAACCACACAAAATGAGCCATTTCTTTTTAGTGAATCATTTAGAAATACCGATTCTAAATGACACCTTATTTCGTATTTAAGGGGACGCTTCTTAAAGGCACAGCAGCAATGATCCGGAATATGATCGAGAAAAAATTACTTTGTGAAGGAAAAAAAAACACATTAGTGACACAAAGTGGTCTTCAGGGAAAAAAATTACTAAAAACATGTATGATATAACACTTTTATAACTGCAGTGTGTTCAAACAACAGCTTAATAGGCCAGAACATTCTTTATTACCCTTTGCTTTTATTTTATGCCATTATTCTTTTAAATGAATCATAAACTCTGAAGCCTATATAAATCGTAATCATGAATCATCTATGAAGTGTTGAAGTTACACACCTGAGGTTCTGTTGCCAATGCGGATGTAGACATGGTTTATTTTTATATTTTGCCGCGGGCTTTATAGATCTGGAAGTATTAAACAGGGCGAATTTAGACAGGGAAAATAAAGGAAAGAGATATTTGCATGTGAGAGATGCACTATTGTATATCTTTTGTAGTATCTTCATCAAATTGTTTTTATATAAGGTAATTTTGTTTTATAATATAAACATTATAAGGCTGAATCTGTTGACATAAGCTGTACATTAATGTATTGTGCAGCTGGATCTATTTCTCTGAACAACAACACTTTCCCACCAAATCAGAGGAAAAAAAATGATATTATACGATAAGATTAGTGATTAGTCTACTTCCCACTATTTTTCATGCAAAAACAACTAACAACATTTTATCTTTAACAATGTTGTTTGAAATAAAGCCAGCTGGAAGCCATTTTCAGAGGTATTCTCCAGCTGGTTCTTATGTTCAGAATGAAAATACTGTTTGGATCCGGTTTCAAGTATGGCAGGAATACTTGTTTGGCCGCTAATATTCTTAGATATATACCCGAATGCACAGAATGCACAGAATCAGAAATATGAACTACTTACATATTACACGGACCAAATACAGCCTAATATTTTTGTATTTTATGCACAAATACATATTTCAAAAAGTATACTGTATGTTAAAGGGTTAGTTCTGCCAAAAATGAATTTTCTATCATTAATTAATCATTAATTAAGATATTTTTGATAAAATCCGATGGCTCAGTGAGTCCTCTATTACCAGCAAGGTAATTAGCACTTTCAGATGCCCAGAAAGATATTTAAAACAGTTCATGTGAGTACAGTGGCTCAGCATTAATATTATATAGCAACTAGAATACTCTCTGTGCTCCAAAAAATAACAAAATAATGACTTTTCAGCAATATCTAGTCTTGGCCGATTTCAAAACACTGCTTCGAAGCTTTACGAAACCTTTGTTTTGAATCAATGGTTCGGTTCGCGTATCAAACTGCTGAAATCATGTGAACTATTGAAATTGCGAAACACTTACGTTAAGCCTCGCTTAACAGAAATCATGTGACTTTGGCGCTCCAAACCACTGATTCGAAACAAAAGATTCGTAAAGCTTCGTGAAGCAGTGTTTTGAAATCGGCCATCACTAGATATTGTTGAAAAGTTGTTATTTTGGGTTTTTTTTTTGCACACAAAAAGTATTATACTATAAATGTTGAACCACTGTACTCACATTAAATGTTTTTAGTATCTTTCTGGGCATCTGAAAGTGTTAATTACATTGCAGACCATAGAGGAATCACTGAACCATCGGATTTTATCAAAAATATCTTAATATGTGTTCTGAAGATGAACGAAGGTCTTACGGGTGTACCAAGAGTAGTATGCTAGTATGCTATAGTGAAAGAAGTGAACGTGGAAGTAATGAACGTAGGTTGTTTAATCATGCCTTATCTGAAATCAGTTTGAACAAAATACCTGTGCTTCACCTAAATCAGCCTGTTGTTGTTATAGATAGACCTTCCTGTGAGAATCAAACTTGAGTGTAAGTGTGTGTGTGTGTGTGTAACCAAATGTCCAAATGTCCCCACAATGTATGTAAAACCAGTAAATCTTGACATTGTGGGGACATTTTGTTGGTCCCCACAAGGAAACAAGCTTATAAATCATACAGGATTATCTTTTTTGAAAATCTAAAATAGCAGAACATTTTCTGTGATGGGTAGGGCTAGTGTAGGGGGACAGAATATACAGTTTGTACAGTATAAAAACCATTACGCCTATGGAATGTCCCCATAAAGCACAAAAATACAACGTGTGTGTGTGTTTGTCAGTTGGTTGTGAGTGTGAGTTATATATGCTTTCAGCCACTCTTTACAGCACATGCTGTACAAGTGCATGTGACTGTCAGACCACTTCACCACACCGTCTTTTTGGTAAATGCAAATGCAGAGTTTGATTCTCCCTCGCTCAGGTGTCACCCTCTTCAAGAGTCAAGGTGAGACTGGAGAGGCAGAAAGGAAAAGGAAGAGACAAGGCCAGTATGAATTCTCAAGTTAGAAACCTGCAGCCCTGGACTGAAATGAGATTTTTTCTAGGTTCTGTCCAAAAGCTTATTTTATTTATTTACTTATTCTTGTCTTAAAATTCTAATTCTAGTGTATTACATCAGGGTGATTAAATTTGTTTTAATCACTATTCATAAGTGCAAACACATTTTTCACATACAATGTAAACCTCTTCAAGTGATATTGTTTGTTTTTTTTTGGCTACATTACAGATGTTACATTTTAGATATGTTTATATTCTTAGTTTTTTCATACGTTAGCAACCATACATTTTATATTTTTCAATATGTTGATATTGTGTTTTTATGTTGAAAGGCATTATGTTTTAGATTCTTCAGTACATTGACGCTGTTTGCTTTTCATTCGTTAGAGGCTATACATTTTAGATGCTTCAATATGTTGATATTTAACTTTTTTCATGTCAAAGGGTTTACATTTTAGATGCTTCGAATCATTGATAATGTACATTTTTCATACATTAAAGGGTTAGTTCACCCAAAAATGAAATTTCTGCCATTAATTCCTCACCCTCATGTCGTTCCAAACCCGTAAGACCTTTGTTCATCTTCGGAACACAAATTAAGATATTTTTGATGAAATCTGAGCGGTTTATGTCTCTTCCATAGACATCGATTTAACCACCAATTTCAAGGTCCAGAAAGGTAGTAAAGACATCATTAAAATAGTCCATGTGACTGCAGTGGTTCGACCTTAATGTTATGAAGTGACGAGAATACATTTTGTGCACAAAAACAAATAAAATGATTTTATTCAACAATATCATCTTTTCTGTGTCATTCTCCTACGTTGTTTATGCTTCCAGGTTCTATGGCGACTCATTATTGGCTCCTGCGTGCTGGTCACGTGAACAGCGTCGGCCTATACTGAGCCGGAGTTTGGACGTAGAACATGGAAGCGCTGAATGTAAACAGAGTAGGAGAATGACTCAGAAATGAAGATAGAATTAAGATTGGTGAATGAAGTTGTTATTTTTATTTTAACTATTCTTGTCGCTTCATAAAATTAAGGTTGAACCACTAGAGTCACGTTGACTATTTTAACAATGTCTTTACTACCTTTCTGGACCTTGAAAGTGGTGGTTAAATTGCTGTCCATGGAAGAGACATAAACCTCTTGGATCTAATCAAAATGATCTTGATTGGTGTTCCGAAGATGAACAAAGGTCTTACGAAATGAGGGTGAGTAATTAATGACAGAATTTTCAACCCTTTTAGGTTTTGTGCTTTAATGCTTCAATACGTGGATATTGTATGTTTTTCTTATAGAACAGATACACATGCTTTCTTCAGCTCTTGGACATGGATGTCATTTCCCTTCATCCATATGAGAACAGGCTCATCGTCTGGCTCACTGTAAAGGGAAATGAAGCCATCAAAGAGTGAATTCAGTCTCAATCAAATCGATTTTTCTATTCATGGAACAATAGCTGCTCTTTCATGTAATCAGCAGCCATGCCATCTTCTCTCTTTCTCATAGAGAAGACCCATTATGTAATCCCAACCACTGCTGTTGAGTTCATCTGCAGTCTCTTTGTTCCTCATGCTTCTTTCTGATTGGTGCCTTTTTGGCCAATAAGATTTGGAAGCCAGAATGAATACTACAGATAGATTTCTGAAGATAAGGTAACAGTTTATCAGGTGTCAATGGAATGCTCTATAGAGCAAATCAAGGAAGATTTAATGCTTTTAATTCAGTTTCAATGAACTCATTAAAGAGTTAGTTCACCCCAAAATGAAAAATCACTAATTACTCACCCTCATGTCGCTCCAAACCCATAACCCTTTTGTTCATCTTCAGAACACAAATGAAGATCTTTTTTGATGAAATCTGAGCTCTCTGTCCCTCCATAGACAGCTACACGACTATCACTTTGACTCTTGAAAAAGTTCATAAAACAAATCGTAAAACAAATCCATATGAATTAATTGGTTTAGTCCAAATTTTCTAAAGAGACATGAATACTTTATTTGATGAACAGATTGAATTTAGTCTTTTATTCACATATAAACATTGATCAACTCACACATGGGTTGTGGTAAACAGAAGCTCAAGCATGTTCACTTGACTTCACTTGACTTCACTTGAGAACCAATGAGGTTCATTCTCGTGTTACGCAGCACATTTGAGCTTGCGGAAGAGGTTTGTTCTCGCGCATCAAGCAGGTTCGGTTGAGTTTCTGTTTCTGTTCCCTGATCAGTGCTTTTATGTGAACAAAAGCCTAAATTCAATCTGTTCCTCATCCTCTGTTCCTTCTCTCCAGAAAATTTTGACTAAATCACTCAATATATATGGATTAGTTTTACGATGTCTTTATTAACTTTTTTAAGTGAAAAAAGTGGTAGTCGCGTAGCTGTCAATGAGGGACAGAAATCTCTTACGGGTGTGGAACGACATGAGGGTGAGGAATTAATGACATTATTTTAACCCTTTTAGGGCTTGTTTAATATGGCAATATGACAGTGTTGGCAATAAGAACCAGAAACACGAGCTGTAGCCATTGGGAATATCGTCGGGTGTGGGCAGGAAGGCTACTTTTGCTGATCTTAAATCAGTTTTGAGGTGAGCTATATTGGTGTGAGGTTAAGGCTTGGGGAAACTGGTCACAGATCACTGCAGGAGGCTAAAATTAGATAATAGTTTCTCTTGCTGACAGTGCAAGTGTCAATATTCAGCTCTGGTGTGAGACAGCCCTACCAAAGTCTTTCTCTTTGCAGACCGTTTCACCTTTAACCTTTGATTTGATTTTGTAGAATGTGTGCAGTGGCCCTGACTGAGACCCGGAATCCTTCTGATCCCTCCCTTCACTTTTTCCATCATTTACCAAAGAAAGCGAGAGAGATTGGAGGAGAATGAAAGAGATGGACTTGTGTTTGTGTGTGTGACTGAGAGTGCAAAAAGTCAGGTATGTCCGTAGAGCTTGTCTTAAAAAAAGACATTTTATCATATTTGGCATCTCAATGCAGTGGTGTAGCAATGATTGAAGAATCACTTTGACAAACTGATCCAGTTTTATCCAGATAAACCATACACTGAGTTATAGTAGCCAATCAGATGTAGATGTGTGACACAGGAGGGAGGGGATGTTTCATCTTTGCTTCATCACTGACCCATCACTAACTCAGCAGATGGGTTATATAAACAGGCTCAACCTAGCGTATGGGCGGACTGTTTACTTTACTTTACTTTACTGTCCATTGAGGAACATAAATAATGCTTATTTTGTTTATATAAATAATTATATTAATTATATATGACCATGTTGCAATGTTCTAAAATTGTTTTAATGGGTAGACATGATTTTTTTTAATATAACTTATTTCCACCACTAAATAATAAAAAAAAGTTAATTGCGACTTTTTATCTCACAATTCTGACTCTGAATTGCAAGATTTAAAAAAAAGATTTAAAAATTAGTATGGTAGCTTGTTTCCGTCATGAAATAAAAAATAATGGTGACTTTTTATGTTACAATTCTGACTATTTTCTCAGAATGGTGAGACATAAATTCAGAATTGCGAGTTATACAGTCAGAATTTCAAGATATAAAGTCAGAATTGCAAGTTATAAAGTTAAAATTGAAATTTATAAAGTCAGAATTGTATGATGTAAAGTCAGAATTGTGAGATATAAAGTCAGAATTGCATAATTTACAATTCTGAGAAAACATGTTAGTCTTTTTCCCCTCACAATTGGACATTATAACTCGCAATTGTGACTTTATAACTCACAATTCTGACTTTACATCATACAATTCTGACTTTATAAATTTCAATTTTAACTTTATAACTTGCAATTCTGACTTTATATCTTGAAATTCTGACTGTATAACTCGCAATTCTGAATTTATGTCTCACCATTCTGAGAAAATAGTCAGAATTGTAACATAAAAAGTCACCATTATTTTTTATTTCATGACGGAAACAAGCTACCATACTAATTTGCCTGAATATAACTTTATATATATATATATATATATATATATATATATATATTATCCAGAATTGCAGCTGTAGGCCAGTGCATGTATCAGGAATGGGATCACATTTGTTTGCATTTTCTTTTGTGTTTTGACTAGAATGGATAGCATGCTGCAAACAAGATAGGATATATTTGACCGCAGATCGAGCTGTGAATAGAGGGCATTTGCTATAACAATTTAACACAACAAAACTTTCAAAATAGCAAATTCCAATATTGGATCATAACTCATTATTGAAAGAATGATTCAAATGAAAGAATTACATTGCAATGTCATAAAGTGTTGGGGTCTTCTCCACCTCTTTAAATGACTTCTATGATGGTCTCAATTAAAGTTCATATGAGGCACCGTCTCCATCTCACACTTTCTTTTTCTTCCTACTTCCTTCTTCTTCTCTGATTGGAATTTCATGATGATATTCTTTGCTCTTTAACGAAGCAGATTCTGTATTGTTAATTACACACTTAACTGACCCAAGCAGAGAAACTTCATCTGAAATGCAGACCTGTGTAGTTCAGACGAAAGGGGATCCTAAACAACTCGACCCATCCCTTCAGCCTTTAGCCATTAGAGATTAGTTTTTTATTCAGCCCTTTTAATCACTTCAACGCAGTTTGACCTTCCTCTGTGCTTTCGTCGCCTACCTTTGATGCTTCAAACAGATACTGTAAGAATCAGCAAGCGATGAATATGAAAATGCGGTAAATCTTATGGGAGAAGAAAGAGGGGGAGCAAAAGGAAGTTTTGTGGAATTAAAAAGCAGTAACTAATGTAGAGTTTGTGGAGGTGGATTTGTTCTTTCAGACGCTTTTATTGCAAGCCACATCCTGCAGTCTGACCTTGTATCTCTACAGTTTAATTCTCCACTGTATATAATCATTTGCATTCCAAGAAGAAAATTCAAGACAGCTGGAATATATTGAAATGCTTTTAATATATAATCTCAGTAATGTAAGCAATGCTAAGACTGCAAGATTGTGCCATAACAATAAATGGCTGTCTTTTGCAATGAGACTATATCCAGATTCAGACTGGTGCATGTATATCACGAGCTGTATATCAATTTGAGTTGATAGTGAATTATTATAGTAATGTTCTTCAATATACTGAAACACTGGCGTTTTGTTGATGCTTCTTGAACAGCAATAAAAGAATCATTAAGTGAAGTTGGAATCAGAATTAGAATCATTATATTTAGAATTCTGGGCTCTATAAACATATGTGATTGAAACCATTGCAAGTTACTTGCGGATGAGCTTTTTTTTGTTTTGTTTTGTATAGTTGACATGTTGAAAAAATTACAAGTTACTTCTGGAGTAGCTTTGTGTTTTTGTTTTTGTTTTGTTTTGTTTTTGTTTTGTTTTGTTGGCATGTTGTTGAAAAAATTGCAAGTCACTTCTGGAGCAGCGTTTTGTTTTGTTGACATGTTGAAACAATTGCAAGTCACTTCTGGGGCAGCGTTTTGTTTTATTTTGTTGACATGTTATTGAAAAAATTGCAAGTTACTTCTGAAGCAGCGTTTTGTTTTTGTTTTGTTGACATGTTGAAACAAGTGCAATTCACTTCTGGAGCAGCATTTTGTTGACATGTTGTTGAAACAATTGCAAGTCACTTCTGGGGCAGTGTTTTGTTGTTGTTTTGTTGACATGTTGTTGAAACAACTGCAAGTCACTTCTGGAGCAGCGTTTTGTTGTTGTTTTGTTGACATGTTGTTGAAACAATTGCAAGTCACTTCTGGAGCAGTGTTTTGTTTTGTTTTGTTGACATGTTGCAAGTCACTTCTGGAGCAGCGTTTTGTTGTTGTTTTGTTGACATGTTGTTGAAACAATTGCAAGTCACTTCTGGGGCAGTGTTTTGTTTTGTTTTGTTGACATGTTGAAACAAGTGCAATTCACTTCTGGAGCAGTGTTTTGTTGTTGTTTTGTTGACATGTTGTTGAAACAACTGCAAGTCACTTCTGGAGCAGTGTTTTGTTTTGTTTTGTTGACATGTTGCAAGTCACTTCTGGAGCAGTGTTTTGTTTTGTTTTGTTGACATGTTGCAAGTCACTTGCAAGTCAATTGCAAGTCACTTCTGGAGCAGTGTTTTGTTGTTGTTTTGTTGACATGTTGTTGAAACAATTGCAAGTCACTTCTGGGGCAGTGTTTTGTTGTTGTTTTGTTGACATGTTGTTGAAACAACTGCAAGTCACTTCTGGAGCAGTGTTTTGTTTTGTTTTGTTGACATGTTGCAAGTCACTTCTGGAGCAGTGTTTTGTTTTGTTTTGTTGACATGTTGCAAGTCACTTGCAAGTCAATTGCAAGTCACTTCTGGAGCAGTGTTTTGTTGTTGTTTTGTTGACATGTTGTTGAAACAACAATTGCAAGTCACTTCTGGAGCAGCGTTTTGTTGTTGTTTTGTTGACATGTTGAAACAATTGCAAGTCACTTCTGGGGCAGTGTTTTGTTTTGTTTTGTTGACATGTTGCAAGTCACTTGCAAGTCAATTGCAAGTCACTTATGGAGCAGTGTTTTATTGTTGTTTTGTTGACATGTTGTTGAAACAATTGCAAGTCACTTCTGGGGCAGTGTTTTGTTGTTGTTTTGTTGACATGTTGTTGAAACAACTGCAAGTCACTTCTGGAGCAGTGTTTTGTTGTTGTTTTGTTGACATGTTGTTGAAACAATTGCAAGTCACTTATTGTTCGGTTCTATAAGAATATCCCCACCGAACGGGGCGTCAGGAGAAGACACGTTGTTACAACTCGTTGTGGTTTTTATTTACTCTGATTTATTTTTCATTACAGTTGATTAGTCCACACACATCAGCAGGTTATAAACCTGGAGAAATGGAGAGATTACAATGTAAACAACAATATTGATAGCCACATACATAATATACCATAAAATCTGAATATAAATATATATTACATATTATAATATATACAAATATAAGTAAAATATAAATTTCAATATAGTCAGTATTTAATCTTATAAATATCATAATACTTAGTGTTTAAACTAAATGACTACACAAAGCACATGCATATTAACACAGAAATGCAACAACTTCACACACACCAAATATACAAAGTCAATGTTACACATTAAACCAATAGCCAAAAGCGTTCTCAGTCTGGTGGCTTAAGGTGAAAAACAATGATTGTAGTTCTAAGTGGCATCGCTGAGCATAGTAATCCATTACAAATGTAAAGTGATTAACTACATTACCCATCCAGCACCGCAAACAGGAAGTAACTCGTGTGACAGTGAAACGCTCCAATTTCAAACATTTGCTTTTTTAGCCACGGATACTATCAAGCCGACAACATTAAACATCAGACCGTACACAAGCTTTTATCAGCGTGACCAAAGTAAAAGTTTATCAATCATACAAACCGCGCACATATAACGGCAGCACAGCAGTAACGCAACAGACAACAAACTCAATGGATAAAAGCAGCAGCTTACCGGTGGCGCATCTCTCCTGACGAGACAACATGCCAAAATGAATACTCACTCCCGCTTATAGCCCGCGCTCATTCATTACTGGATTTAACACACCTGTTTGGGATTTGACTGGTCTGTGCTTCAATCAGGTAAATGAAACCTCCCACCTATTGTCCTGCGTTACATTACGAACACCCGTGACATAGTGAACGCGACACCTCCCACTTGACCGACTGATCATGTGATTTAAGGCGGTCACAGGCAAAACGTTACACCACACAATATATACAATTTTTTTTTTTTTTTTTTTTTTTTTTTTTTTTTCTTCATGAAGAATAGGACACCATTGTCATTGTTCAGGCACCTCCCCTGACAGATGTGTGGTGTTCTGCCAGGTTTGGTAAATGGGGTATGTACTTTTCATTCTTCGTGAATGGTGGTGCAAGTGGTGGTGAAGGCAGCATAGAAGCATACCAACCAGTGAGAGCGTAAAAGAGAGAAAAAGAGAGAGAGAGAGAAAGAGGTATCCTGAGGTAATGCCTTCAGAATTGGGAGTTTGGGTGTTTAGGCAGCGCCTGGAGAACTGGTGGCCGAAGAGACGAGGTCTAGGAGTCACTGGTCTTCCACAGGGATGAGGACTACCAGTCTCCTCACGTCTCGCCGTAGGATGACTGAGGTCAGCTGCTGAGTATTCCTCTTCAGTTGCCCAACTAATAGGGAGGCAGGGGGCCCTGCACATGTCTTAACGTCTGCGTCTCTCACAAGTCCTTTCTTGTCAGGGTACACAGCCTGGATCCGTCCGAGCCGGAATTGCCCTCGCAGTGCATTTTGATCAGCAATCCAAACAATGTCACCTATCGCTACATTTCTTTGGGTCTGGTGCCACTTTGGCCGAATGAATAAGTTAGGTCCGGCCAGTTCACTCCACTTCTTCCAGAACATATCCACACCAATCTGAATGGATCTGAGACGGCGCCAGGGATGGGTGCACAAGTCAATTCCTCCTGTATCTCCCCCTTGCCTGGTCCTCCCGAGAAGCAGAGTATTGGGGGTCAAATACTCTATAGAGTCTTCTTGTTCTTGTGCCCTGGCGTCAATCGGCCTTTCATTTGTGAGGTTAGCTGCCTGGTAGAAGAGGGTTTGGAGCTCACCCCAGGTGAGTGACCTTATTGTCCCTCCGAGGCTAATGAGAGCCCTTTTTATGAGCTTAACTGCAGCTTCCGCAGACCCGTTGCGATGAGGTGCGTCAGCCGGATGAAAGTTCCATGCCCACACTGTCCCATTCTTGGCGGCTTTGTCCTCTATGGATGCTTCCCGTAAGGTAGCCAAGTACCTATGCAAGTCTTGTAGGGCAGGTTTAGCTCCAATGAAATTGGTTCCCCTATCTGACCACAATTTTCTGGGACTGCCTCTCAATGCTACAAAGCGAGAGTAAGTTTGGAGGAAGCTTTCAGATGATTGGTCGTCAACGAGGTCCACATGGACTGCCCTAGATGCCATGCAACAGAATACTATGCCCCAAACTTTTTTTCCTGTTCTTTTCTTGACAGCATCCTTGATTTCAAAGGGGCCAAAGAGGTCTAGTGTGGTATACTCAAATGGGTTAGCACGCTGGGAGCGTTCTGGCGGCAGATCACTCATCATCTGCTGGCACATCTTCCCTTTCAGTTTGCGACATGTAATACAGTTGTTTGCAACTTTCTTTACTATCCTCCGACCTTGCACAATCCATGCCTTCCTCCTGGTGCGCAGAAGCGTGGCAGCAACACCTTCATGGTTCTCGTCATGAGCTTCCCTTGACAGTAGTGTTGCGAGCCATGAACGAAATGGAATTAAAGGAACAGCTGTTCCATCTTCTTTCCAGGACTGGACTCGTCCTCCACAGAGAAGGATTCCTGTGCTCTCGTCTTTGTGGACCACCAAGCGGTTCAGCATTGAGTCCAGGAACTGACTGCCATCTTGGGCTGCGAGGACCAGGTCTCGGAAAGCTTGCGCTCTCTCCTCAGTAGACAGGATAGAGCAGTTTGCCTCCCACTTTGATGAGTCTGGTGCCTGGCATTTTTTCAGCCAGGTTTCTACAGCCCTTCGAGTCCAGGCTATGGAACCACACAGCTTAGACAGAGAACTGAAGCGTTGAGGTTCCACAAGGCCTACCAGACCAATCGCCCAGGGCCTTCTCTGTCTGTCTGCTGCTGATGTTGCACCCGGGACTGCTGGTGATGTCGATCCACCGTTGACTCCATGTCTGAGGTCCGCCTTGATGTCAGGTCCGTTAAGGTCAGTTTTTTCTTTTGACTGGGCCCTGGTAATCACTGCTGAGAAGGCTTTCCGCTGAAGTTTTCCCACATCTTCAGCAGCAGAGGGTGTAATCTCACTGGCCATCTTCATAGGCCAGTCGGCCTTAGGCCATTTCAGGAACTCAGGGCCTTGCTGCCATTCTGACCCTTCATTAAGTTCCTCAGGAGTTGCACCTCTGGTGAGTATGTCAGCAATGTTTTGTCTGCCTTCAATCCACCTCCAGTCTTCCACATGTCCGGCTTTCTGAATCTCACCGATTCGATTTGCGAAAAAGGTCTGGAAGCCGTAGCTGTCCTTTTGGATGGCTGCCAGGATTGTTTGGCTGTCCACAAAGTGAATCCATTGCTTAACCTTAATGTGGCAGTGCTTCTCAAAATACTTTTTTAGGCGGGTAGCGAAGACCGCGCCACAGAGTTCTGCTTTGATCACGTCTCCCTTTTGATCGAGAGGGGTGAGTTTAGCCTTGGATTCCACCAACTTCATTACAACCTTGTCTCGGATTTTCCACCGCAGGTAGAGTACGGCTCCATAGGAGGATTCGCTTCCATCTGAGAACGTGATCCCTGTCGGGGGGCCTATGGCTCCAGGAGGCGTGAGGCTTCTCTCAAACCTTACCTGGCCAAGTCTCACAAATTCTTCAAAGAGCGTTATTGCGGCTTCTCTAAGTTTTAGTGAGAGAGGGGCATCCCATGTGTCTTTAGATGGGTTGTCCTTGCCAGCTTGCTGGAAGGATTCTCGTACCAACATCACTCCCTTCTGTTTGGCTGGTGAGGCAAGACCAACCGGGTCGTATAATGCGGCAATCTGGCTAAGAAGTATGCGTCGGGTAAGGGGATTTGGTGTTCCTTCCCTGACATCCTCCATGCTCAGATTAAATCCTGTCCTCATTTTCCCTCTTTTCTTAGAGAAGTTGATAGAAGTCAGCAACCGAAGCTTGTCTGTCTCAATTTCGTAACCGACCCCAAGTGCTTTGTTCTCCCCATCATGCATTTGGTTGGGCAGCACCAGAGTCGTGGGTACAGTTGTTTCAGAAGGGGCTCCACTCCTCCCACTTTGGCGTGACAGAACCCATGGTTTCAGGAAGAAGCCTCCCGCTCTTAGAATCTCCTCCACCCCTTTGGTGATCCTCTCCAGTGTCTTGAGGTCATCGTGTGAGGTCAGGATGTCATCCACATAGCTGTCCTCAGTCAGAGCTCGCCGTTCTTCAATCATATCAACAAACTGAGGAAGGTTGGCTGTCTCTTTCATTGCAACTTGGGCAATACATCCTGCGGGTTTATCGCCGATATTTACTCTGACGACTGCAAACTCCTCAATGTTGTCCTCAGGGTTGTCTCTCCAGAGAAAGCGGTGGAGGTGAACTTCATCATCTTTCAGCCACACTGAGTTATACATCTTTTTTACATCACCCAGTGCGGCATGGAGTCCACTCCTGAACCTCAGAAGGACACCTCTGATGGGATTGAGTACATCAGGACCCTTGTGAAGGAGATCATTTAGGCTTATGCCTCGGAACTCTTGGCTACTATTCCACACAATTCTCACAGGCGTTGAGGAGGAGTGAGGGTTCGGTGCAACCAGGTGGCTAATGTACCATTTAGGTCCTTCCCAGTTGTTAATTTCCTCCCTTGTGAGTTTTGCAGCAGCCCCTCTTGAAACCATTTCATGTATTTGTTCTTTGTATGCAGCCTTCCACACAGGTTCTTTCTCCAGACGCTTCTCAGTGTTTCTGAAGGTCGCCTCCACTGCCTGCCGATTGTTTGGCAGTGCTGTGAGGTCTGTCTTCCAGGGATAAGTTGCGTCCCAGTGGGGAGAGTTGCTGTGTTTGTCCGCCAGCACGTATGTTAGGCATTCTTTTATCTTTTCCAGGTCCCGCTCTTCCTTAAGGGTCATTTCTTTTCCTCCAGGGGGGCACCTACCACACTTGCAGCCACCACATTGAGGACTGCAAGCAGCTCCGATGCTGTCCCACCTGAACCACTCGAAGACCTCTTTGTTGGCGGTTGCTGTGCTCCGGACAAGCACATTTTCTTCCTCTTCTCGAGGTATGATGGTCTCTTTATACGCCATCGAGGCTGATCTCATGGTTCTTGCAAGGTGAGTTTCGGAGCAGTACACGGCCATGTCGACTGTCTCAATGAGATCAGGATGGGTTCCCCCAACGGTCTTTCCTAGCGGACCGTCCCAGAGAACGAGGTCTTCCACAATCCTGATTGGCTGGGGAACAAGACGACCTTCCCGATGACTGATAAGAAGGTCAATCTTTGTGGGACGGACCAATTCGTCTCTGGGTACATTTGGGAAAAACTTCTGCAGTTGCTCGGCAGTGACTGATTGAGTCACCTCGGCGATGCTTTCCAGGCCATAGCAGAGAATTCTATGTTCTGCCACTTTTCCCTTGGATGTCTTCACCTTCAGCCGCAGGGAATATCGTTTGGTCAGGACAGTCTTCTTCATCCCCCCGACTCCATGGACTATAAGCCTGATGTTCTCACCACACAGTCCAAGGCGATCGGCAGTTTCATTGGTGATGTAATTGGTATCAGATGCGAGGTCGATTAGGGAGCCAATAAGGCATCCTGAGTTTGTCGTCACTTCCATCAGCATCATCACCACTGGATGTTCTTGCAGTCCATCTCCAGCCTTGGCACATACAGTTGATGATATTTTGTTTGAGAATGCATTCTTGTATTTCTCTCTTTGTTCTGGAGTAAGTTCTGCCAGAAACTCCTCTTGTTTGTTGGTTAGGCCAAGTTTCTTTCCTCCAATTTTTATGGTACTCTGCTCCTCACTGCTGTTGTACTTTCTTGGAGTCGGTGGCTTAGGACACAAAAGGTAATTGTGGTCCGACACCCCTCCTTTCCGACAGTCTACTTTTGGGCAGAGGTATCTGGGTGTGCATCCTTTACCATCCTTGGGGTGGGGCCTCAAACACTTGGAGCACAACCCTAGCTTCTTCACATGGGCCCTTTTTCTTAAGAGATCTTGCTCCCTGAAGATCTTGCACGCAAATAGCTTGCCGGCATGAGAGTCATCTTCACAGACAGTACAGCTGGGATAGTCGTCCTTCTGACCTGCTGTGGATTTAGTGAAAGCCTTCCTCCCTCTCTTATCTGTGTAGTCTGCAGCACCCTTTTCCACAGGGCCTTTGTCCACAGGGCTTGGCTCCAACTGATCCAACTCCTCAAGAATCTCCTCTTGCCTTTTCAAGAATCCTAGGAGGCAATCAAAATGATACAGTGGAGAGAACCTGTTTGCTGGGTCAGTTTTGTGCATAATCCAATCCTTCTTGAGTGAACTGGGAAGCTTGCTTTCAAGAGATTGAGCAACAATACGGTTCTTCACGGCGTCCTCTTCACCAAGAATCTGGAGGTTGCACAGTGCCCTTTCAACAGCCTGGATCAATTCAATGGTTCTTCTTGGATTGTTTCCTTTGACAGGGGGAAGAGACTGGACCTCGTTGGTGATCATAAGGACTATTTTCGCTTTGTTCCCGTATTTGCTGTCCAGCAGCCTGAACATATCGTCGGCGGATCCACAGCTAGATAGAACGAGATCCTTCTTGACCTTTTCTTGGAGACTATTTAATAAGTGGAACTTTTTTATACATTCCACACCTTGTGGGTTACCCAATTCTTGTAGGTCCTCCCACTCAGTCTTCCAGCGGTAATAGTCCCTCATGTCACCAGAGAAAGTCGGTAGCCGTGCTCTTTCAAGGCTGATTTGAGGCTTGAGGTTAAAGTTTCCTTTGGTCCTTTCCGGGCTGCTTTGCTGTAAGAGGGGCCGTGTGTTCATGTTCAATGCCCCCGTATACGTTTTGGGCTTCAGCTGGAGATCGGCAGACATGTCAGGGAGAGAGGGGAAAGGAGCATCTCTTATCGGATCACATACTGCGCTGCTATCATCTCCTAGGTTTCTTTCTCTACCCTTTTCTTGGTCTGCTTCGTCCTCCTCCAGTTTGTCAGACAACGCCAGGACCCTCTTCTTTAGTGTCTTGTGGCGTGTCCTCAGATCTAATGCCCTCGAACCAGGAACCAACTCCTTCCACTCTACCAGCATTTCTCTGAGTTCGGCGACCTCTCTCTCAAGACCTCTATTTCTTAGCCTACGGTCCTTGACTGAATTCCGAGGGTTAACTTCCTCTTCTTCTGCCTGAGTGATGGCCGACTCAGCTGATTTGGCCTGCTTAAAAAACACCTCCTCTGCGTAGCTGGTCCAAAAGGTTTCCTGGGTGACATTCTTTACCTCAAGGAACCTGTTCTCACACTCCGCTGTCTTTACATCAATTTGGTTTGCAGATTCTATGACCTCTTTATCCGTTGACTCTCTCAGGGCTTCAGCATACTCATGTCCCGTATCTATGACTTTAGAAAAGTCTGTCCTGAAAATCTTCCATTCGCTGAGAACTTCAGTCGGTTCCAAGAGTCCCGGTTTGGTGAGAGTATGAGCCCTTTTGGTGAATGAAGCCTGTGCTCTTGATCGCACACTTTTAAGCTTTTCCAAGTCTGCCATTGTTACTCCCTTTGTGTTGACTGGAGAGACGTCAATGCCAATGTGCACACGCGCTCCTTTATCCTTGATCAACGGGCAGTTTGATTAATGATAAACTTGGGGTCTGTCACAGAAGTGAGAGGTCAGCTGATCCTGGGTTGATTGAGCTTCCTTAATGAAGCGGTCCGTGGCTGTTTTTTAGCTGCATTCAATCCAGTGCAGTGGGCCTCGGTTTATAACTGTTCGGTTCTATAAGAATATCCCCACCGAACGGGGCGTCAGGAGAAGACACGTTGTTACAACTCGTTGTGGTTTTTATTTACTCTGATTTATTTTTCATTACAGTTGATTAGTCCACACACATCAGCAGGTTATAAACCTGGAGAAATGGAGAGATTACAATGTAAACAACAATATTGATAGCCACATACATAATATACCATAAAATCTGAATATAAATATATATTACATATTATAATATATACAAATATAAGTAAAATATAAATTTCAATATAGTCAGTATTTAATCTTATAAATATCATAATACTTAGTGTTTAAACTAAATGACTACACAAAGCACATGCATATTAACACAGAAATGCAACAACTTCACACACACCAAATATACAAAGTCAATGTTACACATTAAACCAATAGCCAAAAGCGTTCTCAGTCTGGTGGCTTAAGGTGAAAAACAATGATTGTAGTTCTAAGTGGCATCGCTGAGCATAGTAATCCATTACAAATGTAAAGTGATTAACTACATTACCCATCCAGCACCGCAAACAGGAAGTAACTCGTGTGACAGTGAAACGCTCCAATTTCAAACATTTGCTTTTTTAGCCACGGATACTATCAAGCCGACAACATTAAACATCAGACCGTACACAAGCTTTTATCAGCGTGACCAAAGTAAAAGTTTATCAATCATACAAACCGCGCACATATAACGGCAGCACAGCAGTAACGCAACAGACAACAAACTCAATGGATAAAAGCAACAGCTTACCGGTGGCGCATCTCTCCTGACGAGACAACATGCCAAAATGAATACTCACTCCCGCTTATAGCCCGCGCTCATTCATTACTGGATTTAACACACCTGTTTGGGATTTGACTGGTCTGTGCTTCAATCAGGTAAATGAAACCTCCCACCTATTGTCCTGCGTTACATTACGAACACCCGTGACATAGTGAACGCGACACTTATGGAGCAGCGTTTTGTTTTGTTTTGTTGACATGTTGAAACAACTGCAAGTCACTTATGGAGCAGCGTTTTGTTTTGTTTTGTTGACATGTTGAAACAACTGCAAGTCACTTATGGAGCAGCGTTTTGTTTTGTTTTGTTGACATGTTGTTGTTGAAAACAATTGCAAGTCACTTATGGAGCAGCGTTTTGTTTTGTTTTGTTGACATGTTGAAACAACTGCAAGTCACTTATGGAGCAGCGTTTTGTTTTGTTTTGTTGACATGTTGAAACAACTGCAAGTCACTTATGGAGCAGTGTTTTGTTTTGTTTTGTTGACATGTTGTTGAAACAATTGCAAGTCACTTATGGAGCAGCGTTTTGTTTTGTTTTGTTGACATGTTGAAACAACTGCAAGTCACTTATGGAGCAGCGTTTTGTTTTGTTTTGTTGACATGTTGAAACAACTGCAAGTCACTTCTGGGGCAGTGTTTTGTTGTTGTTTTGTTGACATGTTGAAACAACTGCAAGTCACTTCTGGGGCAGTGTTTTGTTGTTGTTTTGTTGACATGTTGAAACAACTGCAAGTCACTTATGGAGCAGTGTTTTGTTTTGTTTTGTTGACATGTTGAAACAACTGCAAGTCACTTATGGAGCAGCGTTTTGTTGTTGTTTTGTTGACATGTTGAAACAATTGCAAGTCACTTCTGGGGCAGTGTTTTGTTTTGTTTTGTTGACATGTTGAAACAATTGCAAGTCACTTCTGGGGCAGTGTTTTGTTGTTGTTTTGTTGACATGTTGTTGAAACAACTG
The DNA here is from genome assembly GCA_037194245.1 of Opsariichthys bidens. Taxonomy (NCBI): domain Eukaryota; kingdom Metazoa; phylum Chordata; class Actinopteri; order Cypriniformes; family Xenocyprididae; genus Opsariichthys; species Opsariichthys bidens. Next base: position 16,463,696 of record CM074290.1, on the reverse strand, counting down.
CAAGTCACTAATGGAGCAGCGTTTTGTTGTTGTTTTGTTGACATGTTGTTGAAACAATTGCAAGTCACTTATGGAGCAGCGTTTTGTTGTTGTTTTGTTGACATGTTGAAACAATTGCAAGTCACTTCTGGGGCAGTGTTTTGTTTTGTTTTGTTGACATGTTGAAACAATTGCAAGTCACTTCTGGGGCAGGGTTTAGTTTTGTTTTGTTGACATGTTGAAACAATTGCAAGTCACTTCTAGGGCAGTGTTTTGTTGTTGTTTTGTTGACATGTTGTTGAAACAATTGCAAGTCACTTCTGGAGCAGCGTTTTGTTGTTTTGTTGACATGTTGAAACAACTGCAAGTCACTTCTGGAGCAGCGTTTTGTTGTTGTTTTGTTGACATGTTGAAACAACTGCAAGTCACTTCTGGGGCAGTGTTTTGTTGTTGTTTTGTTGACATGTTGAAACAATTGCAAGTCACTTCTGGGGCAGTGTTTTGTTTTGTTTTGTTGACATGTTGAAACAACTGCAAGTCACTTCTGGGGCAGTGTTTTGTTGTTGAAACAACTGCAAGTCACTTCTGGGGCAGTGTTTTGTTGTTGTTTTGTTGACATGTTGAAACAATTGCAAGTCACTTATGGAGCAGTGTTTTGTTTTGTTGACATGTTGAAACAACTGCAAGTCACTTCTGGGCAGTGTTTTGTTGTTGTTTTGTTGACATGTTGAAACAATTGCAAGTCACTTCTGGAGCAGTGTTTTGTTTTGTTTTGTTGACATGTTGAAACAACTGCAAGTCACTTCTGGGGCAGTGTTTTGTTGTTGTTTTGTTGACATGTTGAAACAATTGCAAGTCACTTATGGAGCAGTGTTTTGTTTTGTTTTGTTGACATGTTGAAACAACTGCAAGTCACTTATGGAGCAGCGTTTTGTTGTTGTTTTGTTGACATGTTGAAACAATTGCAAGTCACTTCTGGGCAGTGTTTTGTTTTGTTTTGTTGACATGTTGAAACAACTGCAAGTCACTTCTGGGGCAGTGTTTTGTTGTTGTTTTGTTGACATGTTGAAACAATTGCAAGTCACTTCTGGGGCAGTGTTTTGTTGTTGTTTTGTTGACATGTTGAAACAACTGCAAGTCACTTATGGAGCAGTGTTTTGTTTTGTTTTGTTGACATGTTGAAACAACTGCAAGTCACTTCTGGGGCAGTGTTTTGTTGTTGTTTTGTTGACATGTTGAAACAATTGCAAGTCACTTCTGGGGCAGTGTTTTGTTGTTGTTTTGTTGACATGTTGAAACAACTGCAAGTCACTTATGGAGCAGTGTTTTGTTTTGTTTTGTTGACATGTTGAAACAACTGCAAGTCACTTATGGAGCAGCGTTTTGTTGTTGTTTTGTTGACATGTTGAAACAATTGCAAGTCACTTCTGGGGCAGTGTTTTGTTGTTGTTTTGTTGACATGTTGAAACAACTGCAAGTCACTTCTGGGGCAGTGTTTTGTTTTGTTTTGTTGACATGTTGAAACAATTGCAAGTCACTTCTGGGGCAGTGTTTTGTTGTTGTTTTGTTGACATGTTGAAACAACTGCAAGTCACTTATGGAGCAGCGTTTTGTTGTTGTTTTGTTGACATGTTGAAACAATTGCAAGTCACTTCTGGGCAGTGTTTTGTTGTTGTTTTGTTGACATGTTGAAACAACTGCAAGTCACTTATGGAGCAGTGTTTTGTTTTGTTTTGTTGACATGTTGAAACAACTGCAAGTCACTTATGGAGCAGCGTTTTGTTGTTGTTTTGTTGACATGTTGAAACAATTGCAAGTCACTTCTGGGGCAGTGTTTTGTTGTTGTTTTGTTGACATGTTGAAACAACTGCAAGTCACTTCTGGGGCAGTGTTTTGTTTTGTTTTGTTGACATGTTGAAACAACTGCAAGTCACTTATGGAGCAGCGTTTTGTTGTTGTTTTGTTGACATGTTGAAACAATTGCAAGTCACTTCTGGGGCAGTGTTTTGTTTTGTTTTGTTGACATGTTGAAACAACTGCAAGTCACTTCTGGGGCAGTGTTTTGTTGTTGTTTTGTTGACATGTTGAAACAATTGCAAGTCACTTCTGGGGCAGTGTTTTGTTTTGTTTTGTTGACATGTTGAAACAACTGCAAGTCACTTCTGGGGCAGTGTTTTGTTGTTGTTTTGTTGACATGTTGAAACAATTGCAAGTCACTTATGGAGCAGTGTTTTGTTTTGTTTTGTTGACATGTTGAAACAACTGCAAGTCACTTCTGGGGCAGTGTTTTGTTGTTGTTTTGTTGACATGTTGTTGAAACAACTGCAAGTCACTTATGGAGCAGCGTTTTGTTGTTGTTTTGTTGACATGTTGAAACAATTGCAAGTCACTTCTGGAGCAGTGTTTTGTTTTGTTTTGTTGACATGTTGAAACAACTGCAAGTCACTTCTGGGGCAGTGTTTTGTTGTTGTTTTGTTGACATGTTGAAACAACTGCAAGTCACTTCTGGAGCAGTGTTTTGTTGTTGTTTTGTTGACATGTTGAAACAATTGCAAGTCACTTATGGAGCAGTGTTTTGTTTTGTTTTGTTGACATGTTGAAACAACTGCAAGTCACTTATGGAGCAGCGTTTTGTTGTTGTTTTGTTGACATGTTGAAACAATTGCAAGTCACTTCTGGGGCAGTGTTTTGTTTTGTTTTGTTGACATGTTGAAACAACTGCAAGTCACTTATGGAGCAGTGTTTTGTTTTGTTTTGTTGACATGTTGAAACAACTGCAAGTCACTTATGGAGCAGCGTTTTGTTGTTGTTTTGTTGACATGTTGAAACAATTGCAAGTCACTTCTGGGGCAGTGTTTTGTTGTTGTTTTGTTGACATGTTGAAACAACTGCAAGTCACTTCTGGGGCAGTGTTTTGTTTTGTTTTGTTGACATGTTGAAACAACTGCAAGTCACTTATGGAGCAGCGTTTTGTTGTTGTTTTGTTGACATGTTGAAACAATTGCAAGTCACTTCTGGGGCAGTGTTTTGTTTTGTTTTGTTGACATGTTGAAACAATTGCAAGCCACTTCTGGGGCAGTGTTTTGTTTTGTTTTGTTGACATGTTGTTGAAACAACTGCAAGTCACTTATGGAGCAGCGTTTTGTTGTTGTTTTGTTGACATGTTGAAACAATTGCAAGTCACTTCTGGGGCAGTGTTTTGTTTTGTTTTGTTGACATGTTGTTGAAACAACTGCAAGTCACTTATGGAGCAGCGTTTTGTTGTTGTTTTGTTGACATGTTGTTGAAACAATTGCAAGTCACTTATGGAGCAGCGTTTTGTTGTTGTTTTGTTGACATGTTGTTGAAACAATTGCAAGTCACTTCTGGGGCAGTGTTTTTGTTTTGTTTTGTTGACATGTTGTTGAAACAATTGCAAGTCACTTATGGAGCATTTTGTTTTGTTTTGTTGACATGTTGTTGAAACAATTGCAAGTCACTTATGGAGCAGCGTTTTGTTGTTGTTTTGTTGACATGTTGAAACAATTGCAAGTCACTTCTGGGGCAGTGTTTTGTTTTGTTTTGTTGACATGTTGTTGAAACAACTGCAAGTCACTTATGGAGCAGCGTTTTGTTGTTGTTTTGTTGACATGTTGAAACAATTGCAAGTCACTTCTGGGGCAGTGTTTTGTTTTTGTTTTGTTTTGTTTTGTTGACATGTTGTTGTTGAAACAACTGTAAGTCACTTCTGGAGCAGAGTTTTGTTGTTGTTTTGTTGACATGTTGAAACAATTGCAAGTCACCTCTGGGGCAGCGTTTTGTTTTGTTTTTTGTTTTTGTTTTGTTTTGTTGACGGTTGAAACAATTGCAAACTTCTGGAGCAGCATTTTTATTAGTTTTTTTCTTTTGTTGACGTGGTTGAAACAATTGCAAGCTACTAGGGGTGTGAGACTAAAACGTGACGAGATTTCTCGTCGAGGTGAAAATTTGTCTCGTCGTGCTATCAGTGTGAGGGTGAAATTATTATTGAAGATGCCCCCGCCACTTTCAAATCGTTTGTGTGGAAACATTTTGGTGTTCCAGTAGAAATAATAAACGGCGCAAGAATAACACACAAGACATAAACAATATGTAAACATTGTAAGAAAACTATGCCGTACACCTCGGCCAAGGTTGTACAGATCGACTCTTAGCGCAAAATGTAAGCGCTGCAAACGAGCGATGCTCGTTTTTTCCTGGCACGCCTGTGCCGCTGCGAGATGAAAACATCCCGAACGCCCCGAGCTCCCGAACGCTTGCAGAAGAAGGAGGAAGCGACGCGGCCGCGCTTTACAAGCTTTTTTAGGCGCGATATGTGAACGACCCCTAAAGTGTCAGAAAGCATCGCTATTACTGCTAACGGTTGGACTCGGTGTACGCAGAGCTATATCACAGTTACAGCCACACAATCAATAGTGACTGGGAAATAGTCAACTTTGTACTGCAGTTAAAGTGACACTTAAAGTGTAATTTGATTTTTTTATTTATATGTTTATTTTATTTATACTGTTTAATTTATGTTCAATCTGTAGAAAGAAGTTCAGTGAGATTTCTCATGTGAAATTATACAGGGCAGAAAACAATTGGTTGATTTTGTGGCAAAACATTTAGCAGTGTTTGCATGTTGTTTTACTGCAAATAATTCATTAAAATAGAAGTAAAATGACATGCATTACAAGCTGATTTCAAAATGCACCAACATTTTTGCATTTTATGATTTTCAGTTGAATAAAAGACTATTTTCCCTTCATACGTTTCATTATTGAGGATTTCTCAAAAATACTATAAAAATCTCGTCTCGTGAACCCAATCTCGTGTCTCGTCTCGTCTCGTGGGATAGGGGTCTCGTCACACCCCTACAAGCTATTTGTGGATGAGCTTTTGTTTTGTTATGTTTTTGTTTTGATTTTGCTTTGTTTGGTTTTAGTTAGTGTAGTGTACTGTATTGTTAGTTTAATCAGGGATCTAATCCTTGGCTTGAGCCACAACACCACATCACCCCTTATATATCTCTTTTTTAACCTTGTGTAGTCTGCAGTGCTAAGTGGAGATAAACTGTTGTGATCATCTTACGAAAAATCTCTCCTGTAAATTCATAAATCTGAGTTTACCACCACTGCGCATGGAATGGTGTTTGGCTGAACATTGCCATCTCCTGTCGTAAGTCACTTTGCTTACTTGATTACAGGTGATCAAACACAAACCATTTGGGTCGATGGACTTGCACATCGTACATTCATGACATAATTCTATTCATCTGCATAAAAATTATGAGGAGTTACACAACTTCAAAGAGCTTGTAAATCCTTGTGGCTGGATGGCTGATTTATCGATTGTGCGTAGTAGAGATGCATTCTGCCATGTCCATGAAAGCTATAATGTTATTGCTAGTCATTAATCAAACCTGACAGAAACAAACTGCATCCGAACATCTTTTACTCACAGCTTAAGTCAACTACAGACAGAGAGACAAAGATAGATAGATAGAAAAAGATGAGACACTGAGAGAAGGAGCGCGAGAGCCAGCTATGACTTTGACGGAGTAGGTCTGTCATAAAAAGGAAAGAAAAATCAAGGACTGGAAATTGGCCCCTCCTTCAGAAGATACAAGTACAGTACGGTGGCAAGAAAACGCTGTATTCAATCACTCTATCAGTTTGATCTGAACCCAAGTAAGCTGCAGGGGGGCCTGTTACTTTTATCCCACTCTATTGAATTCTTTTTTAGGATATTTTTTATTCTTGGTTTATTCTGATATCTTAAAATATGTAACTGTACTGACTCACTTTAAAAGCACATTTCCAGAACACGCTATGGGTGAAAATGCCGTTAACCCCTCTCTAGGAAAAAAATATTCTTGGAAATGTGGAAATCAGAATGTTTTTTTAAAATAATAATGAAATTTAATGAAAAATTATTATGTAATTTTGTATAATTTTCCAAATTAATTTATATGAAATAAAACTTCACTGTAATATGCTGTTTGCCTCCTACTAGAAAAATAATTATGCAAATCAGAAAATGTAAGAATAAAATCATTTTTATTTAAATTATTACTATTAGATGATTGTTATTAAAATGATAAAAATATTTATAATATAACATTTATTTTTATTTGTTGAATTGTTGAATTTTCAATTTCATCTCAAAGATAAGATAAGACATTATCCCCAAATTAATGATCTATAATTTTTTAAAACTTGCTCATTATATTATCAAAAATGGGAGAAAGTACCATTTAACCCTCACTCTGAAAAAGTTAAACTTGTAAATGCGAAAATCTGATTTTTTTTAATGGATAATTGTTTATATAATTTTATATAATATGTATAATTTTCCAAATTAATTATTAATATTAAAAACCTTGCACATTATATTATTTAAAATCGTTTTAATTGAATTTTTTACATAAAATTATTGATTAATTAAAGTGATACAATTATTTATAATTTTGTGTCTGTTGAATTGTTGAATTTTCAGTTTCATCTCAAAGAAAAGCTACAACATTATCCCCAAATTAATTAATTCATACTTTAAAAAAACTTGCTCATTATATTATTTATAATGGGTGAAAGTGCCTTTTGCCCCTCACTAAGGGAAAAATCAGAAGGGAAATTTTAATTATTATTTTATATCTCAAAACTCTAATTTAACTTTATCTTTGCGTTTATCATTATTTAATATTAAAAAAGTCTACAAGGCTCTGTAGCACATCGTCACACCTAGAACCTGGGCAGCATATATTAATTCAGTGTGACTGAACAGTCTAGGAAGATTACCTAGCAATGTCAGCATGAGCTAATTAATATTCATGAGCTCCGCCTTCTCCATGTACTGACGCCACAATCCATCTTCATAGACAGCAACTCATACAAACAGCACGTAGCGCACTGGAGACTTGATTTATACGTGGTTTCAGTAAAGTTTGGCGTTGGCATGTTACTAAGCGAACGATGTGGAACTCTAATTAAATATTGGATAAAATAGGCCTACTGTTTAATTACTTACAACTATTTTTATGAATGCTTTTTAGTATTACAAGGACTGCAGTTCTTTTTGTGTGTTGTTTCGTTCAGAACAAATGAGGAAGGCAACAAAATTATGCTCCCTACCTTTCGGAACACATCTCAAAGGACAAGGAAGTCTGTGATACGAAGATATTGATCTTCCAAGGTGCCGCCCCGTGAGGTCAGCAGTAAGTCTGCTTTTCCTGTTTGATTCGGAGCACCACGCTGCTTTAATTTCCATGTTTATGAGAGCCTGAGTACAGCAGTTTTGGGCGTACGGTATTAATTAACATCTCCCCTTAGGATATTTTGTGTACTAGATCAAATGTATGTAAATATTTCTGGATTGCTGCATTTTTAAAGCCTTTAACATGTTTATTGATTTGTTTTCCAGGAAATGTGTTCTTCTCAGCGTTATGATGTGGTGCGGATCCATAAACATTGGCGCTAGATGTATGTATTAGCATTTAAGCGAAGCAAAAGTAACTGATTCAAGCACATTTACTGTAAGTCGTGCGGTGGGGGCGGTCGGACATCCTGTCAACGTTACTCCACAAACACCTCCCCCGTTTCCCCATCGAACGCATAACCGATTACAAGCAAGTGCTTTGCCAGTAGCAAACTCTGCTCTAGATTTGGCAGTGCTCTCATTTCCATGGAAACCCCTCCTTTACATCACACGCTTTGAATGTGGCTGGTTTCACCCCCCTCGTGCACTTTCGAGTGGCGATCGGTGTGCTGAGTCACATGTTTCTGTAAAACCACATCTGAAGACAGACAGCAGAGCTTCACCAATTGCGTTTAATGGGAAAATCTGGCCAGTTCTTTATTAAATCACATCTTTAGTTGTTTATTTTGATGATGTGAGTGAGTAAATTACACCTCATCCACTGTGAGCAATCTAAATTTCTTACAATGGGGGGATAACTAATGAACTGTTTTCAGATTGCAATTGATTTCCTCTGACAGCAGTGTTAAGAAAATGAAGTGCTTTCCAAACATTCACCTTTAGAGGAAAAGTGGACTTCAAAGGAAAAGGCTTTTAAGAATCTTCACACAGCACTATACACCAGCAATTCAGTGTCTGTGTCTCTTAGTTCTTAAAAATGATTTATATTAAAACACCATGTATGTCTCATAAAAGTTGTTCACACATTATTTACGTTCATTAAATATTACATATTTATTTATATTAATATTACAGTAAGTCTGTACGATCTAGCATTCTAACTTTAGTGATCTAGCGTTGCGTTCTAACTTACTATTTAGTTTTCTAACTTTCTATTTAGTGTTTTAACTTTCTATCTAGTGATGTAGTGTTCTAACTTTCTATTTAGTGCTCTGACTTTGTATCTAGCGACCTAGCATTCTGACTTTCTAGCAATCTAGCGTTGCGTTCTAACTTTCTATCTAGTGTTTTAACTTTCTATCTAGTGATCTAGAGTTCTAACTTTCTATCTAGTGTTTTAACTTTCTATCTAGTGATCTAGAGTTCTAACTTTCTATCTAGTGTTTTAACTTTCTATCTAGTGATCTAGAGTTCTAAATTTCTATATAGCGTTCTAACTTTCTATGTAGCGCTCTGACTTTCTATCTAGTGATCTAGTGTTCTAACTTTATATCTAGCTGTCTAGCTTTCTCTTTCTATCTAGCGTTCTAACTTTCTATTTAGCGCTCTGACTTTATATCTAGCGATCAAGCATTCTAACTTTCTAGGGATCTAGCATTGCGTTCTAACTTTATATGTAGTGTTCTAACTATCTATCTAGTGATATAGCGTTTTATCTTTCTATCTAGTGATCTAACGTTCTAACTAGTGATCTATCGTTCTATCATTCTATCTAGCAATCTAGCGTTCTAACTTTATATCCAGCAATTTAGCATTCTAACTTTCTAACGATCTAGCGTTGCGTTCTAACTTTCTATTTAGCATTCTAAGTTTCTATCTAGCACTCTAGCGTTACGTTCTAACTTTATATGTAATGTTCTAATTATCTATCTAGCGATCTAGCGTTCTAACTTTATATCTAGCTATCTAGCTTTCTCTTTCTATCTAGCGTTCTAACTTTCTATTTAGCGCTCTGACTTTATATCTAGCGATCAAGCATTCTAACTTTCTAGGGATCTAGCATTGCGTTCTAACTTAATATGTAGTGTTCTAACTATCTATCTAGTGATATAGCGTTTTATCTTTCTATCTAGTGATCTAACGTTCTAACTAGTGATCTATCGTTCTATCATTCTATCTAGCAATCTAGCGTTCTAACTTTATATCCAGCAATTTAGCATTCTAACTTTCTAACGATCTAGCGTTGCGTTCTAACTTTCTATTTAGCATTCTAAGTTTCTATCTAGCACTCTAGCGTTACGTTCTAACTTTATATGTAATGTTCTAATTATCTATCTAGCGATCTAGCGTTCTAACTTTATATCTAGCAATCTAGCTTTCTCTTTCTATCTAGCGTTCTAACTTTCTATTTAGCGCTCTGACTTTATATCTAGCGATCAAGCATTCTAACTTTCTAGGGATCTAGCATTGCGTTCTAACTTTATATGTAGTGTTCTAACTATCTATCTAGTGAGATAGCGTTTTATCTTTCTATCTAGTGATCTAACGTTCTAACTAGTGATCTATCGTTCTATCATTCTATCTAGCAATCTAGCGTTCTAACTTTATATCCAGCAATTTAGCATTCTAACTTTCTAACGATCTAGCGTTGCGTTCTAACTTTCTATTTAGCATTCTAAGTTTCTATCTAGCGCTCTAGCGTTACGTTCTAACTTTATATGTAATGTTCTAATTATCTATCTAGCGATCTAGCGTTCTATCTTTATATCTAGTGATATATCGTTCAATCATTCTATCTAGTGATCTAGCGTTCTAACTTTCCATCTAGCGAGCTAGTGTTCTAACTTTCAATCGAGCATTCTAACTTTCTTTCTAGTGATCTAGCGTTTTATCTTTCTATCTAGCGAACTACCATTCTAACTTTCTATCAAGCAATCTATCGTTCTCTCATTCTATCATTCTATCGATCTTACTTCCTATCGTAACGCTTTAGAATACTATTCCGTCATTAATGAAACACTACACAGGAACAAATGTGTTCAGCAATTAATACTCAAGTACCTATTAACTAACAAGAAACTGATTCCAAATTAAACCGCTTTTCCACTGAAATTACCTGGGACAATTAGTCCTAGGAACAAATCCTTTAGAAGGAATTACTATTTAGATAGTATTCTAAAGTGAAAAGCATGAAAACTCCTTAATATTGACTGAGGTCATTTTAAACTTTTGATGTTTTTGTGAGATTTTGGATAGTAATGACTCAAGTGTTAGATCCTTTTAAAGGAATTACTATTATTTGAATCAAAGACAATGTACTTGGAATGTATTGCATAGATCATATGGACGACTTATATGATGCTTTCATATTGTAAAAATAAATATATAAAGTAATGTGCCACACCAGTGCCATGTCCTGATAGGCTCAAGCCAGAAGATTATATCTTTGTCAGAATGCTGCTGGAGAGAGAGGGGGGTGGGGGGGGGCAGTTTGCTGCATGTCATGCTTCTCTACATATTTGCTTAGTAGCTCAGGGTAAAATGTATTTTTCATTAGATTTGAATGAAAATAGCATTCTTCTCTGGCCCCGTGGACATCCGCTGTTTTTAATTTACAAATTGGAAAATGCATCATGCTCATTTTGTCACTCCTATACTCTTCTATTGTGGTGGAAATCACCCTGACTGTAGAGTGAAAGAGGGATTGAAAGAGAGGGAGACGGGGAGAGAGAGAGAGATGAGTGAAAGCCTGAAGGACGTGTGATTACTTTAAAAAACATGCAGACTGAGAATTCCACGCACCATCCTTGTGGTTTTCTTGAGCGCTTGTCTATCAACACCTCTGGCTGAGACTTGAGTGGTGGTCCCATCATGTCACTCATCATCTCTTAGAGCCAATCGGAAAATAGCCCTGTCCCCTCAGGGCCAATGGGATGGCAGCATTTCAAAAGGAGCAGGTGTAGGCTAAGTAGGACACTGTAGCTTTATGCCATTTTGCTGAAAATGGAACCTCAGCACATTTCTCGGTGCTCCAAAACCAAACAAATGCTAAAACAAATTAATTACAGGTTTGTGTCTACATCAGTTTTATTTGTTTTGTTTGTGTTAATAGGGCTGTCATTTTAATACGTTAATTTAGTGTGCTTTATTTAGCATATAATTTTTTGGTCATTTAACATTTTGGTCATTAATTTTAAAATAACTTAATGTAATTTTAAATGTGCTTTAAAATAATTTAGCCATTCTTTTTTTTTCAACAGTTAGTCATTTAATTCAGTGGCTAAATATATAAATAAATATAATACACATTTATTTTTAATTATAATGTCAACTAGTATTTAAAATGTTTTTACATTATAACAAATAATACAAGGTTCCTGGCTGTCCTAAATGGAGCTATTATTGACAAACTGAATGGAGAAGTTGTGATTAAGTGTTTGGTTGGCTGAGATGGCAAGCAGTTCTGTCTTTGCGAGGATGACTTAAAGGTGGTGGACCTTCATCCAGCAAGAAATGGCTGGCTGAGACGTGAGCAGCTACCATCGGATCATCTGACTGGAATGAGAGGAAGAGTTGTGTGTCATCAGCACAGTAGTGATAGGAAAAACAATGTTAATGAATGTCAGATCCTATTGATAACATGTAGATATAGAAATGAAGCGGTCCAAGCACTGAGCCCTGAGGCACTCCAGTAGCTAGATATTGCGACTTAGACATCTCACCCTTCCACAACACTTTGAAGGACCTACCTGAGAGGCAAGACTTGAACCATTGGAGTGCAGTTCCTGAGAATCCTTTCATCATGAAGGTTGACAGGAGGATCTGGTGGTTAACTGAGTCAAAAGCAGCAGACAAGATGAGTACTGATAATTTGGAAGCTGCTCTTGCCAGTCTGGTTGTTGTCCAGGAGGTTGTTCTGTGTAAGACAGATAGAAACATGTTTAAACATGACTCATTCAAGTGTCTTAGCAATTTACACAGAATGGTATGGTATTGTAATGTTTATCAGTTTTTCGACCATAATTTGAAAATAATAATCGGCCAGAATTTTAATATCGGTATGTCCTGATTTGACGTAAGATTAACTGCGATTAATCAATTACTTAATTTGATTACATTTTCGACTTGATTGACAGTATATTTATAAAGACCTTCTTTCTTGTCACTATTCCTTGTCACTTTCATCGACTTCTCTTCTCGAACTTCCTGACGCAGGCCTGGAGGCCCTGTGTGCTGGAGTGAAGGACGGAGAAAACGCATGGGAGAGTAAAGCAAGGGAACAGAGAGGGGAGAGAGGAGACAGCGGAGGGGAACATCCTTTGTTCTCAGTGGGTGTTTTTGTCATTTTTGTGAATATTATTAGCACCTCAATTGAGGGCGAGTGAGGGATGTTCTGTTTGAAGCCTCCAACAATGACTTCGGTGTGACCTTGAGGCAGACGTCGTCTCCTTTATTCCTCTCACAACCCGTTTTGTGAATCCCACTAGTGATGGCTCTCTTTTTTAAACGGGATTCAGTCGCCACCACATACATATTGGTCATTAGTTAGCAGCAATTACTGTGTAATGGGGTCCTCAGACAGCCTGGCTAGTGTATTCAGTTGATTATCCTCTCCTGAGAAACCTTATACATTTCTATTAAGTTCCTATTGCATACCATCGATCATCTTTTAAAAGCTCTTGCGGTCCACTTTGGGTCCATCAATAGTTTTGGAATGGAACTTTGCATGTAATTACTTGGAGTGATTAGAAGTAACTTTGGCCCTGGAGTATATCAAAGAAATTGGGGTTGCTGAAGCATTTCAAAACTAATAAAAAATGCCAGTTTCGTGCAGATATGTGCGCAGGATTTCGGTTTTTGTTGGTGACCAGCGAGGAATGCAAAGTTTCTCGAGGGACTGCAAAACATTTGCGAGAGATCGCAAAAGCACTGACACATCATTTTTCATAGTTTTTTTCCTTCACCATGTCCCTTTAGGGGCTACGTAGTAAAGTGCCGGTTCACATAGAACGCGTTTTTGCCACGAGCGCAGCGGTCAAAATGTACTTCTACTGTCTTTTTTCTTTTTGAATGGCTCCTAAGTTTGTAAGCACTTTGTGAACTGTTGATGAAGAATTTTTATAAAACTAACCAGAAAATAGTACTCATTTAGCTGTTTTATGGCTAATAATGTAACCCTAATAAACACTAATTCATTTTTCCTTATTTTCACACAGAGGTTTGTCGCTAATTCACATTCATAGCTAATACATTGCCATTCAGACAACTACTGCTGGATCACATGCAGGTCTGCTCCTCTTCTGTGGACATTAAGTTCGAGTTTGGTAGTTCACCACAAGGTGATACAATTCCGCTTTTACATTTTCTGCTCTGTTTACAGAAACTCTTGTCTTCCTTTGATAAATTGCTTGTGATTTCCCTAATTTGTAAGTCAGTTTGAATAAAAGCATCTGCTAAATGATTAAATGCAAATGAAAAAGAAAAATCATATCTCATCGGGCACAGTGAAGTGAACCAGAAATCATTGTTTTATTTTCAGAGTTGTTCAAAGTATAAGAAAGAAACCAGTGAAAATTTGAGTGGTCGTAAATAAACTAATTATGTTGTTGTTAATGTTGACTCTAGTTTGTATATATTTTGTAACATTGATGAGGAAAAATCACACTTAGTTTGCTGTTTTTATGTAAGAGTTGTTGAATATTTAAATTTATATTTTTAGTATTATTTTTTATAATACTATTATTCATAATATATATATAATATATATATATATATATATATTATGTATATTTTTTTATATATATATATATTTTTTTTAAACTTTTACCACTTTTGTCAGCCATTTTGAATTTTGTCATAAATCAGTACGATTTTTTTTTTTTTCAAGAAATAATATTTTTATTCAGCACAGACACATTAAATTGATTGAAAGTGAAAGTAATGACAATTATAATGTTTCAAAACATTTTTATTTCAAATAAATGCAGTTCTTTTGAACTTTCAAACAATATATTAAAAATGTATCATAATGTTTTCAACATTAATAATAATAATAATAATAATAAATATGATTTCTGAAGGGTCATGTGATGTCGAATAATTATTTTGTTAGATTTATTCATTTAACAAATTATTTTATTGCAAAGCAAAGCAGGAAAGGGTATGGTAGGTGTCAAAAAATCATCACCCTTGATGGTTAATGATGTCTTTTAAGAGATCTATTCACTGTTGTCACCATACATCAGATGGAAAATACTTGTAAATTCATAAATTGGTCAATAATAAAGTAATTAATTGTCCATCGTATTCTTTTCCGATTTAAACCACTTGAATGCACGTAACATCAAAATTACGACTTCTGAACTGTTGAGCCTCCCAAGAGATCAGTGAGCCTGTGCCATAATGTCTTGATATCAAATGTGAGAAATACCAGGATGTGAAGGACTGAAATAACCAATCGGACCAGCTCATCTTATCTGAACTAATCAAAATTGCAGCAAGATGGAACAGTGTAGAGCGTTAAAGTCTATCAGAGGCAGGTGTCAGGGATGGCAGCGGGTGTAGGACAGGACGTTGCCGCGTCCTGACAAAGCACTGCTTCAGAGAAATGGAAATAATGACACTGCAGAGACCCTGTTCCATCGCTGAAAAGACTTCTCCCCTCTCTCCGAATCCCGTCTCTTTTCTCTAGAGGGATGATTTCACTGCTTTAAATATCTGTCACCCTCTTGGAAGCTCAATGAAAGAAAATAGAGCTGGAGGGAAGCTCCAATTTTTGATGGTGCGGCTGATACGCTTCCACACGCCGGTCCGCTCGAGGAACAGTCAGTGAACTCTCTTTCGGAGATTAGTGGCACTTTTATTAAGCTACTACTTGTTTTGAGGTTGTCTATTTCCCTTCTGTCTCATTTGAATCTGATTAACTGACAATTATTTAAAAATACTCCTTAACTGTTAATACATTTTTGTAGTTTATTACTAGGTCAGGCGATATGATATATTCACAATGATTTAGCTATTTTTATAATGTAGATTTTTAAATACATCTAAATGCACAACCCATGTTAAGATGATAATTCTGCACACCACTGCAATTCTAGGTTTCGAACAGAGATGGCGACAAAGAGGCAAAACTTACGGACTGCTGCTTTAAAATGCCCCATTTTGCTTTTTTTGTATACTATCTTTCATGTAGTGTGTACGTTTGTGAATGTAAAACCTCTGCACAGTTTCCAAGATCAAAGTCCACAACAAATGGAGTTATTGTCTCCCAAAAGAAAGAACTGATTCTGAACTGCAAATCCACTTTAATGCATTTTCAAAGGATGAGGAACTGGGGCTCGAATTGATACGGGAAAACCGATGCCCTTGTTACAGTTCGTATCAATGTGTTTACAACTGCTGAGGAAGATCCGGAGCTCAAATTCATATATGGTAATGAGAGTTTCATTTCCGACACGCACTGTAAGTGATAGACAAATCACAACAGACCGAGCCATCTGACCAATCAGAGCAGGGTAGGCTCTCAGAAAGCAGGGCGTTTAGAGAAAAAGAATCCTTTATCAAACCGTTGCAAAGTGTCTGATGTTCATAGAAGGTGCTATCACATTTTTATACATGGAAATATTTTAGTAAGAATATATATTGTTAAATATGTCTATTTATTGTTCTATTTGTGCATCTAAATGCATATAATGTAATGTATTGTCTTCTTCATGTTCATTTAGTGAAAAACAGTGAATAATTTGAATGTAATTGGATATAATGGCTTTTTGAATAAAATTATGGTTCCTCTGACTGAAAAGGGGGGCCTTTTTAACATCACAATAAAATAACGATCATCAAAAGGCTGAAAAATATTCATATATTTTGTGATTTACCAAAATAAAAATGGCAGCATGTTTCATAAGTAAAAGTTAATAAAAAGCAGTTTTGTTCTTTTGAAAAAGTCAAGAAAAACTCTGTGAGGGAATTAGATTGGAAAAAAAATAAATTGCATCTCATCAGGCACAGTCAAGTGAACCAAAAATCATTGTTTTATTAACTGAGTCTTACAAAGCATGAGAAAGAAAACACTGAAAAATTACCCAGAGTGCTCAAATCCATATTGCCTGCCAGCCAGCCACTGGGGTGTAATCACTGGTGCACACAGATCCTTCACATGAGCCGATGAGATTCTTTTGCATGAAGTTTCTCCCAAATGAAAAGTAAATAAATCGGAGCTTTTGGGTATCACAACAGCAGATTTTCTCTAAAATAAAATGTGTCATTTCAGTTCCCTGAATATGTTACATGACAGCAGTTTCTTTTTTGACTTAAAATGCTGTAGTTTGACCTCAAGGTCAAAGTCATTTGAAATTCTTAAAAATGTTTTTGTATATATTCATTTGGCCTCTCATGTACAAAACCAGTGCGGATTCCTCTACAGCCTACTTAACTGAGGATATTGCGATGCAGAAAGGCAATTTAAAAAAGTCATATAAATACATAAATACATAATACATGTTTATGAATTTAATGCACTGATTGAAATGCCACTGAAATGAATCAAACCACTTCAGGGTGAAGAAATGATTGCAAATTGTAAACATGTTTATGTTAGTTCAAGATATTTTTTTTTCTTTCACTAGGGTTTCAATCACTCTAAATCACTGTTTGTTTTGCTTATTTATATCAGATGATTATAAAACGTACGTACTGTATACGTCAGGGTTAGACATAACCAGAGCTTGAGGGGAAATGCTGCCTAATAGAACAAAATGTAATTAAATTACATTTAATAATAATAATAAAAAAAAAATACTAATCAATTCGAAATATGGGGTCAAGACTGGTTTGAGAGTTTTGAAATTAATTATTGTTTCCAATTCCATTTTTTTATTCAACTGGAAACAATACAGTATGACAATATTTGTTGTCTGAAAAATATATGCAGGAAAAAAAAAATGCTTCATTTTCACCCTCCTGAAAGGCTTTATTAGAATTTTGAGTCAACTTTTTGAGAAGAAATATCAAGCCAAATAGACTGAAGTTCACACTTTTTTTTAGAAAAAGCCCAGGGGGTCGAGTGCATAAGAAGTTGGCCGGACAGTACCATCCGCAATATTATGAGACAATAGTACGCCTCCAAGGCACAAAGAAAGAAAGTAAAAGAGCATAGTGTGCCGAAGCATTCGTACGCAGCTCAGGTAATTACAGCATCTGTTAAGAGTTTTACGGATTGTTTTTCATCTCCACATGGCCGCCACTCCTGAAAACCAATTACCTTGGGTGGAAGGGGTTGCGTTTGCAGTGAGGAAAATGCAAAAATCACTGAACTTGCTTGAGTTCTATTTTTTGTGAAACAGTGGCCTATTTTCTGCATTCTGTAAGTACACCAATCCCATAATTCTGTACAATTATGTATTTCATTGATTTAGAGTCAAATACTACTTAAGGATGTTTCTTCAACTTCAACTGACCCTGTGGACTTTCACAAATTAAAGACTTTTCACACGTTCTATAGTTTAATTCATCTAATATATATCCATCAATGACGAATTCTGTCTTTTGTTATTGTTGTTTTTTCCCTTGAATTGTCATGAACAAATATAATTTCCACTACATATCAAATCCCCATTCTGTGATGGAAATGACATGGTAGAATTTTGAATTGTCTCGCTAAGGCTAATTTGAAAGCTAGCAACGTGTGGGTCCTAAATGCACATAATTATATAATATTTTAACATTTTTTGCATAATGCTACCAAATTACAGCTTGATTGGATATGACGCACAATAAAAATGTTGACATTACCTTGTTTTTTTCTCCACAGATTCATGTCTCGTAAGCAAATAAATGGTCAAAAGTTTCCAAGGCAGAGCCTTCACATGACAAAAACAAAAAACCCAACATTTCTTTAACAAATATCATTTCCACAACATATCAAATCCCCATTCTGTGATGGAAATGACATGGTAGAATTTTGAATAGTCAAATTGCCAAGGCTAATTTGAAAGGTAGCAACGTGTGGGTCCTATATACACATAATTATATAATATCTTAACATTTTTTGCATAATTATACCAAATTACAGCTTGATTGGACATGACGCACAATAAAAATGTTGATATTTACCTTGTTTTTCTAAGCAAAATAAATAGTAAAAAGTTTCCAAGGCAGATCCTTTGTATGGAAAAACGGGGGAAAAAAAGCCAACATTTCAATAAAAAGTTTTAATAAAACACATAAAAGTGTCAATAATGAAGAAACACTCATGTATGCAATTATGTTTATGGCATGCCGTAGTTTATTAAAACACTGTATGTTGTGCAATAAGCCAGTCACTGGCACGTTTAATGACTGGCTCATATGCAATGATGCAAAACAAATACCCACACCATAATACATTTCCGAAGCATTCTTTTGTTTAATCATCCGCATATGAGACAACTTTATGTTTTAGATTATGAGAGCAGATAATATATTTTAATTCTGCACATTGAGAAGCAGGCGGTGAAATTACTATTCATTATAGTGGCGCGGGTTCTGTGAAAAGGCCAGATAGAAATGTTGTTTCCCAGTGACACCAAACACCTTATCAGGGTCAAATAACCATACATTCATTTATGCATTTTTGCTTCTTAATGAAATGCAATTGAACAGACAGATAAATGAGAGAAGGCCCCATTAACCGGTGATTAATTGATCTCATTTGTGGCAGGCACAACACTCCCCTATTTTCCCTCTGACCCCAATCTCTGATTGTCCTTCGCTATCAGAAGAATGACTTTGAGGTTTCTTGCCTCCGCTCCCCCTTCGCCTGCCTGCGTATATCCTCAGCTCTAACTCGTATGTTTCTGAGAAACATATAAGCGGATTTGCGCTTATAAAAATTGAAAGAAAAAAAAGAGAGGGGAAAGATTCATATTGGGGAAAGTGTCGGGCTTTATTCTCCTGGAGCACTGCCTGATCAGCTTTGTAACTCGGAGAACTTTATATTTTTGCCTTTCCCTTTAAACCACCGTGTCTAATTGCGATGGCGTTTTTAATTAAAACTCAGGGATGTGTGGTTGTTTGTTTGGAAAGAGAATTATCCGTGTCTTCCTCGGCTTCTCTCTCTCTCTCTCTCTCTCTCCGCAGACGCTATCTTCCATCTATCTAGCTAATGAGCGGGAGGGAAGAACCTGCTGGAGGACTTGTTGATATTTGTCCTTCTCTGACTGGCTTTCTGAGCGTTTGCGATTAGCGTGCGACGTGCTCGCTCACTTTTGAAGCTCCAGGACGTTAGCTATCCTGAAAGAAGAATGATAAGGAGATTCCGGAATTTGGGCTCCTCCATAGTAAAACAAAGCCGCCGTATATTCAGTTCGGAAAACTTTGAAAGTGACCTTGTCCTTTGATGCTTTGAAGCTGGAAAGAAACTAAGAAGCACGCCTTTATGTGTATCAGTGGATGGGCTATGGCTTGTATTAATAGTAATCGGAATAAACAATTCTTGCCAAGCTATATACTGTATTATTGTAATTAGAATTATCGTAATTAATACTTTTATTAAGCAAGGGCACATTAAATTGATCAGAAGTGACAAGACTTTTATTAGTCAAATATCATATTTCGTATTACACAACTTTTTACTGTATTTTTGATTAGATAAATGCAGCTTTGGTGAGCAGAAGACACTTCAAAAACGGTAGTGTAGTTTATTAACTGCATTATTTAAAGCATCACATATTATGAAGAATCTATGAACAACTGAACTAACAGAATTATGCTTTGCTTAAAAGGTTCATGAATAATAATAATAATACTTTTAACCTTTAACATGAACACAAATGACTAAATAAACAGTTCATGCTTTTTCACATTAGCAATTGCTTTAATGTTAGCCTATAACTTTTTGTGTAAAGTAGTTTGGTGTATGTGTGGCTGCCATAACTTTAATATAGATTGTGCAAACTGTCCATTTATTATATATTCTGAAATTTAGCTTTCCCAATTTCGAGATGGGTGTTTTCATAGAAGATTTTTACTCTGATTTCATCATTTATTTGTTTACCAAGGAGACAGCAGCATCACTGAAGAGCTTGAGGTGAAATACGAGGCATTTGATGCGTGAAGAAAAGAAACATTAAGGTAAATATCACCTGAGATCAGTGTATTTTTGTATCTCATTTACAATCAATCAGTAATTGTCAAATTATGCAACATATTTAAAATTGTTTATCTGATATGTAAGATGCTATGAAATAAGCCTTAGCAAAACAAAGGGAGGCATTTTGTTCCCGAAATGTTTAAATGTCATTTCCACCAGATTATAAATAGTTATGTGATAAAAATGCTGTTTGTTCATGAGTGCAGTTGCTGTTCACGCAACCTTCTCAAACTGAATTAAATGAGAAAATTAAATAATGAAGCTCCAAAGAAACATGAAAACTCTTGGAAGTTTTATAACTGTTATTACTAAATCATAGTATGTATTTTATTCTTTGTTTTAGCTATAATCATAGTTTATAGACAAAAAGATATAGGTTTATTTAAAAGTCATATTCTTTCTAGATGTTTTTTTGTGGATTGTTACGGAGCATCTATTCATTTATTTATTTAACAGACTTTAATTATATGCTGCATCTCAAACCAGTTATTTTAATTATTTTTTTTTATTAATATTTTAAGTCTGCTTTTATTTTTAGTTTTTATATTAATTTTAGTACATTTTTTTAGTAATGGGCTTTTGTCATTTTATTAGTTTTTTTCAACATTAAATATATTTACCTTTTTTTTTTAATTAAATCAGTTGTAGTTTTAGTTTTATTTATTTCCAATTAATAATTTTAGTGCTTCAACTCAAACTTATTTCAGTTTATTAAAGCAAAATTTCTAATTTTCAGGTAGTATTTCCACCAATATTTATATTTTCTTTTCTTTTATTTCAGCTCTCAGCTTTACTTCAGTTA
The DNA here is from genome assembly GCA_037194245.1 of Opsariichthys bidens. NCBI lineage: Eukaryota > Metazoa > Chordata > Actinopteri > Cypriniformes > Xenocyprididae > Opsariichthys > Opsariichthys bidens. The sequence goes on along the minus strand of CM074290.1, from coordinate 16,442,688 downwards.
ATAGAAATGTTTTTAATAGTTTGAGTTGTGGTGGACGAAAATAACCCTGTCTCAAAACAATCCGGCAAACTGCTCATGGACCAATGACTTTGAGTTTCCTGGCCATCTAGTTCAGCTCCACCCATCAATCATCTCTTGCTGCCGTGATGTACCTGTAAGAGAATTATGAGTTGTTTGAGCAAGTACATGAGTGTGTGTGTTTGTTTCAGCGTGTGGGCCGAGCAGCGGGCTTGGTAGAAACAATCCCATGACATTGTAACAGCTGAGCCCCCTCATTTGGGGCCGTTTGGCAGGGCGTCAGGAGCACCAGGTGTCCCCTTTGCACCCAGTGCTTTGAAGCGGGCATGCGTGAACGTCCGACCTGGAAAAGACCTTTCTGTCAAAGAGAACAAGGACTGGGCACAGCGTACGCCGCACATGTGGCTCTCCATTTTAGCTCATGCCTTTGAGTTTGAGTGTGTGTGTGTTTGCGAGTAAGAGTGTGCGTGTGTTTTATAGACTGTGAGAAATGACTGCAATCTCAGCCCGGAACCGTTGCTGAAAATGTGAGAAATGGTGGCTTAACAGCTGTTATGGAGGAGCTTTTCTCTCTTTTTTTTTTTTTTTTTTTTTTTTTTTACCCAAGATAGGTTTGTTTTTGAGATGAATTGTTTCAAGTGCTGTTTAGATTTAGCACATACTATGCCTCAAAAAACGTTCTGTTTTCTTCGAACACCCGGAGCCATCGGGACAAATCCTTACCAAAACTATTATTTAGAGTGAAAATGCCTTTTCACCACATAATTGTGGTTTTGATGCTGTGCTTTTAAGGTGGTTGAACGAGATGCATCACATCACAGGTCTGGCAAAACATGGGTATCCCACATAAAACACTTAAAGTTCAAAGTTCACCAATTGACCGTTCTCAAAACCTGCCCCCTGCTACTATGCCCGACAATCCATGTTCTCTCACGCCACACATCATGTTCTCCTGCATCATCGCGGAGCAAAGAGGACACTCATGAAACGGTTTCATATTTAAAATATTGTCATTTTTTAAAGCAATTTAAACAATAAATACAATATAGTGTCCTTTTAATGTGTCGTGACAGATCCTTCAAGCGGCTCATGAACCGACCATCTCTTCATACTAGTTCATTTATAGCATCAGATAAACATGAATGGACATCAGAAGGAATGTTGTTTCAACCGCGGAAAGACGTGAGCACACACAATATTTCAAGTTAACCTGTGTTAATCTACAATAGGCTATTCCCTGACGGCTTTGTTGGATAAGATGGCTGATTCGGCGTTATCATTGGTTAGATCGCCTGTCAATCAAACTGTCAACCTAACCGAAGGGTCAATTGTGAGATTCATATTGGGATTCACATTGGAGTTTACAGTGATGTATGTCATTTCTTGACTGTACATAAAAATACCACAATTTGTTTGGGAACATTATTTAGGAAACATGTTAAGTTCACATACTTGTTTGTTATTTTACTTTGAAATGTGTGTTCTGTGTCGGAATGTCTGTTTTTGTTTTGGTCTGTGTGATCCCGCCCACTGCCAATTTACCCAATAGTGTTTCATCACTCCAAGTTGCCAGTTTGTGTAAAACACAGCATATTGCAGCCACGGAAGCCAGCAAACTAACTAGGTCAGAGATAGCAGATTCTACTCAACCTAAAAATCCTCGGCATCCATCTAAAATTCAAAATGATTGGGAGGATTTTAAAATGTGGATAAATCAACTCATCAGCTCCTGTTGCATGTCCTTAATTTGGCAACCCGAGTGACCGCCAAGTCTGAGGTGGAAGGTGCAGGGCCACGACGATCTCCAATACTTTGAATTTGGACTGCAGTTCCCAATTCAACCTCTAGCTGTCAATATTACATACTGCACCTTTAAGTTTGTAAGTTGGTGTATAGTAAATTAAAACTGCTACTGTGCAAACTGAAAGATTCAGTACACTTATGACAGATGTGTTGTCTTTTACACTTTTGGTATTTAATCATAGTTTTGTCTTTTAACAAAAATGTATCACTTTTTTTCCATTTTATTTAGTCATTTTGCTTGTGAAAGTCGATTATAATTGTGCGGCTCACCATGTTTCTGCTGTCCATTTTGAATGTATTTCTATATGTTATTTGTTGAATTCATGTTTATAAAACGACGCTGTAGATCGTGACGTTATATCACAACCTTTGCACCATTCGATGAAATTTCGCAAGATCAGAGTCTAGTGTGACCGCGACTTTAAGGTGGGAGTCTACTGGCGTGAACGTTTTCAATTCATTCTTATGGAAGTTGAGCTTCACGTTCGCGTTTCCATTTGTATGAATTAGGGGCTGTTCACACATCGCGTCTAAAAAAGCGTGGAAAGCGCTGCTGCGTTGCTTCCTCCTCCTTTTGCAAGCGTTCGGGAGCTCACGCTTCTGTAGCGTCTGTTGCTGCAGTGCAACCATGAACAGCTTTCTCCACGACTACGTGGAAGTTTCAATGGATTTCCATCACCGAAAAGCCCTTGCCGAAGCTCTAGTATAAGATTTATTTATGGAGAAGAAAAAAAACTCCCGCAGTGTTTGGGTGCACCTCTGAGAATTTCACAAACTTATCCAAGAGCTCCATCTGGACGATTAGAGATTCAAAGCCTATTTCACAGTTGACAAGGACCAGTTTGATAATCTTTTAAGAAAAATTGGCCCAAACATCACCAAACAGAGCTTCTGCCATGAAACCATCTCTCCTGCACAACGGCTCTGCGTTGGTCAGAGGTAATTAGGCGACCGTTAGAGAAAGGGAAAGGGCTGATTGGATGGTTCTTGTCACATGACCTGCTGTGCGCTTTTTGAAAAGTTGAGATGTTTTCATCTAGCCGCGGCACAGGCGCGCCTGGAAAAAACAAGCGCGCCCCGACCGCGTTGCTTCTGTAGCGCCCCCTAGCGTGTCGGGCTATTTAGTGGAGTGCGCTCCCCGAATTCTTTTGTATCAAATCTCTCTTTATTAATAACTGATGCACTAAGTGTAATCCCTTTGATTAGGCTACCTGATTAATAACCATTTCCTTAATGGCAATTATTCTCGGAATGAATTTTAGTTTGCAATGTCCTTATAAAATATGAGAAATGACGGTAAATAGTGTGCTGTCTTCCATGGTCGATCAATCAACGTTCACGTTTACCATCTAAATGTCCCCTTTAATAACAGCTAACACTATACAGGCAGTAATTCTCAATCCTCAAGTTGCTTTTCACCTTTAGAGATGGTAAACAGTTTACGTTTTACACTTCCCCCATCTAGGAAATATAAGTAACATCTACCTCAAATGTTAAATACGTTACTATTGTGAACCCAAAATGTATACAAATATTCAACAGAAAATTCGTTTAAACCATTTACTTAACAAATATATATTATGCACACATACAGTTCACATAGTACAACTATAATGAAATGAAACACTTGAATTTCACAAAAATATAACCTAAAGCCGGCAGAAGTATTAAATGGCCATGTAAAGAAATAAAATAAATACCCGACAGTCAAAAAGATATGATGCAGGCCTGTATCGTCGCTTGGGCACGTTGAGACCGCAACCCAATGGTCCCTTCACGCCGTAGCGCACAAACTCACTGCGAGAATAACTGTTGATCGGCGCGTCGTCCTTCCCCTTCGTGGCCTCACAACGCGTGCGAAGCTGGTGTCCGATGACCGCGTCCGACGGCTTAGCGATGGATGGTTTCGTTTTCCTCCGGGAAATTCCAAACCCAGTTTCTCCAACTCGGTTATGTTTCGCACGGCAACTCTGTTAATGTCTGTTATTCCCTTGACGGCAATATACACTAACAGTTCCTTAACCACGTATTAACTTGGTGTGTTACCAATATTTTTTACGTGACAGTCACCGCATGATTCACTCGCATCTCTCCCTCACATCTCAACATGTCGCAACTTGTCCCAACACTTCTCTCAGACTCCTCCCTCTTTTTTTCTGATTGGATGTTTCTTACGGGTATGTATACCTTTTTTCCCAACTCAATTCTAACACACATATCAACATTGTTTTAACATAGTTACTCATCTTTTACACATCATAAAATATACATTTCAAAGAAAATAAACAAAATACAAACAAGGATTTTCAGGAAAAGTCAAATTCCCACAGGGCTACATCCTCCCCTTACTAAATGTCTAAATGTCCTCATTAGACATAACACATAATCCCCACATTCAACTATGTAGAGTATTGAACTTTTTTTCTTTTTTTTTTTTCTCTGTGAGCTCCAAATTATTAACTAAGTGGAAACCTAATGTCTTCCCAGTTTAATAATTACCCCTCTATGAACTATGGTAAGTGGGTGCTCACTTGCCTTTCCAGGTTCATCATAGGTAAGTCTCAATACGGGTTTTATCTTTCTTTTCTCAGTTAACCCTGTTCTAGGTACTCTTTTAACTTTTGTTTTAGAGCTCTGTTTAGGTGCGTAGACAGAATTTCTTCCTACATCCCCGTCTGCTTCGGAATCATAAGAGTCCAACTCTGTCGCAGCTTGATCTTCTGCGTCATCTTCGACGTTAGACTCCTGCTCTTCCACTGACTGCACAGGACTCAGTACTTCAACATTTTCACCTTGCGAACACACTGAGACTCCATCTAACTCATCCTTTCTTTCCAATAGACATTCTGCGTATTTCTGGTATGGTATACTGGCATATTCACACTCCCCTTCCGATGAGGAATCCGTTATCTCTGAGACTTCTTCTCTTTGCCTCATGATTGGTTGTCTTTGTCTGGTTCGAGTTGAACGTGTTCTGGGTCTCACAGAGTTTTCTTCACAGGCTTGCTCCACAGGGATCCTCACAGATTGTCCAATAGGTAATATGTGGTCACGATGTATGGTTCTTACTCTGCCTCTGTCTCCCTCAGGTCTCACACGGAACACAGGTAAGTTCGGCATCTTTCCTACCACTACATGAGGTATTGAACTCCATCGGCTGTCCAGCTTGTGTTTCCCCTTTAGACCTAGATTCTTTAGAAGAACACGGTCTCCTTCCTGTATGTTCTGGAACCTGACCTTCTGATCATAGGCTCTCTTGTTCCTCAGGTGAGTCTTATCAGCGGCTTGACTAGCCAGTTGATAGGCTCTTTGGAGGTCATGTTTCAGGCTTTCAACGTACCTGAAATGGTTCCTCTCCTCAGCTCCATCTTTCGACGTTTCAAAACACAGGTCTACAGGTAGTCTAGCTTCCCTGCCAAACATTAAGTAGTAAGGCGAGTATCCCGTCGCATCATTTTTTGTGCTGTTGTACGCATGCACTAATGAAGCTACATGCTGACTCCAGGATCTCTTTTTCTCTTGGCCTATAGTAGCCAGCATAGACAGCAGCGTACGGTTGAACCGCTCAGGCTGGGGGTCCCCTTGAGGGTGATATGGAGTCGTTCGTGATTTCCGTATGCCCAAGGTTTTTAACAGTTCTCTTATCAGTCTCGACTCGAAATCTCTTCCCTGATCAGAATGAATCCTAACAGGTAAGCCATAGTGAATGAAATACTTTTCTACTAGGATCTTCGCTACTGTCAGGGCTTTCTGATTCTTTGCAGGGAAGGCCTGGGCATATCTAGTATAGTGATCAGTCACTACCAGGACGTTACTAATGCCTCTGGAATCGGGCTCCATCGACAAAAAGTCGATACAAACAAGATCCATAGGCCCACTACTGGTGATTTGGTGGAGAGAGGCGGCTTTCTTGGCAGGTGTTTTACAAGTGATGCAGAGTCCACAATTCCGCACGTACTCCTCGGTATCATGAGCCATTTTGGGCCAGTAGAATCTGGCTCTCAGGAGTTGAGTTACCCTCTCCACACCTAAGTGGCCCATGTCGTCATGAAGAGAGTGCAACACTACATCTCTGAACTCAGCAGGCAGCACAAGCTGAAGTGCCTCCTCTGCAGCTTTCTTACTGGATCTGAACAGAAGTCCATCTCTCATTACAAGTCTGCCAACCTCCCTCTTCATCAGTAACATCTCTGGGTCTAGGTCTTTGTTGCTTGGCCAGACTCCCTTTTCCACTGCCTCAATCACTCGTCTAATCCCAGCATCCCTCTTCTGGGCAGTCATCAAGTCTGTTTTTGATAGTTGCGCCAGTGAGCTGAGGTGTAACTGAGACGGAAAGGCATACACTTCCGGAATACAGGCTGGCGAGGCTCCTAATTGTTCCACATATCTGGGGGAACAATTTGGAGATACGTCGACTTCCACCCGCCGACATATGGACTTCACTACGGTCTGAGACATGCCATCCCACTCCCCGTCTTCAGGTAAGTTGCGCGACAGCAAGTCTGCATCAATGTTTGCTTTTCCAGGCCTATACTTGACTTCGAACTCGTAGGTGGCCAAGGCTGCAAGCCAACGATGACCTGTCGCGTTGAGTTTGGCCGTAGTAAGTACGTACGTCAACGGGTTATTGTCAGTGCATACAGTGAACTTCGCTCCATAGAGGTAGTCGTGAAATTTATCAACAACAGCCCATTTCAGCGCCAGGAACTCTAGTTGATGTACTGGGTATCGCTGTTCAGAAGAGCTCAACTTTCTGCTGGCGAATGCCACCGGCCTTAACCCTTCTGGATGTTCCTGATACAGTACAGCACCGAGCCCTTTGAAACTTGCATCTGTGTGTAGAACATATGGCTTATTGGCATCAGCAAATGCCAGTACAGGTGCTTTAAGCAAACACTGAATGATACGCCTGAATGCGTCTGTACAAGACTGATCCCATCTGTCACTGAATGGTTCTGAATCTTTAAAATATTTCTTGGTCTTGTCTGGTGTTTGCTTCCTTCCTCCTTGAGTGGGTGCATAACCTTTTGTCAGTTCCGTGAGGGGTCTTACAATCGCAGAATAATTGGCTATAAAGCGTCGATAATACCCACAGAAACCCAGAAAAGACCGCAAGGACTTCAGGTCTGTGGGCATAGGCCACCTAGCGACCGCCTCCAACTTTTCAGGGTCAGTAGCCACTCCCTCAGCGGACACTATGTGGCCCACATACTTAACCCTGGGTTGACAAAATTGACACTTGTCGAGGGAGAGTTTAAGCCCTACCTCTTCAAGCCTATCCAACACTCTCAGGAGCCGCTCTTCGTGTTCTTCCAAGGAACGTCCAAAGACTATGAGATCATCTAAATAAACTAACACCTGAAGGAGATTCATATCGCCGACAGCTTTCTCCATAAGTCTTTGGAACGTGGCAGGCGCTCCAGTTATGCCTTGGGGCATCCTTTCAAATTGGAAAAATCCAAGAGGGCAGATGAAAGCGGTTTTTTCTTTGTCCTCCTCTGCCATGGCAATTTGATAGTAGCCACTACGTAAATCAAGGACAGAAAACCATTTGCTTCCAGTTAGGCAATCTAACGCATCATCGATTCTAGGGGTCGTGTACTGGTCTGGAATTGTACGTCTATTAAGGGTCCTATAGTCCACACACATCCTGATACGCCCAGACTTCTTTCTGGCTATCACAATTGGTGAGGCATACTGACTACGCGACTCCTTAATTATACCAGCCTTTAACAACTCCTGTAAATGCTGACGAACATCATCAATATCTGCAGGAGCCAATCGCCTTGAACGTTCTCTGAACGGCTTTGCATCGGTCATCCTGATATGGTGTTCCACGTCCTTGGCCAAGCCAACATCCCACTCATGCAATGAGAAGACGTTTACTCGCTCACACAACTTTTGACGAAGTCGTGCTTTCCATCGGGAAGGGATGGGCGAGTCACCAAACTGAAACAACTGTGGGTCTAACTCTGTGGGTACAGTCACTACTTCTGTTTCGACCTTCAGAGGCGGAACAACTGGATCAACATGACACAGCTGGCCTAAGACAGTCCCAATTGGAATGACGGTGTCTTTCATGGACTCATTCTGTATAAGGATAGCGAGGTGATCATCCACTGCAGTACCATGCACGACCATAGGCTGCAGCAGTACTCCTGATGGTAATGGAGCGGTGGGTGATGCCTCAACCATCAACATGTCTTTACCCAGAGGCCTCTTTAACTCCACTTCACAGATGGCGCAGCATTCCCCACCAGGAGGTAAGGTTAGTGAGCCTGGACCCATCCATTTCACACACGCCACTTCATCCTCTTCACCCTCAGGGGTCGGTTGGTCTGTGGGATCAATAGAGTTCTTCGCCTTTATGCCAAGGGTCTGTGAAATGTCCACTCCTGTGTTCTCCCTACAGAGCATGGACAGTCTCTGGAACAGGTTTGCATTGGTGCCTAGGATCACGGGGGTCTTTTCAGGACTTTGCGAACTTGGGCAAATCAGAGCAAGGACAGAAAGTGTCTCCTTCGCACCGGTGACCTTCTCTGGAAACTCCATCTCTACTACCACATATCCCAGATAGGGATAACTGGTGTCGCTTAACCCCCATATCGCCAACCCTGACACTGGCTGGATTGGGACATCAGGTAAGTGTTTCTCATACCAGGGCTCGAAGATGATGGTGATCTGAGAACCACTATCTAAAAGTGCATCGCAGTGCTGGCCATTTATCTTCACTGGGATGATTGAACATGGCCCAACTAGTCCTGAAGGAATGCCGCTTCCAAGGGTGGTTACTTCACTTTTCTTAGCTGTGCACATGGTGTGACTAGCTCCTGATGCTTGCGAAGATGGGTCACCCTGTTTAGCTTTCTTTAGAGCCTGTATTAGCTTTCGAATCACTTTGGCCTGATTCTCTGCATTCTGGCATTTGGCAGAGTAATGGCCGTTTTCACCACAGCGGTAACAAAAGTTCCCATCTGAGTCATTAGAAGGTTGCTTTTTATTATCACTATGGACTGGTCTCAATGGCTCTACTCGAAGAACTGAAGTAGGGGCTTCAGAGACTTTCAGCTTCTGGCCTGTCATTTGCTTTTGCAGGTTTTTCACTTGTTTTCTCAAAACAGCTACTTCACTATCACCACTTATCTCTGGAGTGGGCATCTTTGACACAGGTCCTTTGCTATCTGCAACAACCTGGCTAGGTAAAGTACTCATGGCAGCGAACATTGACTTGAGTTCTCGAATTTCTGTTCTCAAACGCTCAACATCATCCTGTCTATTGTCTGTAGCAGGGTTTGTGTGAACTCTCTGGACAGAGGTGTTCAGCTTTTTCCTTAACGACTCGTACTCTTCTTCACCTCTGATCTCGCTCAGCAGTTCCAAGAATGATGGAGGGTTTTCCTTTCGTTCCCGGAGTTTAAGCTGAACAAGCATCATATCGGAGTGAATAGCACCTCTCAGCAGTTGTTCCACTCGAGCACGGTCCGCACGGCCTGTAGGGAGACCATCGCGACTAATTACCTTGGTCAACGACAACTCTATACGCCTTAGAAAGTCAGACAACTTTTCCTTTGGCTGCTGCTGTAGCAATCTAAAGGCAAAATACAGGTCCTCTCCTGTCTCAGCAGACCCAAAAGCACTCTCAATGGCTTCTAAGCACAGATCAGGACTAACCTCTGGATCAGCAGTCCGCACCGCCTTTACTACCGCTAGCGCAGGCCCTTTCAGACTTTCCATGATACGCCGCCGTTTCTCCTTAGTGGAACACTCGCTCTCCTCGACCATCAGACGGGCATGTTCTAACCAATGCTCAAGAGCCTCTTCTCCAACTGGAGTTGGCAAGGTACCTGAAAACACTCTCAGACGACGGTAACTGCTGTTGTCACCAGATGGTTTCCCCATTTTAGTCAACAAATCACCCACTGCACGAATAATAGATTCTGCCGAGCCACTCTCTGGAGGTTCTTCCACCGAACTCTTTAAAGGGCTCGAAGGAGTAGGACTTTCCGGAGCAATAACAATTATCCATTTTTTTGTCTTGCCCTCTGGCCACAGTTCCGGAGGGATTTTGGTGGGGTCCACCGTCTCTTTACACTCACATAGCACCCGGTGACTATCCAGCTTCAGACTAATTGTCTGTCCTATTACTCGCACGCGTCCTAAGGCTTTAATAGTTCCTAGGGCTTCTTCAATCTGTTCATTCGTAATGTCTTCTGGAATCAGCACCATAAGAGAATGGGCATCATCCAACTCTTCTCGTCTGCACCAGTCTTTGAGCTCCTGAACTAATTCTGCAGTACTACACTTAGCCTCCATTCTCTTTTAGGTTTTTTAGCTTAGATAAACTATTTGACTTATTTTTCCTTGCAGAAGCTAATAACAATCTCCAGGCTAAATGTTAACAGATATTAACTTAAATAAGCATAGCGTTTTTTTTTTTTTTTTAAATTAACTAACAAAACTTTACCAGCTAACCTATTAGCATCAAATTACAGATTAGTTAACTGCATCAATTACAACATCCCGGACGAGCCCCCATTTTATGTAGCGCCCCCTAGCGTGTCGGGCTATTTAGTGGAGTGCGCTCCCCGAATTCTTTTGTATCAAATCTCTCTTTATTAATAACTGATGCACTAAGTGTAATCCCTTTGATTAGGCTACCTGATTAATAACCATTTCCTTAATGGCAATTATTCTCGGAATGAATTTTAGTTTGCAATGTCCTTATAAAATATGAGAAATGACGGTAAATAGTGTGCTGTCTTCCATGGTCGATCAATCAACGTTCACGTTTACCATCTAAATGTCCCCTTTAATAACAGCTAACACTATACAGGCAGTAATTCTCAATCCTCAAGTTGCTTTTCACCTTTAGAGATGGTAAACAGTTTACGTTTTACACTTCCCCCATCTAGGAAATATAAGTAACATCTACCTCAAATGTTAAATACGTTACTATTGTGAACCCAAAATGTATACAAATATTCAACAGAAAATTCGTTTAAACCATTTACTTAACAAATATATATTATGCACACATACAGTTCACATAGTACAACTATAATGAAATGAAACACTTGAATTTCACAAAAATATAACCTAAAGCCGGCAGAAGTATTAAATGGCCATGTAAAGAAATAAAATAAATACCCGACAGTCAAAAAGATATGATGCAGGCCTGTATCGTCGCTTGGGCACGTTGAGACCGCAACCCCAATGGTCCCTTCACGCCGTAGCGCACAAACTCACTGCGAGAATAACTGTTGATCGGCGCGTCGTCCTTCCCCTTCGTGGCCTCACAACGCGTGCGAAGCTGGTGTCCGATGACCGCGTCCGACGGCTTAGCGATGGATGGTTTCGTTTTCCTCCGGGAAATTCCAAACCCAGTTTCTCCAACTCGGTTATGTTTCGCACGGCAACTCTGTTAATGTCTGTTATTCCCTTGACGGCAATATACACTAACAGTTCCTTAACCACGTATTAACTTGGTGTGTTACCAATATTTTTTACGTGACAGTCACCGCATGATTCACTCGCATCTCTCCCTCACATCTCAACATGTCGCAACTTGTCCCAACACTTCTCTCAGACTCCTCCCTCTTTTTTTCTGATTGGATGTTTCTTACGGGTATGTATACCTTTTTTCCCAACTCAATTCTAACACACATATCAACATTGTTTTAACATAGTTACTCATCTTTTACACATCATAAAATATACATTTCAAAGAAAATAAACAAAATACAAACAAGGATTTTCAGGAAAAGTCAAATTCCCACAGGGCTACACTTCCAATTTGAGACTTCCATTGGAACTTCCACGTAGTCGTTGAGAAAGCTGTTACATAGGAAATAATGAATATGCGCGCACAAAAGACGCGATATGTGAATGGCCCTTTAAAAGCGCTCGGTCTGTGGAGCGAGTATGGAGAAAGAGAACGCGCACTGAGCTGAAATGGCTTGAATGAGGCGCATTTGGCTTTAAAATAAAACTACTAGAGTATATAAGGCTGCAAAATCATTACCAGAGACGATGCTGGCTGCTTCTTTTACACTTCAACAGTAAAATCATGCCAATGTTCTGAAAATCAGTGTCAAGTTTTGTCCATGTGATCCTAATGTATAAAATGCTAGTGTTTTTGCAACCACTGCTCTGCCAATGAGTACTTAACTGTCTGCCATTTCATGTGACACCATATGTTTATTAGATCCTGTAAAACCATCAGACCCGACATGACATGAGGGACTGAAGCTGGTTGTTGACAGCACCTGACGACTTCTGGAAAGCAGCAGTGGAGACTCATTAGCTTCCAGGCCTCTGCCAAACACCAATCCCTATCAGCGAGACGGTGAACCAGGTTGTTGTTTTTTTCCTCAGAAGTTGTCATCGCAAGCTTACATGGCATTTAAATTAAATTAATTTTTAATCTGCAAATCGTAGAGCAAATGTTGGGTTTTCAAGCAAATACGTTTACTATAAGTGGAATAGACCAATACTTGAGAGAAGTCACAATAGGCTAACGTTACTCAAAACGTTAGAAGATGCAATTACAGCTTCACGGTTACAGAGTGTTTTTTAGTTGCTTTGTATTTTTGGCCCGAAGCCGCATGAATTGTTTTTATGATGGATGGATGCATTTTGGGGGGGCTTCAAAATCGCTCCACCCATTCACTACAATTGAACTGGGGTAGTCGTGGCCTAGTGGTGAGGGAGTCGGGCTTGTAATCTGAAGGTTGCCGGTTCGATTCCCATGCCGGCAGGAATTGAAAGTGGGGATTGTGAATAAACAGCACTCTCTCCACCTTCGATACCACGACTAAAGTGCCCTTGGGCAAGGCACCTAACCCATAATTGCTCCCCCTGTAAGTCGCTTTGGATAAAAGCGTGCTAAATGATGAAAAAAAAAAAAACAATTATAAAGCTTGGTAGAACCAGGATATTTTCAAATATAAATCAAGATTGTGATTGTCTGAAAGAAGATAGTTATATTTATCTAGGATGGCATGAGGGTAATCATGGGATAATTTTCATTTTTGTGTGAACTATCCCTTTAAGGGTAGAAGAATAAGAAAATAAGTACAAACACAATAGGGTTCCCGCATAACAGGGTTTCCGTGCTTGGACTACTTATAAGTTAAAGTACTAAGATGAACAAAACTAACACACTGAATTAAAAAATAAATGAATACTAAAAAGAGTAAAACAAGAAAAGAGCTAATAAAACAAAAGTTATGAAAACACAAAAATGATGTCAAAAAAGGCTAATTTAAAATATGAATAAATGCTACAATAGTAAAAAAAAAAATACTTAAACACCAAGAAAGTGCTTTAAAATTTAACTTGAATCCATCTGAAATGTTTTGAAATGTTACTTTCTATTATCTATTTATAATTTTTTGGGCATAATAATGAAAGTCGTGAAAGTGAAAGTCGTGACGTATTGTCAAGTATGGTGACCCATACTCGAAATTGGTGCTCTGCATTTAAGTGCACACACACAGCGGTTTGTAGTGAACACACTCACACATAGTGAACACACACCCGGAGCAGTGGGTAGCTATTGCGACAGCGCCCGGGGAGCAATTAGGGGTTAGGTGCCTTGCTCGAGGGCAATTTAGTCGTGGTATCGAAGGTGGAGAGAGTGTTGTTTATTCACAATCCCCACCTTCAATTCCTGCCGGCGTGGGAATCGAACCGGCAACCTTCACCAATTCAGCTATTTAGCAAAACATAACAAACAACATCTAATCAAACAAATTAAAATGGCAGATATTTTCAAAATGAGCCCATTGTGACATCATAAAGTCGTTTAATTACTCTGATATGGTCTATAATTTGAACCAAAGAACACAGTTTGAAACATTTTTGAGCTTGTTGGAGTGTCCTACCAATATTTCATCTCAAAAGGGTGATTTCAGGACATTTCTGACTTTTTGAAGTGTAGGCGACGATCTTTTGCTATTGTGCTACCATTGCGTTCTATTTTGAACTTCTTAACTCATTGTCATGCTCAAAAAGAAACTTTTATTATGACTAAATAGGCCGCTGATGTGCCCTAGTACAAAGGCTGTAGCCGAGATCACACAGGAACCTCCGATTTATATTTTAAAACTCTCTCCTTTGTACTTTCAGTCAGTGTCCTCCGTGTGTCTCCGCACATTAATATCAAGCTAATGTTCCTTTGTACTTTCCCAGGAAAGTGTCATTTATCACGCTGATCTTTAGGAAAAATCCATCACAAGATCTTCTGGGTGTTAACTACCTACGCCTTCGACTGATTCTGTTGTTGCTCTAGTAAAACGAGCCATTCTTCACGCAAACACCCCATAAACTCATTTAGGCCTGTTCCCGCCTTTAATGCAGTGATACATTTCAGTTCACTAAGTGTTGTTAATCAGAGTCCACTTAATAAAACTGCCAAAGCGCATCGCTCAGAGATCTGTGAGAGGAAGGGTTCTTCTGAGGGGACGGGTGAGTGTGTGACCGATGTAGCCTTACGCCCGGGGGTCTGGAGTCCAGTGTTAGTACAGTATATGCTCTATAATATCACTGCATTTACAAATATACAGTATATCGGTCAGAATTAGCAGTGAAGCCGTCATAACATAATATTTAGTTGGTTTTATAAAATATAACAATATATAAAACTCTTTCTCTTTATATGAGAAAATTAAAAAATTAAAAAATATAAACTAAATATATATTTTAAAAAAATATCAAGGTTCGCAATATGGTAATTTTTTAACAGAATTAATAATTATGATAAAATATGTATATAATATTTGTTTATTTTCCCACATTGAAGAAAAAAGTATCCATTTTTTATGTAACACTAATTTTATACTATATATTTATGCTTTAGGGAAGGATGAGATTTGGGGGTCCATGGCATCAAATTTTTTGAAAACCCTCTGCTTTCAAGAACCTTCTTCATGTGGCAGTTCCTCTGTTAAACACAGGTAAGATGTTAAACATTAGAAGAATTTTATACTTTTCTGATTCCCATAGCTGTTTATCTTTCATTGCTATCTCAATATAGGCTATTTTGCCTCTAAAGCAAACCATTATTTAATTTGTGGAACATTAATGCACCCTGCGATTTTTCTGATGAACCTGAAAGGTTCTGTACCTGGAACATGTCAAACCGCATGATAATTACAAGACTGCGAGACATCAAAAGAAAACAGAAAGCTTTCATATGCTAACAAAAAGAAGCAGGTGAATACAGTGAGAACAGATAAGCCAGAAAATGTACTCGACGGGAATGACATTACGGATGAGAAACGCGGACAATGAGAAGGGATGGAAGTTGAGAACTGTCTGTCTTCATGACTTTGCAGTTCTTCTTGGTCAGCCTATTGGTCTTTTGATGGTTCCCCTTCAAAAGGGTTCTTTGAATGAACAGAAAAGTGTTTGAGAGGTACAGTAAAGCTTAACAGTTAGATTGGGTTTCTTGAGAATCTTTTTTTACGCTAATGGCTTGAACATGACTGCTATAACCGAGGCTTTGACGTGTGCACAGTTGGAGTACAGCTCAGCCAGCGGCCCGAGAATAAGTGCTGAAAATACCTTGTAAAACCTTGAAAATGAGCCGACCTTAAGCAATGTGCTGGAACTGTCAGTACTAATAATCACAGACCGGACGTGTGTGTGTGTGTGTGAGAAGAGACAGTATTACTTGTGTGATTGCCCGAGGTGATCAACTAGTGGCAGATGAATGAATCATCTTTGATTATTTCCATGATTTCAAGTTAATTACGCCGAAGATTTGACATAATTTTAATCTTTAAGTGACTGAATAATTATTGTTGATTTTTCAATATCGCAAATGATATATGCCACAGTGTTTCATTACAAAACAAAAAAGTTTTTTTTTTTTTTTTTAAAGAATCCTATATGTTAGTTTTATTTACAGGATTGACATTTTTATTACAAAACAAGTT
Organism: Opsariichthys bidens; assembly: GCA_037194245.1. Lineage (NCBI taxonomy): Eukaryota > Metazoa > Chordata > Actinopteri > Cypriniformes > Xenocyprididae > Opsariichthys > Opsariichthys bidens. Next base: position 16,426,927 of record CM074290.1, on the reverse strand, counting down.
TTTTTTTTTTTTTTTTAACTAATCTGAATGAGTCATTTTTTTTCATTCCCCACTCAGATAGTTCACCTATAATATTTGGATTATGAATCATTCTCTTTGAAGAAGTTATTATTCTTGTTCATTTTCTTGATTCAAATCAAATATTCCAAATATTTTTTTTCTCTCATTAAAATAAAATTTTAGGTTTGACTTTTTTTTATTCACTAAAAAAATGTGTGTTTTTGAACACATCTGAAAGAGTCATTCTTATGGAAGCCCGTTTCCGCCACTTAAAAAAAAAAGAGAAATTTATTGCTTTTAATAAGAAGAATTCTGACTTTTTTTTTTCCACAGAATTGTATAATATAAACTCACAATTGTCAGAAAAACAGAACGCGAGATATAAAAAAAAGTCGGAATTCTGACTTTATAACTCACAATTATGTGAAAAAAAGTCAGAATTGTGGGATAGTCACAATAATTTTATTTTTATTTTTTTTTATTTTTTGTGGGCTTCCATATATTCTTGTAAGTTTCCATGATCTTAAATCAAAAATTTTCACAGGTTTGATACTTTTTTTGATTTAGAAATGGTTTTAGGTATATTTTAGGTAACTGAATTATTCTTGTTCATTTTCATGATTTCAAATCAATATGGAACAATATTGACATAATTATTTGCTCTGATTCGTGTCTGAGCTTTGAACTGAACATTTAAGTGAACAAATTATTCTTGTTCATGTTCAAGATTTTGAATCTATTATCTTTGATTATGAATCAAATGCATTTTTTTGGACTCATCATTTAAGTAATTGAATCACTTTTGCTCATTTCCATAATATCAAATCAAATATGGCACACAGATTTGACATCATTTTTAATTACTGTACAAAAGAAAAAGTTTTGAATGAATCATTCTTGTTCATTTCCTTAATTTCAAGGTTCACAGGCGTGACTTTTTTATAACAAATCTTTAGTTCAAAAACTTTTGAAATGAATTAATTGTTTTTGAACTTTTTTTAAGTAAATGAAACATTCTTGTTTGTTTCAATGATCTGATTTGACATGATGAATTTCCTTTGCCATATTTAAATTGAATAATTTGTGGTCATTATTCGATTTCATTATGCTAAACATCTTTTGTGTTTTACAGAAAAAGAACATCATAAAGGGTTAGAGAGACACAAGGTAAGTGATGACACATCTTTGACAATTTTTGGTGAGCTTTTTATTTTAAAAAAAAAAAGTCATTCACTCAACAGATTTCACTGAATCATTCACATAACAGATTTGCTCAGAAACAATGACTCTTTCAAAACAGACAAAAAGACTCACTGGATGCTGCCACTTACAAAGAGGGTCAATGAACGAATGAACGGATATTTTTGTTGAACAGAATCAATAGATTTGAGTCACTAAGATGAATCAAATTCCTTCACAAGAAAAAATTTAAAAAAATTAAAGCTGGACCTTGACGTGAAGTCTCATAATAAGAGAAGATGCGAGAAATAAATGGGTAGTAGAGAAAATGCAATAAAACAAATCTAATCACTCAATCCCTGTTCTTGCTATAAACATGAAATTGCTAGAGCAATTTTTATGGGAATAAGACCGGAGAGAAATCATTAAAAGTGGTCTTATCCTCTCTTTATTCCGAGTGCCCGGTCTCTGGGAAAAGCCACTTCAGAAGCTTGCCATGTTGATATGAATGTCATAAGCATTTATGAATCTAATTATCGGACCAATTTGATTGAAATGAGCAGTGATTCAGACCCGCCAAGAGTCAAAGATGTCTTCAGCTGCCCTACCATCCAGGAAAAAAAACAAACTAAAACAATGAATTGGCCTTTTTTTTTTTTTTTTTTACAAGTAGGGACATAAAATTCTTCTGACTAATTATCCTGGACTATAGCACTGGAGTGTGAAATGAAATTTGATTACTGACAAAGCATTATGTGGTGCACACAGATAAAAATGTAGGTGGCTGGAAAACAAATAACCCCAAACAAGTAGAATGAGGGCGTCGTAAATACGTGACGGCACTTCTGAACGGCCGCGGTCATATCCTCGGCTCCCGGAAGACGCTTATAACATAATGCAATTGTGGCCGAGAGGCTCGTCTGAATTCGTTAACCAGTCGTTTTTATCTCTGTAGTATGAATTATGAAAGCCTGATTATTCATTGGTGTGGCTCCACAAATCCACCATGAGTTTAATTCAGTTGTGCATTTAATTCCGTCCTTCTTGTTTCTAATTGCTCTCACTGTGTTTTTTCCCCCCACTTAACGAAATTTGCTGGAGAACGCGGGAACGTTTAATCTGCACATGCCATCAGTGGGTATTGTCTTTCTGCAATTAGACTGATGAGAAGATTTAGCCATTAGCGGGTTCATTACAGCAGCCGCACACCGCCAACTCCACTAGAGCAATCACAGAACGTGCTCCTCGCTGGCTCGCCGGCGGGAGTTCAAATCTACAACTTATCGTGGTTGAGATGGAAAATAGGGAAAGCATCAGGTCGGCAGGTCGCTCATGAGATGAACGCCAGGGTTAGTGCCGAGCTGATGTTAGTTTGAGGTTGCTTTGAGTAGCATTGAGAATCGAGAACCACTTCTTTTCAGCCTTTTTAAGTAACAAACGAAATCATTTTCAAATGTTTCATTCTGTTAGCTATGGCAGCCCTTTCCACCTCAGATCTGTTGTAGAAAAAGTTTAAAATAACAAATGCTTACTTTATTTTGATTGTTCACTTTAGACATTGTATTAACTGTAAGTGAATTGGCAAATACATGTCAACTAACTCTCTTTAGAACAGGTTAGGTTTGGGAATAGCACAATTGGTTGACTAGTAGAATGTCTGTTGAGGGACCATCAAAATAAACTGTTTGCAAGTATTAAGTCTACTAATACTTTAATGACTTGTCGTTGCAAAGTTATAGGTAGTAGAAAATCTAATGTTGGTACCTGATGTCTCATTGTGACAAAGTTACAATAATGAGAGAAATAGTTACAATTATTATTTTGTATTATATTTAATATATATTAAAACACTTAACTTTCTATATTCCATTTTTTAAATAATCATAATTATAAATTATTTATTGGAATTGCAACTTAAAATCAATTACTCTAAAGCGGAAGCTGACGTTTGTTAGATATTCGTTCTGGAAAGAATTGTATAAAGTTTATTTCTGATTTTTTTTTTTTTTTTTTGCTTTAGTGAATGCAACTGTTTTGCAAATATTCTTTCTTTCTTTCTTTCTCAGAATAACTCAACGAATTGCAAACTAAATCGTAATCAGAAACACATTAATACAGCAGTGCTATTAGCTTCCGAACTAATACTGCCTTCTGGTCATACCATAATGATCATGTTTAGGAGTTGAGCGCACATCACCACCACATTTTTAGGCCTTATTAAAGAGGATCTATTTTGCTTTTTTTTACATTTTCAACTTTCTTTATTGTGTAATGTTGTAGTTTGGGCATGAAACAGGTCTGCAAGGTTAACAAGTACAAAGTCACTCCAGTAATATCTGTTTCTCGACTTAAGTCTTGAGGGGAATGTACATGTCACAATAATTCTCATTTTAAATAATTCCTGTCCAAGGCATATGCAAAATAAAGGGGGCAAGGCCTGGTTGAGATGTGTTATATATATGATCTATGATCTATGATATGATATATGAAGACTTCAGATGCAAAAGGTTTTCTAAAGTGAGTATTTTTATCAAGCTTGTATGTTTAGGTTCAGTAATTTCACTCTAACGGCAATTAACAAGTCCTTTTTACTGCCGTTAAAGGCAAATAACTGAACATAAAGCAACGGGCTTGATAAAAATCCTCATTTTAGAGGCTTTTTGCATCTGAAGTCTTCGTGTGTGTGTGTGTATGTATATGTGCATATATATATATATATATATATATATATAATTAGTTTTAGTTTCTGTTCACAATAACAACACTGAATTGCAGCAAAGTTTCTAACTGTCTAAAGTTAAACTTTGCTTCAATAGAACTCCAAGGTATGTGAGGATCTGCAGACATTTTGATTCAAGCTTCAAGGTGTCTGTGTACGGAGACTCTCTTTGATTCAGTGGCAGTGACGTGTCCCGGTTCAGTCCTGAGCAGCACAGCAGTGGGAAGTGCACGTCTGCAACACATGACCTATGAAAGGCCATCACCATATTTGAAGTGACAGTTTGACAAGGTGCTATTTCCTGAGGTCATCAACACCTTATAAAATAACAGAATAACAGGAAGGTCTATTCTGTAGAGTAAAACTGTCGGTTAGCTTGATAGCTTGCTGTGTTCATCTTAAAGAGGACCTGTCATGCTTTTTTTTAATGTTTTTCAACTTTCTTTAGTGTGCAGTTTCTGTTTGGGCATGAAAAAGGTCTGCAAATTTAGAAAGTTTCTGGTCTCCCCGAAACACATCGTTTGTAGTCTTGAGTTTTCTTCCGAACGAACACGTCACAATATTCCTCATTTAAATTATTCCCGCCCAAAGCATACAGAAAAAAGTGTGGCCTGGTTGTGTTTGTAGTGTGTAGCCATTTCCAAGAGTTTTTTCACACTGACCAATCACATCACGCTGCTCCAGCTGACCAATCGGAGCATATTTCGATTTTCAGTAGGAGAGGCTTTTATAGGCAGTGTTGGGGAAAGCTACTTTTAAAAGTAATGCATTACTATTTTGCATTACTCTCCCAAAAAAAGTAACTAATTGCATTAATTTTTATGAAAAGTAATGTTACGTTACTTTTTCTCAAAAGTGAAATGATTAGGTCTTAGGCTGAAGGAAATGCAAATTTACACCTGTACAGTAGAGGGCGCAGTTCAAAAAAACTTTTCAGCTGTTCTGCCATTCTGGATTACAGAAGAATCGGCCACAGGAGAAGTAATTTAGTAAATGTAAAAAGAGAGGTGCCGCAACAATGTAAAATGTGATATGTGAGAAAAAAAGAAAAAAAAGAAATATATATATATATATATATATATATATATATATATATATATATATATATATATATATATATATTTTTTTTTTTTTTTTTTTATTTTTTTTTTTTTCCTATTCTAGTAGACCCTAAAAACAAAATCAAGACTTGGTAAAAGGGCATATTAGGTCCGCTTTAAAAGAACGGACTCAGTGCAACAATAAACTCTGTTCTAGGGACTTCAGTGAATGTACTGTGGTGTGCAGTGCAGTTAAATGTGACGTGGCTTCGTGACCCCTTTGAGCCACCACAGTGCTGACTGTTTCATTTACCGACAGGAGGTCACCGAAGGGTCAGCCAGCACCGTTTGTACTCACTGAGAATTCATTACTTTGTGCTGCCACCTTGAATAGGAAATGAAGTTTCCGATAAAGTGAGAATTGAAAAAAGCAGAAGGGAGAACAAACGAGAAAAAAGGGACAGCATAGCAGACTTAAAAAGATGCTCGCATAAGGGCCAGCAGAGGTTAACACTTAACAGTTTTGTGGACTGTGACTGCGAAATCAAGGAAATTTTGATGGGAATCTGTTGGCCTAGCCAAAGACTTATTTATGATGTCTGTGAAATTGGAATCTTTATCTCTTTTATAGAGCGCAGACGGACTTTGGTGTGCCAAAGGCATCTGGCTTTGTTAATTGCCTAGACAGGCCGGAAAGAGAGAATACAGTCTTGACATTTTACCTTTTTAAGAGGACCGATTGAAAAAAACATTCCATGAATAACACACAACTTCATTTGCGTTCTGTAGGATCATTTCATTCCGGGTGATCCTGAATCTGTCATCAAAGTCACAGATCGCTGTTTGTTCTTGCTTATTCTAGCGTAAACAAAACCACTTGCGCTCGGTGTAGATTTATGCTCCGCATGTTTCCTTGTGCAAATGTTTTGTTCTACCTACTAGTGATAAAGTAGTTTTAAAAAGCAAAACAAGATTTTTATTAATCAATAAAAATAGCTTGCTTGAAGTAAAATTGTTTTAAATGATAAAACTGTTTTTATATAGTATATATATAATATAATATACAATATATTTTATTTTATGCTTGAATGTACAATAAATGTGATCCTCCTGGTGTAAACTATGACTCCATGATGATCACATTTGTAATAATAATCCATTATTTTGCTTTTTTACATTGAACAAAAACATCAAGATTAAATTTAACGAAAATTATATGCATGTATTTTCTTTTCTAAATTTAATTTTTTAATTAATTAGCTTTTATTTATATTTTTGTTTTTTGTTTAATTAGTTTAATTTTATTTAAATGAGCTAATTTTAATACATTTTTAAAAGGACAAATATTCCACGTATTCTCTCAATTAAAATGAAGTCATAAAAGCAGCGTGCATAATAGTAATTATAAAAGAATTAGCAAATTACCTTTTAAAATAGTTTTAAGCGCCGTACAGCATATCACACCGCAGAACATGTCGACTTTCATGTCAGCTGCTCGTGTATTGTGAATGAGTCCTGGCCTGGTTTTCAGACCCTTTGAGAATTTCTTTGACAAATTCAACTAAAATCGTCCCAAATGAGTCCCAATCTTTCTTTCGACTGGAATTGCGCACAGCGCCATAATATTGAAGCGCAAAAATCCCTATTCTTACTCTAATTGATGGAAAGAATCATGATCTAATTTCCGCCCTCGGCGACTGACGAGAGACATGTGTCCCCCACTTGCTGCAGCTTTGCTTGAACTCAGTGGTTTTACGCGTAATCCAACGCGCTCTTGAAGCATTACAGGCCTTAAGCGTGACATTTGCGGGATAGAAGTGTAATTGCACCCTCATTCTGTCTCTCTGTTCTGTGCAGGTTTGCTGCATTGTCGTGGAGTGTAGCTGTGGCCTCTCCTCCTCTTCTGCTGCGCTCTGGGGGCGGGCAGACTAGAGAGACGGTTGCATTAATAATGCAAGGCTGCCTGGAAACCGAACGCGCTGCAGTGAAGTGCTGTGTGGAATGCTAAAGAGGCATTTGTTTGTGTGTCGCCAGTTTGCATCCCTCCCCGTCCTCGAAAAGCACTAGTGCCACCATCCTAAGTTGTGCACAAATGGTGTGTGTGTGTGCGCGCTGGCGGCTTTGTGAATTTGTATGCGTGTAGCTCAGCAGATGTGAGTTTCCTAGGGGTGCAAAGTCTAGCCTTTCTCCTTCCATGTGTCTTTTTTGCCTTATTGACAGATGAGATTTTGACGTGCTTGTTTGAGTGACGGCTCTGTATTTTTCTGCAATCATACTTTTGATATTCAACAGTGCAAGTTAAAGAAAAGGAAAATTATCAGCCACTCTAGCACCGAGAAAGTTTCAGTGCGAGTTTAAACATACAATCATGCTCTCTCTCACATACACAAACAAACAGACATTAACCACATTGTGGTGTCTAAAATAGGAGGATGTCTACTTTCCGTTTACTCCCTTTTTGAGGCAACTGATAGTATTTTTAAGCTTTTTCAGAGGATTTTTCTTGAGATTTCTTTGCAGCAGACTCATCCTAACCATGTGTGATGCAACAAGTTTCACATTTGGCAGGGTTCGTTCGATTAAAACTCGGGTGCGATTGCTCTGTTAGGGTATGTTTTTAATTGTAGTTTGTGTCTCTTGGTTCTATTGGTCAAATTTAGTCCTGGTTCACTTAGTGTTCACACTGTAATTTTTAAACTCGAACCGAAAGATACAAAATGCACACATTTGTTTTACATTCTTCATTTTTTATCCAAAGCGACTTACAAGGGGAGCAATTAGGGGTTAGGTGTCTTGCTCAAGGGCACTTTTAGTCATGGTATCGAAGGTGGAGAGAGTGCCGCTTATTCACAATCCCCACTTTCAATTCCTGCCGGTGTGGGAATCGAACTGGCAACCTTCAGATTACAAGCCCGACTCCCTCACCACTAGGCCACGACTACCCTATATATTTGTTTTGCGATGGATTTTAAGAAACATCCAAAACACTGTTGTTTTCTGGGCCGAATGCGCTTGTGTGTGTCCATATGATGGTAATTTTACCAGCTGAGAATTTGTGAAGAATTTAATGTGTAAAGGAGTCAAAACAGCACCAGAAATTCCTCGGCGACACAGTTTTGATGCTTGCTCCAAACTGTAATGGGCAACGTAGCTCAAAAAACAGGTTTCTTGTGACATCATTTCCTATTTTTTGTTTGTTTGCATGTCTTTGGTTCGTACAGTATTTCAGTCGAACCGCACCAGAGTTCATTAAGAAGTGGTTCTGCTTGTTTGGTGTGCTGCAGGGTTTGGATGGCAGCGTTCGCTCTCATTCAAATGAGTCGCACTAACAGAGCAATTGCACCAAGGTTCATTTAAGCGAAATACCTTTTTTTGTGTGTGTCTTTTAGGTTTAGTCTTAAAAAAAAAAAAAAAAAAAAAGATTTATCACTTGTCGCTTTGTTTTGCACCTAATTTTGGGACTGCTTAATGTTTTTCTGAAGCATTCCGAAAATGAAAATGAGTCCAGTTTGGGTCAGCCCACATGCTCTCCTTTCATGTCCCTGTGTATTACAGCAAGCCAGTACCAATTAATCTTTACAGAGTAATCCAGCACATTGCATTCATAATCCACTCTCAGCCTTGAGCATTGTATTATACACTGCAGCGTTATCCATCTATGCGTTTAGTAGCCATTCCCGGAGGCAAAAATATACAGCACTTGTGGCACGATTCCATTAATGCACCACTTTATTAAAGCATTTTATATACTGTGGAAACACTTAAAAATAAATAAATAAAAGCAGAATAGTAATAAAAACAATTTACTGCAGCAAGAACAGCATATGATGTATTTTCCCTTTTTATTCATGCATTTGTTGACACAGGAACAAGACAATGGGAGCGTGCAAACACTTAGTATAATCAAGTGCTCGCCCCAGGACAGGAATATAATTCCTTAATGCCTCGCTTTCCTTTTAAATTTTACACCATTTATAACGAACGCCTCGCAAGAGTAATGCTCTTTTGAGCGCTTGTGAATTGCACACGCTAATGAACTTATTTTTAAATGCATGGTTTATAAATTTAATCCACACACACACAATCTGTGGGAAGAGAAATACGAGGTCTCGCGCTCAGAGGCCCGCACTAGACATTCACGGCACGCCGCAGTCGGCGGAGAAGATTACCGACTTTTAATGTACATCCTGTGGGGTAACGCTGTAATCACAGTAACCTAGATATATCACAGAGATGAGAAGATTGATAGGTTGTCGTGAAGATGATTGTGCCATGAGACGTGAGAGGGTGTTGCTCGCGGTCCGGCGGTACATTAAGTCGAGGAGTAATTTTAGCGTTATGGCGCGTAACGGGGTCGCTGCAGTTTAGTGCAACACTTCAGTCTCGCACACATGCGCTGCCGCCGACTCTAAAAGATGAGAGAGATATTAGATCAGGAGCAAGAAGCATGCATGTATGTGTCTGATGCTGTACTACTGTATGTTTTAGAGATGCCTATGGGAATCATGAGCCACTTTTTCATCGTCAGGCCGACCGGTTCTTAGAATAGTTATATTTCCACTTGAGCCTGGTACAGAACGGCACGATTGCAAACCGTTCTCGGCCTGGAATTCTCATAACGTGTATTGACATCAGTCAGGATTGGGTACAGACTCTGATGTTGAATGATGAAATAGCCTTATGAAGTTCATATACTACATGGTTAAGTGTAGTGCATCATTTGGCACACAACTTGTTTTTGCATTTCATTATGGAAGCTTGTTTCCGCCATTGAATAAAAAAAATGTTTTTTTCTTTTTATTTCACAATTCTGCTTTTTTCCTCAGGATTGTGTGAAATAACCTCACAATTCTGACTTTTCAGGCAAGTTGCCAGTTTATATCACGCATTTGCGAGTTATGAAGTCAGAATTGTGAGATTCTGAGATCTCTCACAATTCTGAGAAAAAAATGGACTTTATGACTCGCAACTGCAGGTTTACGTATCTCAATTCTGAGAAAAGTCATATTGAAAATATTGAAAAATAGTCAGAATTGCAATTGCAAGAAATTCAGAATTGTGAGGCTGACTTTCTCTTGTAATTCTGATTTTATTTTTCATAATTGCGAGTTTATATCTTGCGATTCTGACATTGTTGCTCGTAATTGGGCGAAAAAGTCAGACTAGCAATTCTTAATTTATAACTTGCAATTGTGAGGAAAAACAAAAGTCATAACTGTGAGATGAAAAGTTAGAATTATCTTTTTTTTTATTCCGTGGCAGAAGCAAGCTTCCATAGTTCATAGGTGTTGGTTGTTCGAGAATCTGATTATCCTTGTCACGCTGTATGTTTTTGATTCACCATAAAGAACCATATCATAGGAGTTATTTGATCAGGAATCTGATTATACTGGTATGTTTTGATTCATTTAAAAAGAACCTGTTCAAAAGAGTCAGTAGTTTTGAAATCGCTGTATACATTTTTGTTTTTTTGATTCAATGAAAAGAACCTGTTCATTAGAGGCCAGTTCATGAGAATCATTCATTCAAGAATCAGGCTACACTGTTTGAGCAGAGTGTTTTTGATTCACTAAAAAAAAAAGAACCTGTTCTAAAGAGTCATTTGGGAAATCGTTCTACACCAGTCTTGCTCTTTGTTAGTTTGATTAGTTAGTTTTTGCTTCCAGCTCAAGATGCTCTTTGGATCATTCTCAAATCATCCTGCATAACATGACCATCAGATTTTACAAAAACTTGTGGACTTTATGCTGTCATTGGGTAAATGGGGACTAACCAAACACAAAGACATCCTCAAATTCAATTAAGTTCAAGTTTCACTCAAGTTATTATACTGATGCTATAATTTGTCATGAAAACATTGTATTAAATCTTGTATTAAAGCCTTTCAGTAGTCTCAGACCTTTGTACCCCACTGTAGATCATTAGCACTGAGCTGTTAGCGTCTTGTCATCTGTTTGTTCTTCCTTTAAAGGGATGAATATTTCACTCAAAAGGGGGATGTATCATTCACGATTTAGTGCGAAACTGAATCAGCGAAGACTCCAGCCGCCTGTTTGCCCACAGGGCAGCTTTAGTGTGATTGGAGAGGATGCTGATGTGTGTGTGTGTGTGTGTGTGTGGACAGCGGATAGATAACAGAGAAACAAAGCTGTTTCGGCAGAGAGATGAGTAACTTAATGTGTGCAGACAGACAGTCACTGTCATACTGGTGCCGTGTGAAGTGATGCCAGAACAGGGATAAATCTTAAATATGCAAACTCTGATATGCTTTATTATATTGTATTTGTATTCTACTTGTATAATACATGAGTTTTTAAACTTTTATGTTGTTAAAATATTATTGTTTATATTGTATTATATTAAATTTTATCCTATTTTTAATTATGTGAATGTAATTATACACATTATTTCTACAATTAATATAATAATACTGTTAATTTATGCAATAATTATGTTAGTTAACAATGGCAAGTACTACAAATGAAATGTTCACAAATGGAACTTTATTGTAAAATGTTACCATTCATATTTGTAAAATCTTTTTTGTCTCTCAAACTTTTTACAGACCCCCTAGCACCTCATTGTGGCCCTTTGAGGGTCCCTGGACACCAGATTGGAAATGTCTGTCCCGATGGTTTGAGGAAAGGAGCTTAGATGGTAGGAAAACACCTTATGATTCAGTTGGCATGATGGGCCAGAGCATTAATTTCTCATTTTATCTTTTTTTTTTTTGTCTTATTAAATCACACCCAAATTAACACGTTAAATCGGCTGCACTAAAAACAATCATCTTCAGTATGTGTCTGGCAGACAATGAAAAATAGATGTCAATATAAATGCATGTCACTAGGTAATTTATGGCTTGTAAATCTTTTAAATGTCTTGCGAGGATGGTGTCAGACAGTTTATGCTTTGCCAAGATCACTTCACACCAATTCTTATCACTTTAGGTATTATGTATTGCACCTTGCTAATGAACTGCACCAGACTAACACCTTTAAATGTGGGAAGGTGTCAGCGCTGAGATAACGGCCTGAAAACGTCTTTTTAACTTGTTTGTTTGGATGAAGTTGTGAAGTTGAAGTTTGAGAATACCACTCTGTGGTCACTTTTGACTTATTCTGATATTTTAGCCATGGACATCCTACTTTTCCTTTTGTCTTTTCACTTTATCTGTAAAAGATGACTAACTTGTTAGCTTTAACACTGTACCATCTTTAAAGGCAACTTTAAAAACAACCACACATATGATGTCAACTGAAAAGGAAGTGCATATTGGCACTTCTCATGTTTATTGCCGCCTTAAGATGAATTGCTTGTTCTATTCCTCAACTGTAAGTTGGAGTTGGATGAAAGCATCTGCTAAATGAATAAAAGTAAATGTGTGTTTTGATTATAGATTACAAAGACAAACATTTTTTGAGACCAGAATAAGACCAGAACATGTGTAAAGAAAGAGAATCGGGTCAGCTGTTAACTTTAAAGTGCCCATCTAAGTCTTTAAGTGTCTTTTGTTCAGCGTGAGAACATTTATTATCATTGTCTGCCAATCCTGCAGAAGCTGTCTAGTTCCAGATCCTGCCAATGTTGTATAATTAATTTAAAACTGGCCGTGTAATCCTGGATTGATTCTTTTGTCTGATTGACACCATATTTTAAGCACGTATGCTTTTGATCTGCCGGAATGTGTAATTAGGGTACTAAAAACCTTAACCTAAGAGTTATTGCTTTCAGACCGACTAACCCAGCAATCCAAGGAAGAAAAGTCAATGTGCCCCTTTTCAATTAGCAAACTGAATGTCAAGAACCATAAAGTCATTCAGATGAAGAATTTTTATTAACGGCATGCTAAATACATGAATCTGTTTTGGCACATCAAAATTGGACAGGATACATTTTCAGCAGCAAGAATACATGGGTCACTGTCAGTATTTCTTCCTTTTATTTGTCTTATTTTATTAGAACTGCTCGCAGGAAAATGATTAAATTTGGTACAAAGATAGAGGACGGCCAGAACATTAACCACAGCAATTTTGGAATCTCTAACTCAATCCCTCTAGCGCCACCAACTGTCCAAATTTTCACTCATGTTTCTGCTAATACCTTTTTAAGCCATAAATTCTGTCTTGACGTCAATCCTACATTTTTCTCTGAACTCATCCTAGATGGTTCATCCGATTTTCACCAGAATTGGTACAGATCATCTTCAGACTATGCTGCTAATAAATTTTTTAAAAGCTTTTTGAAAAACATAACTGTTCTTGAATAACGCACAAACAAATCTGATGAAAAGCACACCAAATTGGATGCAAGGCTATATCTCTACTACACTTTGGCATACTGAGACGAATCTTGGTCTGTGTCATCACAAGCGTGATCTGAGGTTACATGCATTGTTTCGGCACAGCCAAGAAAAATGGCTTTTTTGGTTATAACTTCTGATTGGTTTGCCCAAATCATAAAACTGGTGACTTTTATTTTAGTGCCGCATACAGAGTCGAATTGTACCCAATTTTGCCATAGCGGCCATTTTGGGCTTCATCCATTTTTAATTTTGTCTTAAAATGCTGTATTTTGTGACCAAACAATGATGCCAATCATGTCCTATTTGGACTAACTTACTGTCTGTCAATTCAAAATCCTTTCAAAACCTACTTTTTCCAAATTTTCCTAGACCGTTTGTCTGATTTTCATGAAAAATTGCTCAGATCATCTTCAGAGCATGCTGGCAATGTTATTAAAAGATTTTTGATTGAACAAACTGTTCTTGAATAACGCATCAATAAATTTGATGACATGGTGCCAAGCTGATTCTGAGGCTGTAACTCTGCAATGCTTTGGCATATTGACACCAAACTTTGTATGTGTCATTGTCTCCTTGCACTGACCACACATATCAATTTGGTTACGGCGTCACCTTTTGGTCAAAAGTGACAAGCAATTCAGTCATTTTACGAGTGATTGTATTTGTGATTTTTCAGCCATTTTGACTTATATAAATGGGTTTTGTATATATTTCCTCCATTGTAAAGCAGCCAACAAAACATGTGATCTCAGATTATTTAAAAATGGGTTTTTATTGCTGTGCACAAGATTGAGCATACATTATAAGCATTTCATGTACTAAAATCACATGGGCACATTTGTTTTTTCATGTTGCTGTGTACAGCATTTACACAAGGAACTCTAATGAACATGTTTGCCTGCATAATGTGCAATTATTTTGTTGACCTGCTTGTAATTGCACATTGTTATTGATATTACTACAGTAATTGGTTGTCAATATGTGTAACATGGACAATGTAAAAGGGAAAAGTAAGGCATGGAGTTCTAAAAACCGATCCGACCTACTCTTTTAAATCAATAGGTGTCGCTGGCAAACACATTCTCTCCCTCCATCTCTCTCTGGTATTCCCTTTTGACTGCGGAGCCAGTATTTCCCTCAATCCCGAGCTGACGCCTAACCTTTTCTAGCCTTTTAATATGCAGCGTCGTCTTCTTCAGCATGCCTTCCTGAATGTCACTCTCAATCTCTTCTGACATTTGTGCTGAAGATGCCACATTAGGTGACAAAATGCAACACGCGTTACAGCGCTCTTTTAAGACTCTGGTGACAAACACGGAAACACTAAACATGCTGATGTGGCTCTTAGGCATAAACAAGTGATATTTACAAAGAGAACTCTAGATTAAAGCAGTTTGGCTTTGCATTACAGTAGTTGTACCCCAAGGAAAGCACAACCAAGCACATTAACACTGAAAACAATCCCTTTTTACATTAAGGATTCACCAAAATCGAAATTCTATCTGATAGCTGATAAATTGCCAATATTGTAAAAAAAAAAAAAAAAAAAAACCTAAAAAAAACTTGATGGATGAGTATCCAGTGATAGATCGGGTGTATTTTTATGTGTTTTTTTATTTATCAGCTATCAATATGGGCTATATAGAATATTTAATTGTATATTTTACATTAAGATTCCTTTTACCTTATTTTTAATCCTCTAAAGTGTAAAATAAATATCAGTTTTTCGTACTATACATTTTCTGTTGTGATGCCTTCAATTTATTTAGCAGTTTAACATTTTTTTTTTATTTTAGTCAAAATATTACATTTACATTAAACTCGCCATATATCCCCAATTATTGTACATTTTGTTAATTTAAATACTCATGGAAGAAGTTTTTGTTTTTTACTTTGTCATGTTTAATGTTTTTATTTATTTGTTTTAAATCATGAAATTTCATTTATCTTTATACATTAAATGAATTTAACACACAATTAATAAATAATTTTATTTAATGAATGAAAACATGGCACAAAACATATAACACCTAAAGAACATTCATTTTTTTTTGTGACCAACAATTTGGCAAATTCTTTTCACATTACATTTTTCAAATAATTTCCCCATAGTTCAATATAATGTTCCCCTGGCGTGAAAACTCTAACAGAAGGCTGCAGAAACCGTTCTAATCCCAAGATCTGTGTTCTGAAGCCCTCAGAAGTCATTTTCAACAGTAGCTTTCATCCGCCCCTCTGGACTGAGTGTTACTATCATTGCTCAGAACCAGATTTGATCTGGGAATCTTGGGACTGTATGTCCCGTGTACTAATCAGCAAACTAAAAGTGTGGGCCTCTGGCTCGCTGCGAGATCGTTTGTTTTCAGGGGAAAGACTGTCCTGCATAACGGCCAACCTGGGCCTGACCAGCCCCACTCCATTACACTATCACTAGAGAAAACTAGAGAAAGAGTGCTCTTTTATCATTGTACTATTACTGCATGGACTTTATTGCACACATCTCATCTCTCACCAGTTTTTAGACATGAAAAGCTAAAGAAAATCAGTGGAGCAAGCTCAATTTGAGATTTCACAGCCCAACTGCACCTTTATTAAGTCTCTAAACCTGAGCCCACTCATTTCAGAATATCTCTGAAAAAGCCATTGAAAATAATTGTCCGAATCAATCAGACTTCATTGTCAATCTTGATTAGTTTCTCATAAGGCACAGATTTGGGTTACAGTATACATACATATACATTCAGTGTGCAAAAGATGGTAGATCTATTTTACTGTGTAGGCAAACACGTGGTGCATAAAATTCTTTTGATCTTGGTCTTTTTTTAAACCAAACCTATGCCTTTGCATATTTCATGACAACCAATGTTTTTGAAATGCGATCAAGGTTATAGATTATTTAGGTCATAGTCGACGTTCTAAGAAATGGATCTGGGATTGGTGTTGGGGGCTTGTATCGGAAAAATACATCAAGGACTTGACCAGAACAGATACTCATCTCCCCGTGGATAACCAGGGCTGTAGATCAACCCTCTCCAGCTGCCCAAGGATTCAGTCTGCTCCATCTGTGTGATCGGCTGCCAGATAACTGGGCATTGGAATTTGTCAATCACATGTTGTTGTTTTTTTTTTTTTTAAATGGGACTAGGGATTAATATCAGACTTCATGTTCTACTGACCGAACACTCTTATATGTGTCTGTCCTGATAATAATAATAATAATAATCTACGAATAATCTGCAGGTGTGTTTAACAAACAAGCTGTTCCCATTGGACATTAAATGTCATGCCATCTTAATTTGAGATGGACATATAGTCACCTTGCCACTTGCTTGTAGGTCAGAATCCTCAAATATTGCTTCACCTTGGGAATACACAACCCATCTTTATATTCTTTATAAATTCCACTAATATTTTAGGAGCAGAGGATTGAAAAACATCGGTGAATGCAAGGACAGAAGAACAGACATATAGAGATTTTCAACTGTAAGCTATCAAAACATAGTAGTACTATTGAATGCCTTTGATATTTCACATCATCACAGTGCCTAGATCCATAAGGCATTTCACTGCACACATCATTGGATCAAAGCAGCCAGGGCTGAAAGATAAAAACCTTTGGCAGTGAAGCCTCTCAGATGAGAGTTGGTCCCTCTCACCACAGCAATGGCCCGGCTGGGTAAATGGTTCAAGCTGAAACCATTTCATTATGAAGTCATAACGATAGCTGGTGATGTAAGATGTGATTCAACCAACCAACTGTCCATCCATTGATTCAATTGTCCACCCATCCGTACATACATCCATCCAACCAACCATCCATCCATCCATCTTGTCCATCCATTCATTTGTCCATCTAACCGATCCTGGTAAAACGAAACTTCAAATGGAGTTCAAATTAAATTATTTTTACATGCTTCCTGTAGTAAACCAGGTGCATTTTTATTGTCTCAAAATGTAGTTCTGTCTTGATAATGCTGACTTGTAAGAGCATCATCTCAGTACACTTGTGAAATGAGAATACCTTTAGTTTACTGAATGAAGCCATTACCATTTTCTGCAACTTCAGGGTATGCGCTATTATTCACAAAAAAAAAACAAATAACATAAAAAAAATTGTTTATGAGGTCCTTAGAAGCGTTAAGCAATAAGCTAATTAGAACAAACAATCAAACCAAATAATTGGAGTTGATTCATTGGAGCATTTGGAGTCTGTTTAAAAAAAATCCCACAGGACATTGAAAATGGTTAGATACGTACAGGCTATTGCAGACTCTCTAGCTAATTATCTCAATTGGTTTAAGGGGGGAAAAAACTAATTTCATAGAGGGTTTCGCCCATGTCAGTGCTTATTGTTTCCTTCCTGTTGTATTATCACGGCTTTGTACAAGATGTCCCAACTTAATGGAATCGGTTGGATGATGTGAACGTTAATAAGGCGGCACTGAGGTATTAATGAGGTTGAACATGGCACGGAAAGGCCAACAACTTTAAAAATGGACACTGCCGGAGGGCTATTTCCCTCCGGAGGGGCTGACTAACTATATACTGATAAAGATTGTGTTGCTGACGGAAGCTAAATTGCTCAGGTTGCTCTTTCATAGCTCAGGAGACTTCATGGTACATTCAGATCAAAATGATCAAATTGCATTTCTCCTAAAAATTCTGTTGAGATAAAAATGGACACAGATGAGACATTCAGTGATGTTCAGGAAGAGTAGAGAGTTATGAATAAATGTGGATGGCTCTCATCTAAAAATGTTAGATGAAAAATGCTTGTTCATATTGACACTTTTATTGCAGATTCTGGTGTTATGGAAAATCTGAGCACAATTTTGACATCTAGAAGAGACTTGCGAGATTACTTGTCTATTTCTCAGGAGAAATTTCTCAGAAGTTAATGGCTCTTCATTTAATCTTGTCGCTGTAAAGGAGAAATGCTTGAGATACTAATGAGATTTGAGAGCTTCAAGTCTATTGACTGAGGAGACACAAGTGAGAGATTGTTCCTCAGGAGAAACATCTCAGAAGTTGGTGGCACTTGATTTAATCACATTACTGTCAAGGAGAATCATTTGAGATATTTAGGAGATTTAATTTCCTGTGAGTGAACTCAAATTTAGAAGAATAAATGACCTGGATGATGCTCTCTAAATTAATTTCAGCTACACTCACCTAAAGGATTATTAGGAACACCATACTAATGCTGTGTTTGACCCCCTTTCGCCTTCAGAACTGCCTTAATTCTACGTGGCATTGATTCAACAAGGTGCTGAAAGCATTCTTTAGATAGGATAATAGGCCCATATTGATAGGATAGCATCTTGCAGTTGATGAAGATTTGTGGGATGCACATCCAGGGCACGAAGCTCCCGTTCCACCACATCCCAAAGATGCTCTATTGGGTTGAGATCTGGTGACTGTGGGGGCCATTTTAGTACAGTGAACTCATTGTCATGTTCAAGAAACCAATTTGAAATGATTCGAGCTTTGTGACATGGTACATTATCCTGCTGGAAGTAGCCATCAGAGGATGGGTTCAAGGTGGTCAGAATGGGATGGACATGGTCAGAAACAATGCTCAGGTAGGCCGTGGCTTTTAAACAATGCCCAATTGGCACTAAGGGGCCTAAAGTGTGCCAAGAAAACGTTCCCCACACCATTACACCACCATCACCAGCCTGCACAGTGGTAACAAGGCATGATGGATCCATGTTCTCATTCTGTTTACGCCAAATTCTGACTCTACCATCTGAATGTCTCAACAGAGACTCATCAGACCAGGAAACATTTTTCCAGTCTTCAACTGTCCAATTTTGGTGAGCTCGTGCAAATGGTAGCCTCTTTTTCCTATTTGTAGTGGAGATGAGTGGTACCCGGGGGGTCTTCTGCTGTTGTAGCCCATCTGCCTCAAGGTTGTGCGTGTTGTGGCTTCACAAATGCTTTGCTGCATACCTCGGTTGGAACGAGTGGTTATTTCAGTCAAAGTTGCTCTTCTATCAGCTTGAATCAGTCAGCCCATTCTCCTCTGACCCTATAACCGGTTGTGCGTGAAAATCCCAGTAACTGAGCACATTGCGAAATACTCACACTGGCCCATCTGGCACCAACAACCATGCCAAGGTCAAAATTGCTTAAATGACCTTTCTTTCCTTTTCTGACATTCAGTTTGGAGTTCAGGAGATTGCCTTAACCAGGACCACAGCCCTAAATGCATTGAAGCAACTGCCATGTGATTGGTTGATTAGATAATTGCATTAATGAGAAATTGAACAGGTGTTCCTAATAATCCTTTAGGTGAGTGTATATTTTTGATATCTTCTCTTTTCACTTATCCAAAGGAATTTTAGGAGAAACATCTGAAACAAAGTAAGAGTTCCATTAAGCCTCCTAAATATAAAACATAACTCCATTTGTCCTAAAATATTCGTCCTTCCATTCCAAATTTAGAGACACATTCTCAAAAGAAAGATCTCAGAACTGGAAGACTTTTGCAAAAGTCTGTTTAATGTTGTTGTCTAGAAGATGCAATTGAGATCTCAACCATGTTATGGCCCTCAAAATCAGGTTGTTTGGGCTTGTATATTTTAGACACATCCAGTCAGTGAAAGCTGCATGCGTGATTAAGCAGTCATCCCTCACAGCTGTCTCCACATCAGTGAAGCGGTTGCCAAGGCAAAGCAGAGGATCAGACAGCAGGTGTGTTCTCAACAGCAGCCACCGGCTCTTGTTAGGCTTTCTTAAGTGGTGGGAGGTCGGAACGGCGTCTCTTTTTGTATCTTCTGAGGTTGCCTTTCTTATTGCAGCCTCACCGGTGAGTAGTTAACAGCTCACCTTTCCAGCCCAACAGACTCATACTGGTTTCCAGCAGAGGTGGGAAGGTAATTAGATAGGGAACGGGGTTGGAAAGAGGCAAAGCACGGCTCCTAAGTACAACCACATACGGGCAGGCAGTCACATGCAGGCAGCGAACGCAACTGAAACCGTGATAAACATTGGATTAAGAATTGAGTCATAGGAAAACATGTACGCATAAAAATCTGAAAAAATTTCCAAAGTGTTGAGTTTGATGACATGTTGGGAATTTGTTCATTTTTTTTTAAGTAGTCGTTTAATGAGTTTATTTTTTCTTGTTTACTGTAAACATGTCTAAAACAAGATAAGTATTAAAACTTTTCATAGAGTGTATCTTAAATATAAGTGTTTAGTCATATTGCACTGCCTAGCAGATTTCTCACTTGATTTAACTTGTTTATACTTAAGGAGCAGTGTTACATAAATATATTTATCTTATTTACAAGATTTTTAGTTATTTTAATGAGAAACATTGTTATTCTCGTTAAGAATGGGATTTTTTACGATGTTCGCAATGTTCTTTTTTTGGGGGGGGGGGGGGGGGGGGTTCTATTTATCAAAGCATCTTGAAAAATCCTTCCACAAAAATATTTAGCAGCACAACTGTTATCAACATTGATAATAATCAAAAATGTCTCTTGAGCATTAAATCTGCATAATTAGAATGATTTCTGAAGATCATGTGACACTGATGACTGGAGTAATGATGCTGAAAATTCAGCTTTGCATCACAGAAATAAATTACATTTTAAAATGTATTAAAGTTGAGAAGTCATTTCAAATTGTAAAATGACAGTAAAATTGTGAAATGTTATAACAGTGTTTTGATCAAATAAATGCGGCCTTGGAGAGCATAAGAGACAAAACATTCAGAAGCCAGAGGCAGACCATCAATAAACCCAAATTTGTATTTTTCACTTCTGGAGTGGGAATTAATACTCAAGGAGTTGTTAAAGAGATGGTTCACCCAAAAATCAAACCCTCATGTTGTTCCAGACCTGTATGATTTTAATTTTGGGGCAAACTAACCCTTTACAGGAATAGAATTGTTAAAGGAATAGTTCACCCAAAAATAAAAATTCTGTTATCATTTACTCACCCTCAAGTTGTTCCAGACCTGTTTGAATTTCTTGTTCTGCTGAACACAAAGGAAGATATTTCTCAATTACTTATGATTCATGTGTAGTTTTGTACTGTACAAAAACAGATAGTCTCCGCTGAAGCTGCGTTAACCATATTGAAGAATATATCATGTATCAATATATCTGTCAATTGTAAATTTTTAAGACCACAAAATAAGAATGAAACAAATAAAGGAAATAAATAAAGGAAAATTAATGCTATCATCATAGTTGCTGTCATTGTAAAGAAAGGAAGCAAGGTCAGTAACAAGACAACACCTTCATTATTGTCGGCTGTGTGCCGGTACAGTACAGCTTTTCTTCAAAAACATCTAAAGTACAGATCGCACATCTTCTGTTCTTCACTCAAACCTGCAGGTAACTTCAGCACTGACCTGTCCTTGAGTTCCCAAGATTCCCTTTCAATCCATGTTTACTGAAAGAGAGCCACGTGAACACCATTTAAGGTCCATATAAAACCTCCGGCTTTTTAAATGTAAATGCGTTTGTTGATGGAGCTCTCACATATGTATGAGTTGAAAACTGCAAGATGAGGATTCATTTACGTGTACCTATCACATCCTATGGTAACTATGTTACCATGGCAATGAAAATATTTATGATAAGGAATGCATTCTGCAGACCAATCCGAGCTGTATTCAAACCGAGGAAGCCAGCTGAAAGCTATCTGTTAACATTTTCATTCATCTCCATGACTGTTGATCTGCAACATGATCCTTCAGAAGTCCCTCAGCTACTTGAAATTCTGCAGACAGGTTTTTTTTCTATTATGGCCAATCACAGTGAGGTCCCGCCCCCCTCTGCCAGCGGGCATTTGCTGAGGTTTTTGTCCACTTATTTGCCACCCTGTTCTTAGAACAAACTGGACAAATTGAATCACTCTTTAAAATAAAGGTTCTTTATTGGTATCGACGGTTCCACAAAGCACCTTTAATGTCCATGGAACCTTTCCATTGCATATAGTGGAATTTAAAAAAAAAAGTTCTACACTGTTTCTCTTTTCTCGCGTGGTACAAGCTGATTGACCTCTGCTGATTCTGCAGCCAATGAGATTGCTTGCTCAATATTTAAATAGTCTGGTTCAGTGTTTTCTGTAGGCTAGTCCTGCAGTGCTTTATACCTTCCACCTCCCCCAGCTCCACCTGCCTGATCTGCTATATGATGTATGCATGTATGTATATCTATTTCTTTGTATTTATTAGCTGTAGCAAGTTCATAGTTGCTCTGCAGCAGTGTAGCAGATCTGGTCCCCATGACCAAATACATGAACATTGCCATATTCAATAAAATTCTACAATTATTTAGAGAATTGTCATGATTGCAATAAAGGTTCCAAAAATGTTTTTTTTTTTTTTTTTTTTTTTTTTTTGCAGTTATACCCTTGGAAAAAACCATTTTTGGTTCAGTGAACAGTTCTTAAAAGAACCATTTTTTTTCTTAGTCTGAAGAGCATTTTAAGAATCTAAAGAACACTTTTCCATTATAGAGAATCTATTGTATAATGCAAAGGTTTTTCATGGAACCATCGACGCCAATAAAGAACCTTTATTTTGTTCAATGAAAGGTTATTTGGGGAACCAAATATTATTCAGGCGAAAACCCTCTTTTGGAATGATTTTTTCCTTACTTTTGTCTTTGGAGTGAAACAAACACGATGACTGACTGACTTGGCTGGCACAGCAGACGGCTCTTTTCTCTCCAGTTGAATAACTGCTAAATAGGCCTGTTTTTGGAATGACTAAGGGGTAAATACCCACAAGCAAATGCTACGTTGGTGGAGTGGTGGATCCCTCTCAGATTAATGTATCAAGAGAGGGATTTAACCTTGAGAAGTGCCGAAGATCGACAGTGGTTCAAAGGCCCTGACAATCACTCTCACAGCTGCTAAAAATGACTAGAGCAGTCAGTTGTTTTAGACGGCATTAGGTTGCCAAGCACCATGATTTTATTAAGTAAGAACACTAGTCAGACTAAATATGTCATTTTAAAGGAACACATTGTAACCTATTTTTTATTTTTGCCTTGTAGTATCTGTGGCACTGATTTGCGGGTTTTATTCAACAACTACAGGCACTTTTAAAAGAATAGATTTCAGATGTTTTTACAATTGTGGCCCGTGCTGTCAAAATGAGTCAATGTGCATAGGCTAATTACGAGCTACAAAACAATTCAAAAATGTTTGTTTTGATTGAATTTGAGGTTTTCACAAAAATGAATTTAAGACTTCATTTAGTAATACAAATGCTTCAAATAACAATTAAAGTATTTTCATTTGTATGTTTTCTGAGAGGAGTACCTTTACTTTTTCCATGAAAAATGTTGTTTTTTTCTGCTAAGGGGAAGCGCGAGTGGTGAAGCGAGCAACTTCCTCATTAGTCCAAGTTTGGTATCGTTTTAAAGCACAGAATTCCAACTTTGTAAATATTCATAGGGAATTTTTAATGGAATGAGTCTGAACCAATGAAATGGTTCATTTGAGATATTAAGGAGATTTAATTTCCTATGAGTGAACTCAATTTTCTTTCAAGACTAAATGACCTGAATGATGTTCTCTAAATTAATTCCAGCTATATTTTTGATATCTTCTTTTTTTTTTTTTCTTATGCAAAGGAATTTTAGGAGAAACATCTGAGACAAAGTAAGAGTCAAACACAGCGAGTGATCCCGATATACACAGAATTACAGTACTTTAAAATATTGACATAAAATATTGACAAAAAAAATTTGGTGTTATTAACAGGAATTTTAAGGTATTTTTGCTAGGTGATTCTGTTTTGGAACCTTCAGAAAGCTTTTTCTTAATTTTCTTCAACTTCAAACATGAGTAGCTCAGTCATTCATGAAGGTTCTTTAATACCTTCATCATTTTGAAGGTTCTTTAATAGATTACCATAACCTCTAGTTAGTTATGTAAATTAGTACTAGGGCTATTTAGTTTCCTTGCAAACAAAAATATTATGCTTAATATGAAATATGAGACATGATGTGTGAAGAAAACATATCAGTTTTTAATGAAATTTACAATAATTGTGCAACATGTGTGAAATAATATTTAGTTTTTTTGTGATATATTAAAAGCTAGATGTCAAATAGGAACAACGTATTTCATTTTTTTTAATTTTTTTTTTAAAAAGCCTCATTTCCATTTTTAAACCCGATACATTAATTGACGGAAAGTGAAAAATGCCAATTCATCTGTGGTGTGTGCTTGTACACTATTGGACAGTGTTTGCAGATAATAGACTAGTGTGGAATGTTATTTTTAAGAGTGTGTTTTCCAAAGTCCACAGGTCCAAAAGTAGTCCTTTAGAGATTCTACACCATGTTTGTCGTCAGTGTCCTTGTGAGTTTCTGTCATCACCGTTGCTGATTGAGAGAATGAGAAGGATCGTAACACGGGCCACTCCTCTATTCCATTTGATGTTTGATTTAAAGCCTGTTGTTTTTATACCCATAAATACCCTGAGTACGGGAGTGCACAATGCTTTATTGGCCAGTGCTGCTCTTCACCGGCAAAGCTTTACAAGGGAATGGGTGTCAAATAAACCTAGTAATATACCGACCTTCCCCATAACTGTTGAGAGGCCATCTTGTGTGCTTTTAATTTATCTCATTCAATGTACTGCGGCAGAACAAATTCTGCTTAAGTGACTGAGAGTGACGGACAGGCATGAGAGATATTCTTGTCTTTGAAATTGATACGATTCTTAGAAAACTGACTGGGTTTGTTGATAATCAGAAGTGTTATGGTGTTTTTTTTATTAGGTTTTTATTGTCTAGAGAAATCTACCCATTAGAATGGAAATAAATGCTTTTTGAATGGTGTAGTTATGGCATCTACTTGTTAACCAGCCAAACTTACTCCCTTCGCTACTTAATTTTTTTTTCCTTAAAAGAGGAACAATGTGTTACCTACCAAGTAAATAAATAACTACTGACAATTAATTATTTTAATGTACTGTTAGCCCTTGTCTTTGTACCATTTAAAAAAATGCTTAAAACGTCCTCATTATAAACAAAGCATTTATTTAATCAAGTTCGAAAAACAGCTCTTTTTGATATTGGGTGACGAGTGACGTCTTATGGGCAGTTGCATTTGCGTATAACTGCCTCCAGAGCAAGACACTGACAAATAGAGGGCTGGGTAGGTTACTTTTAAAATGTATTTCACTACAGATTACAAAATACATGCTGTAAAAAGTCATTTGTAACATATTTCGTTACATTACTCAAGTTTAGTAACTTAATCTAAATACTTTAGAATACTTTGGAATACTAATAATTGTGGAACAAACAAAAATTAATTGCAAGTTTTTATCTCACAATTCTGACTTTTTCCCTCAGAATTGTGTGATATAAAGTTGCAATTGCGAGTTATAAAGTCAGAATTATGAGATATAAACTTGCAATATTGAGAAAAGTCAAAATTATGATAAACTCACAATATTGAGAAAAGTCAGAATTATGAGATATAAGCCTGCAATACTGACTTTTTGTCTTGCAATTGTGAATTTAGTATGTGAGTTTATATCTCCCAATTCTGACTTGCAATTGTGAGCTTAAATCTCGCAATTCTGAAAAATAGTCAGAATTGTGAAATGCAAACTCACAATTGTGAGGGGAAAAAAAAAACAAATTGAGAGAAAAAGTTGCAGTGACCTTTTTTACAATTATAAAATGACTCAAAACATGAAAACAGTCGAAAACATGAAACTTAACTCCACTTTTTCAGACGGTCAGAGTCAGAGAATCAACAGTTGCTGTTTAAATGACATTAAAATTCAAAGTAATCACTTTGGTAATCTAAAATACTTTTCAGATGTAACTGTAATCTGCTTACCAGCCATTTAAAATGTAACTGTAATGAAATAGTTACACAAATTTTGTATTTTAAATGTGTTACTCAGTTACTTGTATTTCGTTACTCCCCAACCTTGACGAATAGTTAATCATCATTGCATCATAGGCCAATGGATGCAGTATACAGATGCACATTAAGCTTTTGACTTATTCCATTCGCTTGAGTCTGTCAACCACAGGACAAATGGAAGATTGAAAGAACGTTGCCTTTGATTCATCCAGTTTAAACGGCTCATTTTAATGACGTTTAATGCCGTCTCAGATCGTGTTCGAGGATTATATGTTTATTTGGATCCTTTTTTTCCCCGAAAACCTTTAACTCATCACAAAAGTGAACCTCAGGGAATATATTGTAAAAATCCATGTTTTGACCCATTTAAATAAAAAAGTAAATATAGTAGAAGTGCCAGAGGAAATTCATCTTGTCTAGGAGGGCTTTTCAATATTCAATTTTGACAATGGGTTACCTAAACTGAAGGTGTTCTAAAGACAGTTCAGCAACAACAATTTCCACCTCCCTTCTTCTTTTGCATCACAAAGTGTCAACACCTTTGGGAAAGGACTCTTAACAACAAAAGACATTTAATCAAAATGAGAAACGGCAAAATATGGTGTGACATTTACAGTAACTCTGCTGGTTGTCTTGTAAAGCATGTCATTGGGAAAATAGTTACCCTCTCTGAGGTCAAAGCTGCTTACAAAAACCAAATACTCGTTGCATTTTTTTTTTTTTTTGTCCTTTTCTCAGAAATTCTCCTTCACATTTCTCAGCAAAGAGTGATGGAGTATTCACTATATGTTTACCCAGCACAAAGACATTATGCAAGAATCGCATCAATGAATTTATTGACAAATATGTTTAATATCATCAACAACATGAAGGCAAGCTGAAAACGATGCACCATGATGTCATTTAAATTTAAATTAAAGTTTACTGTTGATGAAAAAATAACAAGAAACATGTTTAAATTATTATTTGCAGTTTGACACATTTTTGTCATAATGCAAATTTCATTGACAAAATCATATTGTTTTGATGTCAGAGGATGCTAGATGCTAGTTTTCAAACATTTGAATATATGTTTACATATATACAAACATGTGTGTATATATACTTACATGTATACACTTTTACAAGTCTGGACATCTTACAATTCCATTGAAACCATGAGAATTCTTATGGGCCCTCTTTAACCATTGGCACATCTACTGCCACGGTCCTAGAAAATGATTTTACGCAGAGTAACTCTGTGTTCATTTGTGCTCTGCTGGTCTGAGCTCTTTGAAGTGCCTCAGCCAGTCGAGCCTAAAATGGGCATTTGTCCTCTCACAAACTGCACATCCTGTAGTCTGACATAATAATTATTCAGATGAAGCGCATTGTATTTTAAATGCTAATTTTTCTTCTTGATTCGCCTGCTGCTGGGTTCAGTGCTGCACAGTGTGACACTGATCTAATCTCTAAACGTTATACGGCAGGTTACTTCACATAGCAGCGGGAAACAGATTGCATCAAACATCTGATTGGATGCTAACTTGGCGACTTAGTTCTCTTTGATTTCAGTGACGACAATGTAAATATGTATCTAACAATACAAGCTGTGAGTACAACTGTAGGAGTCAATGCACTGAGGCTTTTGAACAACCGAATGTGACTGGGTTGGCGGAGACTGAGGCATTTATTTAAGACGTGGCACTGTAAAAATGTGGAGCTGTAAAATGTTAGCTTACCATTTGACGTCAGGTCATCTACTTGTTTTTCTGCCGGTACTGCAGGTAGATAAGATGTTTTCCTTTAACATTACATCAAGGGCAAAAAAATAAAATCAAACAGATGAATATGGCCATTTGCAGAATGCAATTTGAAACGAAAGCAAAAACAATTTCAGTCATTTTATGCACGACTGTGCAAGCACTTGCTCTCTCAACTCAATGGTTGCAGTGTTTTTTTTCTCAAATGAATAGAGTCAGCCTTTAAAATTGGTCTTCCATTAGGTGAAAGGACAGGAGACTAGCAGGTACAACCACTGCAATCAGATCCTCTCCTCCATTTTTGCACGTCAAAGCAGGATGTTGCTTTTTAGATGCAGTTTGCCTCTGCCGTATGAGTCGGGTAAGTTCACATCTGTTGACGTATGATGTGGTGCCACACCGACCAGTTTGCCTTGACGCATGGAGCTAATTTCAAGAGACCCTCTGGCATACGAGACACCCTGACCCTACACATGGGCCCCTCGCGGTATTATGAACCCAATATGTTGTGGTTAAATTTGTCTAGCACACTTTCCAAGCTACATATAACCACTCTATGATAAAAATCTATGGAATAACAGAAAAGGTACTGGTCATTTTCTGCCAGGACATTGCTCATTGTTCAAAACGCATATGGAAGCCAGTTTCCACTAAAAAAAGATAATTATGAGATAGTTTCAATTAAGAAATAGTCACATTTTAAGAGGCTGAAGGGCGTTGTTAGCAAAACAAGGGCGTTTTTATAAAATGGTTACCACACAATATAAATATTAAGGCCAAAAACATGTATCAATGCTACTTTCATAAAGTAAAAGCAGTAAATGCTTTCCTTCCGCCGGAAAAAATAGTCCCTGACCGTGAACGGCAACAGAAGTTACATTATTACGCCATTAGATGGTGGCAAAGACTGTCTTTATGAGTTTGTCAGTCAGTAGCGAAGACTTTTACATTGAAAAGACTAAAGTGTTGTGAACACGGAACAAGACGCAACTGACAAATGCTTTGACTAGAGCTGTCAGTCACAGGAAAACCCATTAACTGTTAAAAGGACAAGATATTGCAGCAGACATTTAAACAGATTTTTTATTATGAACATAGGACTGACCTGAAGGAAAATGTTTAATCTGAATGCAGGTAATAAACTCGCTCACTTGATCTCTTTCTCATGATACTCTTCTACATAATGCGGTAAGCTTCAATGAACGATATCAATTGAGAACATATAGTTTACGTTGCAAAGAGTGGTTGCTAAGGGTGTTGTGTAGGGATACACAGAACTGTTGGGTGAAACAGTCATATTGGTTTGATCGTAAATAAAACACAGCTATTGACCAATCAGAATCAAGGACAGGAACTAACCGTTTTATAAGTAGGGGTACATTTACACTACAAAGATGCACTAAAAACGGAAACGTTTCAAATTTGTGTTTTTCGTGAACACACGAAAAACAATCTCCGCTCACACGGATACGTGAAAAACAGATGGCCCCTTAGTATTGCGTCGCAATTCTTACTTTATGTCTATGTATCTTGATTCCAGCTAAGATAAGCATGACACCACTACTAGTGGGCGGAGCCTGAGGTTTAAAGCCGCAGGTTCCTGACGCAAATCCACCAGTATCAAACACATTCGTAGAGGGTCTTTGTGTTGCTAGACATGAGGTGGGATTGAATCTATTTAATGTCACACATGCACAGAACAAGTTAATTTCCTGTCTCATAAAGCACATAATATCCAGTATTCAGTGAAGGTGTTTTGCTGCCGTCATATCTGTAATTTATCATGGCCACATTCCTTTCTCTCTCTCTCTCTTTTTTTTCCTTTCCCCATCATCTCACTCCCACACATCGAAGCACTCCCACACATCCCATGTTCCTCAGCAAATGTCTCCTACAGACATTTATTCATGCCAAACCGTCAATCATTTCCATAATAAACAAGACATCACAATATGGACCATGGAGGTTAATATAATAACGGTCTGTCTGTCAAACGCACTGATGGAGTGTTTGTTTGACCAGCAGGGGTCAGTGTGGTTTCATACACACACACACACACACACGTGTACAGTACTCTGAGGCAGTCGAAGCCAAATGTGGCCCTCTTAACAGATGCCCTGTGTGAAATAATTCATACCGAAGCCTCATCCAGCACAATGGCCTCCGCGTCTCTGCTGAATCTCTGAGTTCAGTGTTGAAGGCACACAGAGCTCGTTCTCTCCCTCCACAGTGCATTGTGTTTAATTCATTCGTGTAACTTCGGTGGCTCTTTCAGTTTTATAAAAAGAGGGAAACAAAGATGAAACAATATCACAGCACGAGACACAATTTAAAAGTCTGTTACGCTTGTTTGCACTGCACAACTGCTGTTTTGTGAGGGTGGGATGTTTTTTGGGCGAAAAAATTGAACACGTTTCAAAAGCAGAGCTGGAAAAAAATAATAAATGTGGAATATGTTGTGGCAAGGCTGGATGAAAGTCAAATGACTTGCGTTCGCTGTTTAAAATCTTACTTAAACCAGCCTGGTTTGATGGTGTTAACTGTATGAAGCTGGTCTTTAACTGGTCTCCCATTTGAAATGGCCCAAAACTCCCTCTAAAACCAGCCAATAGATCAATCTGACCTCGGTGGGAGACCATCATAGACCAGTACTAGAACTAGCATAAGCTGGTTCAAGAATTTTTGTTGTTTCCCGTATGTTATTAACTATATGAATCTATTGTGGTTTCATTGTTGGCTATTGCAGTTTGCACAAAATTAGATTCCTTAATGCTTGTTCCTGGTCTTATTGTGCACAATTCACCTAAATAAAACTTAAACATCTTTCCTTTTCAGATGGGCATCATCTGAGCACTCTTTCTGTATTTTTTTTAACCTTTCATCTCCAATATCTGGCTCCATGTAATGTCTGTTTTTTGCTTTCAAAATTCATTCCAGATGGATAAAATAAGGTCAGAAACCCAAATTGGGCTCAGATGCTGGACAAAAAGATAACAATAATTGAACAGAGAATTTCAACCTGACCGTTGTTTATGAATAAATATTTTGGAGCTGTACTCTAAAATCAGGTCAGTCCTACACTTTTTATTTTCATTGAATATTCAGATTCATTTGAATTTGAGTATTAATTTGAGTGAGTTTTATTTCAGAAGTAAATTGTTTGTAAACATGTTTCATGTTGATTTGAGATGATATTGCACAAAAACATTGCCATGAAATGAAAATTCAACATCTATTTTATAATTGCATCTCATTGAGCTTATTGTGAATGACCTATTTATGAATAGGTTTAATTAAAAAAAAATACATTTCATTTTAATTCAAAATGTCAAACCAATCTTCTGATGAAACCACCATCTTCTCTGTCGACCTATGCCGGATTTCTCCATTCTTTTAGTCCGCTTAAAACCCCTTCACATTCAGATCTCTTCCATCCAATCTGCATCCATTTTTCATAATTTGTTGCACTTGGATGTACAATTAAAATCTGTCCCTTTATTGTAACTTTTAATGTAGGAGTCGTTTACATGACACTGTTTTCAACTAAAAGAATTTTTTGTGTGTTTTGAACGTTTACATGACAATGGTGTTTTGGGGGCCTGAAAAATCAAACTTTTGAAAATGAGTTTCAAAGTGCACGTTTTTGAAAATGTTACCCATTTTTTTTCTGAATCTGTGAAAACGGTGGCGGCATTCACATGCGTATTGTGTGTTCAGTCTATTGGCATGGTGCAAATTTAAAAGAATGTGTATGAGTGTTGGGGATCATTTTGATGTCATCTGTTCAAAGAAAATAATTTCTTTTTTTTTTTTGTTCATTGTTGTCATGTATATGTACCCTTGGATTGATGCAGTTTGATAGATCGATAAAATCACTCCTGGAGATTTTCGATTCTTGAAATGGGTCCAGAGGTGTCAAAATTCTCACCTGACTGAAGAGGAAACACAGTCTTTAGTGATGTGTTGTCATCCTGCCATGAAATCCAGCTATCTCTCTCTCGCTCTCTCTCACTTCTCTCACTCCCTCCCTCTTGGCAAGTGTTGGTGGTTAGTGAAGCCTGTACTTCTGCAGACTGAGTGCCAGAATGACAGAGAAAAGTGCCAGCAATCTGGTCTTTCTCAGCCACAACACTGAGAGAGCCATACACTGAGCAACACCGCCATCAAACACCTCCACAGTTTCATCTTAACCACCGAATTATAACGTGTGTTTAAATTAGATTTATTCTGAATCCTTTATTTGTGAATACCCTTGACAGAAAATATATATTTTATACTTTGATGGATGTAATTTCCAAGATGGCTGTCAACTGATGTACCCATCATAGAGGTGAATGAAAAAATTGGTTTTGTTTTTTGATACTTTTGTTAGTCAACCAATTTTTTCCCCCCTAAAAAGTAGAAAGTATAACTGTTTTAGTTGATCATGGCACATTGACAAAAAGAAGGAAATGTGGCACAAGGTTTAGTTAGCATCATAACTAAAAAAATCTCAATTGACTGCCATTCAAAAGTAGCCTTGTATTGTGACTAAATAATTCACCTCAAGTTCCATGGTATTGTTTAAAGTGAACAAACTACATCCCAATTTGTGTACTTCTACTGTGCACTAAAGTATGTACTTTTGAGTAAGTAGTAGTGCATATCACTGAGGAATAATATTGTCTGGGTTCTTTTTGGGTTCATATGTATGCATTAGCATTCAGGTAAATTTGTTATCACTCAACTTTTACTTTTTGTGGCAGCTTTAGTTTTACATCACCCATGTCCTAACTAATTAACCAAAAATGCTGACAGAAATCCAGCACAAATGAGCAAAATTAGTTAATATTATTTACACCTTGCATGACTGATGAGAAAGTGTGAAAATGCTAATTGCTATCGCTAACAACACTGTACTGTGGATTAGGTGTTTGGCTAATATTGCAACATTTCACACTACAAATGAGGTCGTGTGAGGATGTTAATAACACCTTCCACTAATGATGAGGAGTTTGGGCTAATATTGCACCTTGAAAATTCACTGGGAATAGTACACTAGCTCATCATCGACAATGTACTATGATTTGATATGCACTAATCATGTATACTATAGGGTGGATTGTGCAAATTGCAGCTATGGTTTTACCAAAGCTAGCACCTTTGGAAATGTCAGGTGGTGTGGCCAATTTCAAGCGTGATATCCAGTCATTTAAATAGGAACCTTCACATTCAGGAGTTTCATGTGAGAGTGAAAAAGTTTCCCACACAGATTTCGCTTTGGAAAATGATCAGTTTCGTTGAAATGTCACTCATGTTATCGCACCTTGACTGCACAGGCTTAACTTTTAAAGGGTTTGTTCACCCAAATACGCTGTAAAAACTATTACTTAAATTCGAGTAAAAAAAAATAATAAGGCAACATTTTCCAACTACTTTTTGTAAGTTTAGTGAACTTCTTGGTATTTTGAGTTTGTAAAAATCAGTATTGTATTTTACTGTATGCTAAAAAATGAAGTAGAGTCCACAAGATAAAGCAAAACATTTGAGTTTAACCATTGTGACAAGGAGTAGCATATTGACCAAACCATATTTAGTTAAAATAAGTAACATTTAAAAAAAAAAAAAAATCAACTTCTTGATTTTAATTGATTAATTTAGACAAATTCTTTATTCAATCCACTTGAAATAATTAGTTAGCATTGCCATAACTTTAATAAATAAGGAAAGAGAGGTATTTGTTTCCAACGCTCTATAACAGCTGCCATATACAAACAATTGGGTGCACTTTAATGTTAATGTAACACAACAATGGTAATGTAAACATTTTAACATTAAAAATTACAGAAACTTCTGACCATCTTTAAGTGCAGCATAGAACACCTTCAAAGTGCAATCACGTTGTATAAAGCCCTCAAAAACTCCACAGAAATCCGAAACTGGTCTGGTACAGGTGACAACGACCATTAATGATCACGTTGTCATGCAGCATGTGGGCGCCTGGGCGGGTCGTGACGTTTTGCTTTGGATATAAACATTTAAATAGAGTTTTGTAGAAGCAATTTATTATGAAGTTCAGTAAAATCATTATTTGATAAGTAATAATAAGTTACAAAAACATTCACACTTTTTGAATACAAAAAGAAAAGGGAATCAATTTATTGGAAGCAATATACTTTTTAAAATAAATTCCTACAGACAACACCTTGAAGCGCTTTTTACAGTGTATGAAAATTCTGTCATTAATTACTACACCCTCATGTCGTTCCAAACCCGTAAGACTTTCATTCATCTTTTGAACACAAGTGAAGATATTTTTTGATGAAATCCAAGAGGCAATTTAATCACCATTTTCCAGATCCAGAAAGGTAGTAAAGACATCGTTAAAATAGCCCAATGTGACTGCAGTGGTTCAACCTAAATTTTAATGAAACGACGAGAATACTTTTTGTGCGCAAAAATAAACCTCTTTATTGAACAATATCCATGGAGGAGTCGGATACCTCTCGGATTTCATTACAAAATATATTTTAATTTGTGTTCCAAAGATGAATTAAGGTCTTGCGGGTTTGGAACGACATGAGGGTGAGTAATTAATGACAGAAATTTTATTTTTTGGGTGAACCCTTTAAACACGTTAAGGCTCATTATTCAAACCCTTCCATACCAATTGAGTAAACCTTACTTACTAAGCGTACGTTCACATGACAACAATGTACTAAAAAAGTCAAAGTTTTTCTGTTGTGTTTTTCGCATACAGACGAAAACGTTGACAGAACGATCAGCGTTCACACAAATCTGTGAAAACAACAAAAATGCTGTTATTCAAGCCAGGCCAGTAGTTGGCGAACACCACAAACCTATAATAGACTGAATACGTATGCGCATGACATCACCGTTTCCACAAATTTGCGTTCTTGTAGTTTACACAGAGATTGTAACGGTGTCGTTTTCAAAAAACGCTTTGAAACCCGTCCGCAATAGCTTGTTCTCAGGCCTCCAAAATGTTGTTGTCTTGTAAATGAATGGCCAATACACAAAATTTTAGTTGAAAATGGTGTTGTGTAAACAGCCCCTATGATCGGCCTTGAATTGTTTGCTGCTGAATTGAGACTAATGACCAGGTGCATAGTCATTGAAATCCAATAGCATTCTCTCCAGCACAGCGTCTCCCACAATGCCTTATGAAATAAACAACAAAATAAGTTGTTATATGCAACCCTGACCTATCCTTGTAAAATATGGATTTGCTCGCTTACTACTTGATGGATCTGATTCTCTCAGTGCTGTTTAGATGGGGTTAGTCTGATCTGATAGGAGTTGGATGTCTGAAGGACTCGAGGTTGTGACCATGTCATTCTCCTGTCTGCTTGGATTGGTTAACCAGATGCTTGTTCTGGCATCGTCTAGACAGCCAGTAAGGGAAAGGGGTGAAGAGGAAGTGCACATCAAACCAGAGGAAATCAATGCGGTTCCTTTTTGCCAGGAGTCTTGAGAATGAGCATGATTACTTTAATTGGCTAACGATCCAAAAGCCCAGGCTAGAGTCTAATCCTCCGTGAGCGGCCTGAGCTCCGGCTGGATCTGGCCTCCAGATCCGGAAGCAGAGTAAACGAAAGAGACTTCCAAATCAAAGTCTCTCAGACAGGCTAATGCTGTTAGCATCAATAGCATCTGCTGAGAGACTTTAATTCTGTGGGGGTTTACAGTAAACTTGCGAAGAGTTGAGTTAATGCTCAAGACCCCATTTAAACTTAGTTTTATGTAAGGCTGAAATTATGCTTTTTTTTCTTTGTAAACTATACATTTAAAAGAACATTTGTAAAGTCTTGCATGACAAATAGAAAACGTAAGGGATAATGTACAGCCATCCCTAAAGGGGTTTATTTTGCATTAATGACTGGCTGGCTGTTCATTATCCTGCTCATTACACAGCTACTTGCCAAAGAAATAAATTAATGGACATGAAATATTGATTTTGAGTTGAAGTTATTTTATTACCTTTGAAAATTAGCTTGAAGCTATTGCTAAGAAAAATCAAACACATAATTAATTTGTATTGTTGTTCTGCACTGCATGGACTAGCATGTTAGGCACAATTTTGCAGACAAAAATGGACCATTGACTGTTGTCCGTAGTTTAGCGCTACTGAAAGTCACTTTCAAATAAACAGCTTTCCTGTTGCGAAATCTGCATGTGAAAATCATCACCCTCACACAAAGAGATATTTCATTCTTGTGCAATTTTAAAGTTATTTAAATTCAATTAATGCTGGCCACTGTCCTGCAGAATTTAACTCCGACTTTTGATCAATCACTCTTGAGCGAGCTAATCAAGATCTTCAGGATCCCAAGAAATCACAGGTAGGTGAGTTTGATCAGGGTTTGAGATGAAATCTGCAGGACTGGATTATTTGGAACCCTGTCATATGGTCATAAAGAGTCATTATGCTAATATATTTGTCTACGCAATGCTCCGATTGACCAATCAGAATAAAGTATTCCAGAGAGCCGTGGAACAATCCCAGTGGACGAAATGCAGTCGCCTCAATGGGAATCTGTGTTATATGAATAATTTCCAATATGGATTTTGCATTGAATTCAAGTTTGTTAAACGTTGACCAGTATAAACCTGCTTATTTTGACAGTGATCTAAGTGCTTCACGCATCGCTACACAATTGATAATGGACAATGGATCTACACAATATTGCTAATGTGCCTTAAAGTGACCATGAAATAAATATTTTTATTAGATATCGCTGTATTTATAATAAGTGATTTATCCATGCATATCATTACATTTTTGTAATTCTAATACCCTCATAATCTTTATTAAAAATAACTTTCCCTCCCTCTTGAAGCAACATCTCTTCTCTTCTCTTCTCTTGATGACTTGAGAGAGACAACCTGTCACTCACATGAGATCGACCAATAGCAAACCATGACCATCCAATCAATTCCCGATGGACAAAATAAAGTCCCGCTCTATTTTGTTTCATCTTTGTGAAGTTGTTTCACTTGGATGTACTGTATACTGTCATAATAGGAAAGAAAAAAAAAAAACCTTTTGGGAAGTCTTTTTTATAAATGTTTTGGAGGATTATGTTCAAATGCTCCGTGCAAAATGATGAAATTGATGCCATATGTATGTCTGCATCCGATCTTAACATCTGTAGGTTATCTAAAAGGGCGTCCAAATAAACTTTTAGTTGAGATGAATCTTTTTGTGGCTGTGTGCCACTGACGCATCATCACTGTCGCTTAAAATGCACCAAATTTTCATGTTGCTGAAGTTCTTTCCCATGGCTAGCTTTTCTAATACATTTGCCTTGACCTCAAAAATAAATTAAGACTATTAGGACATATAAATATACTTTACATTGAGTTCTCTCCTGAGTCTTGGAAAAAAAAAAAAAAACCATCAGGCGAGTGATGTTTGAAAATACAGAGAAAAAATATACCAAGTAACTTATGCTGAGACTCCAGACTGGCAGATAAGGCTGTTTGGCCAAGCGTGCCTTAGCTGGGGAGGGATTTTGGGCGTCTTGTCAGGAAGTCTTAGGGAAGCATTTCCTCTTTTCATATTTCATCTGAATGCAGCATAGACTGTATGCGCTGGGTAGGGAACATATAAAGAGGCTTGCTCGGAGCTATAGCCTTTATGCGACCAAAGCTTTCAAAGGAAGAAGGTTGCTTACTGCACTAGGGTTTAATGGTACCCTGCTCTCCCTCTTTCCCGCACTCCCTCTCTGTCTCGCTCACTCTACTTTTCTTTCTTCTTTCTTTGTACTTAATCATGCCTTTACTTTTTATCTCTTAGCAAACCAAACCATACAATCACACACAGTATGGGCCCTCGCGCACACACATGCGGGCCGCGCACTAATGTTTGGCTTTGATGTACCTATCTTCGTGTTTGACTGAGAGAGCACAAGTTGAAGGGAATGTAGATGCTGGTGGCTGGATGGTTTCGGCACATTATCAAGTCTTCTCAGGAAGCATCCTGGGCGAGGGGAGATGGAGATTGAGAGAAAGTATTCAGCTGGCTGCAGCCACAGCGTCCCAGATGAGTTCCCTCTCTACCTGATTAAATATTCAATGTTCCCACTTATTCTGTCCAATGAATTTCAGTGACTTTTCCAGTAGCTCATAATTGACAGATAATGATTTTTAACAATTTCAAGCTAAGCACATGTAGAGACATTTCTCATCATTTGATTAAAATGAATAATAATATAGTAACTTTTGAGACAGTCATAATTTTTGGATAAGGATTTGTTTTCCCCAACAATTTTTAGTTAAACACGTGTAAAATAAATAAATAAAATCTATAAATCTATTTCTAACTGGGCACATAAAAAAAAAAAAAAACCTTTATAAAATTATAGAAATTTAAATGAAAAACCTTTTTTGTTACATTAATTTTAATAATTTTTATTACTTTTTTCCAGTCAACAATAATTATTGGATAAGGATTTTTAACTATTTCTAGCTGAGCTCATGCAGAAAATTTCAATAATTTTTTTAATAAGATATTAATTTTATTTATTGCCATTTAATAATTAGATTTTTAACAATTCTAGCCCAGCACATGTTGAAACATTTCTTATATGAAAATGATTTTACTCATTTTCATGACTTTTCCAGTTAATCATAAGGATTTTTTAAATGGCTGAGCACATATAGAAAAATTTCTTACACAATTTCACACAATTAAATACAATTAGCTAATACAATATGTTATAGCTGAGCATACGACAAAATGCTCATTTTAGAAATTCCTTTATTTGTTTATTTTACTACCAATGATCCAGTTTAACCAAACATTACATGCACTAAACTACCTCTGCGTCATATTTAATGAATCCTATTTATTTTTTGTATCACAAACATGTTTTTTTTTTTTTTAATGACAGGACATAATAAGATGTCCTCTTTCCCTCCCAGGGAGAGCTGGCCCATCACATGGTCTCCTTCAAAACCTCTCCCAATCCCTGAGGAGGTAGCCAGTATGTGGCCCAATCCTCCCAAACATTCCACCCAATTATGCCTATTATTGATTGCGCTTGATTCACAAAAATATTTTCGGAATGTTTGCATTGTTAACTCATTTTCATAATTACATGAATGTGGTGCTAAAACAAAGACGACTGCGTGTGTGCCAATAAACTTTATCTGCGAGCACAATTCATTCTTAGTGTTTGTCCCTTCTATCTGCATTGCTCTTTTTATATCCGTCTTGGCAAAGACAACCAAATCTCTGATGACTGACTTCATGCAGACATTTTTTTTTTTTTTTGAGCCAAGAAACTAAAACGTATGCACTCGATGCTCAAGATGCTATTCATCCGAGTGGAAAAGGAAAACAAATGCTCATGCCAGCTGCTGTTATCAGTGAAACTGCATTAGAAATGGCTGAAGTTAGTATGCAACAATGTGCATACGTCATAGAGCATACTTCACCGTGTCCTTGGCTTTTGCAGGGGGTCGTGATCTCATTCCTATGGTTTCATAAGCAAATCCTTTCCCACAAATGGTAGCGACGTGCCTGATTTATTTGTCGAGTTTTGTAGGACGCAGGAAAAGCTCAGGTGAAGGATGAGAGCAGGGATCTTTAACCAACGCGGCGGACAGCACAATAACTCAGTATGATTGATTTATGCGTGTGCTGTTTAGAGTTCTGTTTAAAATCTGCACTATTACACTTACCTTTGGCTCTCCCAAAGGAGCAAACCATGCATTTTCATGTTTACAGAGCGAAAGTTAGATCATCTCAGGCTGTATCACACTGGCTTTAATGGGATCTGTTGGGTTGCTATTCTGGAACAAGTGGGCTGGAAAAAGTGGAACTATTAGGATTTTATAAACGAGGTTCTCTGGGCTACTTTTAATAGTGGAATATCCAATACTTGCCCTGGTTCCAGTATGATATATTCATTTTATTTTTGTTACAATTATGCTAAAAAAAACTATTGTTAGCAAATACAAAAATTACAAGCTTTGCTCAAAAATCAAGATTTAAAGGCACACTATGTAGTTTTTGCCTCTAGATGCCGCTTATTCAAAACAAAGGCGTAGCTAGATGACACTTTGATTTTCCGTGGAATCATAGGAGAATCCGAAGAAACTCTGGCAGTAATCATATTCATTGATGAGCTAGTGTATTAAAGATTTATTAACATTACTGTAATATGAAGCAGGGTGTGGCTGAAAGCTGTGGGAGCAGATCCAGGCCGCTGGAGCAATTGTAAATGTAAATGTCTTGAGAGCAGTGGAGCTTTTATTATGCCACAGTCTAACGCTTCCGCTTCTTCCCGTCATGAGTATGTTGGGTAAAGCAGTGCTGTTTATCACATTAGATGCATTTGTGTGTTGAAAGTTGTTATATTGCTACTCTGTGCATTCGCTCGGCGGCTACTATGAGACGCTTGTTGCACTGTAGTAAGCTAGATCAATATTAGGCACGGTAAAACATGTAATCACTGTAAATCAAGAAAACGGGAGTTAAACAAAAAGTCTTGCCGTGTCGAGCTATAGAACATGATTAGTTCTAGATATGATGACATTGATATGCAACGCACGGTCCGTACCCTGTTTAAAATTGCTTCTTTCTCTGTATTTAAACATTCTTGGAAACATGTAGGATAATGCAAGTACACAAGTCAAGAAAATATATACCACTTTTCTAGTGGTTTTTAGATATTTTAATCCAAAAATCTTGAATGAATCTTAATTGTGCCTTTAATGTCTTATATAAAGATGCCTGTCAAGTAAATTTATCTTTTTTTTTTATATGTTTGCCGGACAAGTAAAAAAATGCTAAAATGCTGCACACACACACACACACACACACACATATATATATATATATATATAGTATATAGTAATCAGCTTGTATATCATTCCGATCAGAGCTCCTGTCTTTTGTTTTTTCTTGTTTTTTTTATTTTTGCCTGGCATATTTTAAATTGAGGTCAGGTGTGCAGCTAAATATTGCATCATGACATTTATTATTGCGTGCATTATCACGTCTTGCTGTTATTTCAAGTTTCGCCACGTTGACACAAATTCCAGCTCACTTGCAGAGTGGCAAACGCTAAAAATTATGTAAATCGAGCACATGCACGATTAGTCAGAGGAAGATTAATTCAAACTAAATCTGGCAACCTTGAGACAAAGAACGGTGCTCTACATGGTTGTTCGCTTTGTGCGTAAAATTTTTTTCCGCCACGTACATCCTTCACACAATTCATCAAGGCAAAAGGAGACCTTGCGTGTGTGCGTGTGTTTTACTGGGGGAGTGATGTTCCTTATTGCCCTCTGAGAGCTAATCACCATGGTGTTCCAGAGATAAATCCAAGCTTTAGATAAAAGCAAGACTCATTGTGCATAACAAACCATGAGCGGACCTCCTCCCGCTTGCTCTCCACTTACTCACTGCTGACAGCACACACCCACCAGGAGAGCTTTGCTTGTGGAAACAGTCCTGATCTGAAATCAGTTCTGCTGCATGTCCTGCATTGGTTGTCGGTTGGATTGAAGATCGTGAAACTGGTCCTAGGTCAATAATGGCATGGCTAACTCACTGCCAAACAATGATTTTAGTCAAGTCAAATTTATTTGTTTAGTGCTGTTCATAATAAACATTGTTTCAAAGCAATTTTACCATTGAGGTTCATTCTCACGTGTTACGCAGCATGTTTGAGCTTCCGCAAGAACCAAGGTTTGTTCTTGCGCGTAAAACAAGTACAGTTGAGCTTCTGTTTATGTTCACTGGCCAAAATTTCTATGTGAATAAAAGCCTAAATTCAATCTGTTCATCATATAAAATGACGCGTTTCTTCAGAAAATTTGGACTAAACCACTCAATTCATATGGTTTAGTTCCATGATCACTTTTTGAAGCGACAAAATGGTTGTTGCGCAGCTGTCAATGGAGGGATTTAAAATGTCAGGGTCAGTAAATGACAATTCTTTTTCATTTTTGGGTGAACTAACCCTTTAAGTTTTTCATTTTGTGCTAGAAATGCTGTCAAGTGAGCTGAACTTGTACTGAACCTGGAATGTTCTTTTAAGTAGGTGGATATTCTTTTAAGTAGAAAATAGGTGCATGATACCCCTGGCAGGGACAGTCCATCATCCAGGCGTTAGGCTTCCTGTGAATGGAAGGATGCCCTGAGCCAAGTGCATGAGAGAGAAAGAGCGAGGGACTGGCACTGGGCGGCAGCTGCAAAGAGTGGCCACGGCAGCCGGCTCGCCACTGGGGATTTTTTAGCAGAGGCAGACAGCCAGGAAGTTAGAAGTGGATTGAGTGTGAGACAGAGAGAGAGACACAAACTGATGAGAGGATGAAGGAGTGGGTTTTTTGCAATCAGCGACTATTTCCTCTCTCATTAGTTTCAGGGGCTGTTTACTTCTGGATGCGCCTTTCATGGGTCAGTTGATCAGGGTTTTTCTGAGAGCCGAGAATAGAGAAGGTGGAGTCGCGAACAGTCGATCAACACTGTTCTGCCCTCCAAAATGAGGTGTGCAGGATATGAGACATTATTTATGTGCAGGGTCATGCGTGCAAGCGCATGTGCCTGAATATTCTCTTGCATGAATGCTAAAACAGCTTGCCGCTCATATTTACATGAAGGGTCGTTTTTAGTGTTACCTGTGATTTATGTTCTTGCTGAACAAAGTCTATTTCTATGGGGCAGACCCTTTGGGCACCTGAGCAGAAGCGTACAGTGTGTCTAAAAAAAAAAAAAAAAAAAAAAAAAAAAAATATATATATATATATATATATATATATATGTGTGTGTGTGTGTGTGTAATAATATATATATAATTATGTAGCAATTGTATTTTTTAATGATGTTTTTATATTTAAACAAATATTTTGATTTATATTTAAATTAAATTAAAATATATTGACAATTTATTTAATAGGTAAATGCAAAAATCTGAAATAAATATTGTAAAGTAAATACAACATTATTGTAATTTTTTATCTTGTCTTTTTGAAAACATTTTGTAGAAATCACAAAAAAAAAAAAATAATGAATGACATGTGCTGCTATTTGAAATCTTTATGTTCGTTGTGTATTTCATAAGATTCCTCAAAGCATCTGTTCCATACTGGAAAAAAAAAAATAATTAGTGAATATTGCGATGAGTTCAAACTCCAGTTAAAATGCTAATGATTCGTTTTGCTCCAATTCAAGAAATCTCTAGCTTTCACTTGCAAATTTTTGCCTTTTGACTGGATAATTTTTGGGAGAAACATCAGAAGTGCACTACATTGGTGATATCATAAGGAATCAAATTGTCCTTGATCTTTTTGAGATAAAAGACTTCATTGTACTATAAAAACACAGTATAACTTTCTCTGAACTTCCTCCCAAGTGATAAAAAGACCATGTATTGCAACTAACCTGCTAAGTGGCAATATAGTTTTAAACTTTCTGGCATCAGAAACCCAACATATTAATACATGACTGCTCAGATTTACTCTTTCTGCTCAGGTGCCCGAAGGGTTTCTACAGTAGAAATAGGTTTTGCTCAGCAAAAACATAAATCACAGGGAACACTGAGTATGACCCCTATAAATTCATGTAAATATGAACGGCAAGCTATTTTAGCATTCAGGAAAGAGAATATAAGTGATTTAGATTGCCTATTATTATTTTTAAACACCAGAACTTCTAAATTATCACTCTTTTTTTTAAAGAGGTCCTATTATGCTGATTTACAAAGTCTTGATTTTGTTTTTGGAGTCTATTAGAATATGTTTTCATGCTTGAATGTTCTAAATTATCACTTTAAAATGATTATATATATATATATATATATATATATATATATATATATATATATATATATATATATATATATATAGCTGCATCTGAAATCGTCCGAGTAGGTACTACATTTGAAGTTGAATTTATTTCCTGACCACTAAAACAGTACTTTCAATATAGAATGAATGTGGGTAGTATGAATGAAATTCAGACCTACTCCATCCACCATGTTACTGTCATGTGACCTACCAGCATCAGTTGTGTTGCTTCACTGCCATTCATAAATCCTCTCCTGTGGCCTCATGGGATAGTGTCCATCGTATGCGCATTTCAGAATCTCAGTAGAAGTACTAGGTCATCTGTGGACTTTTCATCTATTGTTTTTTGAGTACAAATTGATATATTTCTCTGTTGGCATACTGGAAGTATTTGATTTCGGATGCAGCGAGGAAGAATCAGTGCTTAATGATATAGAGAATAACTCCCTTTAAAGTTAATTTGCGCTTTGTAACTTCGCAGACCCTTTTTTCAAGCTCAAACAGTAACATCAAACACTGAGGAAAGATGAAAATGTAAAAAAAAGCATAATAGGTCCTCTAAAATTGTAAGTGGAAAAATGCGTCCCGTTTAACACCTTTATAGACTTTGACTCATGTTGATCAATGCGATGCTGCTGTACTCCTCCCACTGTCGTTTGCGGTGCTTTGTCCAATTACCCCTCTCACACCAAATCACCACAATCCAGAGCCAATTAATAGTGTAGTCCAAATGCAGAGGCGTGCATTTCACATATTCAGGCTTTTGGGTGACTGTTTGTGTGTCTGAGCAATCTCTATTGGTTAATTTCCTCCTTTGTACTCATCTGAAAGTTCTTCCC
The DNA here is from genome assembly GCA_037194245.1 of Opsariichthys bidens. Lineage (NCBI taxonomy): Eukaryota > Metazoa > Chordata > Actinopteri > Cypriniformes > Xenocyprididae > Opsariichthys > Opsariichthys bidens. The sequence goes on along the minus strand of CM074290.1, from coordinate 16,382,438 downwards.
GCCTCGTTGTAAAATTACAGGTCTATTCATCAATTACAGGCCAGCCTGCTGATTGTCACAGAATGCCAGCATATTGCGTTTACGAGCTCATTAGACCGACAATATTGTACTTAGCTTCGCCTCGTTACGGGGAGAATTCGGTAAACACATTGTTTGTGCATGTAATCAGTGTCAGTGGGGAGAGTGAGACAATCAGCCACATTTTCTGGATAAATGAGCAAGGCAGGAAATGCGGTCAGTGAAAGAACAATCCGGCGGCTGGAGAAGGACGGGCAAGAGCGGAGCGAGCCACTGAGAGCCAGGAACCGATGAGGAGCACATGGAAATATGAAGGTCAGAGATCACTCCTGCATCCCAGAATTACTGCCATAGTGACAATTACCCTAATAATGACTGACTGACAAATGTGCATCACTGTGAGATGAGCGGGTGCTGCTGTCATGAACAAAATATTAGTAATTTTTCTCATTCTCACTACCTACCTGCCAAAATCATATTCTTAACAAGTATTTTTCTATATATATATATATATTAGGGGTGCGACAGTACATGCATTCGTCTCGAACCATATGGTACAGACATAACAGCTCAGTTCATGCAATTAGACGTGGAATACAGTTATTCACAGATGATCCACACTCCAAACCAGAAGGGGGCGAGCGCGGTAATGCAACACTGTTTGCTAACCTCCACAACAGGAAAAAGCGCAGAAGAAGAAGAAGAACAGGCGCTCTAGATATGCGTGTAATCTCTCAACCAGTGTTTCAACTGCGGAAAGACATCAAATAAAATGGCTTGAGAATAATATCTCACTTAGCATTACATTTATCTCAGGCTAGTCATTTAGTGTCTGCAGCATGTTAGTTCACTAGAGAAATTAACTCTACAAGGGAGCATTTCACTAAATATATACACTATATTAGCTTATATATTCATTATATTTACTTTATCTGTTAGTAATATCTTAATGTCACAAGTCATGACACTAACTGAAAATACAGAGGACCAAAATACAGTTACACCATTTTAATCATAGGATGCATTTTTTTACAGTAAAATACACTACAGAAATATTACAATTTACAAGAACTGTTTTATATTTAAATATATTTAAAAATGTAATTTAGTCCCGTGATGGAGAAAAAAAAGCATGACTTAGACATAACCAAAACATTGTAATGCCTTCTGTTTGTTTTTAGCGTGCAATATTTTCTCTTATTAATTTTGTAAAACAAGAGAAAAGAAGCAAACACACTTACTGTAATATTTCTTGAAAACAGTCCTTTGTTTATTTGGCTACATTTGCATACACTATTTATTTACTCGTGTTTCTTGTGTTTTATATTAACTTATAATAGTGAGCAAATCAGGTTCTGAAAACCAGTTAAATCTATAGACCTTATGTAGCCCCGCCCCTTTTCATCACTGCGCTCATTGTGGTCAGTCTCCGGTTTGTATTTCCACAGCATGAATGTAAGCTCTTACGGATTTATGAATTTACCGCTCGTTTTAAAAATCTTCTCAGTCTACTGACATTTGTTATGACATCCGCTTCAAACATTACAATGCTCACGATAACTTTCGTTAACTCTACAATAAGTAAATCCACCAGCTAATTGTTCTTCGACAACGATGCCATAGAAATATACAGACCTACCACAAAGAACGGAAGTTCAAAAACATATGCTTGTTTCTCTGGCGCACAAGGTCTGTAATATGCCTAACTTCCATCAACAGAAACGGTTTGCGTACCAAGAAGAATGATAGATTCAAATGTGGCGTAGTGCTGTTTCTGTGTTTTTTGGCTGGTCCAAGTGTATTGTGGGTGTGCAAGATTTGTGCATAAATATAGCAAGCAAAAGTGTCACAGTTGTTTTATCTAATGTAGTTTTGCTTCTTGGTTAAAAGTTAATTAAAACAATGCAATCTTGTTTAAGGAGGTTTTGATTTGTATTGAAAAGCCAGACAAAAAGTAGGCTATTGATTTTTTTATTTTTATTTTTTTTGGGCAGTGTTCTACATCTTACAGCGCTCAGGCCGCAACCAATGCACGAAAGAACCCTCAAAACCTTCAGATGAACGTTTGATCTCGCTTGCGTCAATGTTATCATCTGTTGCATCATCCCTCATTTTGCACTTTTCGTTTTAGTCCACCTACGTTCGGCTCCCTGCGCTGTCGTCCGACACCTCAGATCAACAGAACTAGAAGTCCTCGATCCAAATCCTTATGAGTTTGTGCTCCGAGTCAGCGGCATTCACCTCATAATGAGCTTATCGCTGCCATCTCCACTGTAATGCCATTGTCTGCCAATCGAAAGTGACATAAAAGAGAGTTAAGCTGATGTTATGAGGTGAATCAGACCTCAAATAACTGCGTCCATCGATCAGCCATCACACGGACAGCTGTTCCCATGGAAACAATGGTCAAGCAGAGCACTATTCTTGCTGTTTAAATCAGCACCTGACTGGAATTTATAAGTGAAAATCAGAGAGAGACTGGCGATAGTTTATAAGTTGTATTTGTACATCAACTTAATTATGGATTGCCTTAACTATTTTAAGATTTCATTAGAGTTTGGTTTAAAGGGTTAAAATACAGATTTTCCAATTAATTCATTTTTAAAATTAATGTAAGGTAGAAGGTTCCCTGTATCATTGATTTTTGCATCAATTATTAGCACAGGGGAATATGAAATTAATAGAAAATTTAAGTTATTTGAAATGGAATATTTATACAAAATATGAAAACATATATATTTTTTATTTAAAAAAAAAAAAAAGAAGTTTGCTGTTTTTGTTGAGAATCATTTTTGTTGCATCAGGCTCATATATGATTTATGAGAATATGAAGATCATACTTGAAGTGAAAAAAAAAAACATTCAGAGGCCCTAATTGAGCAAAAATAAGCCATTTTTAATCAAAACTCTGTAATTAAAACATAACGCAATACAATGATGATTGAGAGATACAAATAAACATTCCTCAAAAGCTTGATGTATCATTTTTAATGCTCACAGTTTAACATAATTGTTCTTTAAAAAAAAAAAAAAAAAAAAAAAGATATATGGACAATCAAATTAAACCAAATTAGCTTCATCTTCTTCATCTTGAAATAATACAAACAATGTAAAAGTTGGAATGTTCTTATATTTACCTAAAAATCAACGATTTAACAGGTTTTTCAGCAAAATGTTGACAATGTTAATAATTAAGATGCCTGTGTGTGTACCAAATATATGGCTTCAAAGGGTTAGCAAAAGAAATCATGTCTCCTCTAAGTAGCATGTGAGTTGTTTAGATAGATAGATAGACAGGTAAATAGATTGATTGATTGATTGATTGATTGATTGATTGATTGATTGATTGGTAAATGTTTTGGCACCTTCTATGTGAAAACGCACAAGAAAAGAAAGTCACATTTGTACTCCTCAAGGTCAAAAATGATGGCATTGGAGATGAATGGGGAACCAATTTCATCTAGTGGAAGTGTTTGGTATTGAGCCCAAACAAAATTTGATTTCACTTTTTATTTTTGAGATATCAACCTTAAATTTGGAACTCAACTTTAGATTTATGGCTTTGATTTTCTTGCAGTTTTACAGTTAAATATGCATATAATTCATATACAAATTGAAAATAGTATATATGTGCATCAACTTAAACTTCTGAAACGTTTTTGTTAACTTTTTAAAAACATTTTCCACATCAGCAATAATCTACCAAGTGTCTTGTACTGTGCATTCAAGATTTATGACAGTTTTAATTTGGAAATTTCATTTTCAGGTCTACGCTCAAAGTGTAATACATGGATTATAACAACAGCATAAATATAATTCAGTACAATAAAATCCCCTAAAAGTAAATAATATTACATAAAAAAGCATCATCAAACTAAAATATAGTACATTCTGGTGTTAATAATTAACATGAATTTAGTAAATTTAGTAGAATGTACTAAAATGTAGTACATTCATTGAAATAAACACCAGAGGATTTTATACAGATCCTTTTCTTCTAACAGTGTATAACTTCATATAAGAAACAAGGGGGGAACAGAATCCGATGGCGGATGAATTAATAACTAATATTACAACAAATTAGGCCTAGTTAATAAGAATGTCCATAATACATAGTCCATAAAACATCTAACCCAGAGTTTTAAGAGTATTAATTCTTAAGATCATTATTACCCCCAATTTTCAGAACTCTCTGGGCCGCTCATCAGCATGCAAATATCCGACTCCACTTTTGGGGTTTTTTCTTTGTGAATGCCAAATTATGGGGTGCCACTTACTTAAAGGACAAAGTCATTTGGCAAACCCTTAGAGTAGCAGCACATCTATCATTCTGCATTGACATCTAATTGAGAGCTTGTTCCAAACTCCACATGTGTAATGTTCCTTCCAATGGTGCTTTAAAGGAAACTTTGAATGCTTTTCTTAAAAAAAACAAAAAACACTGAAACCAAGAAAGAAAGGAAGAGATGCCATAGCCCGGATAGAGCCCTCTCTTTTGAACCCAGGAAAAAGAAGTCTCTAATTTTGTTTATAATTCCCTGACTGCTTCAGTTCTTTCATCCTTTCCTCCCTTGTCTTTCTCATCCCTCTATCCTGCTGAAAAGAAGAGGGCCCCACTCCTATCTGAGCTTGAACCCAGTGTGGCAGAATAGATTGTAGCTTTTATTTCCAGCGTGACTTTTCCTTCAATGAGATTTGGGGAAGGTGACTTTTATCCCCATTGAGGAGGGTAGCACTTGCATACGGCGTAGTGCTCGGATGAGTTGAGAAAGATACAGCGGGCTCCGGGAAAGAGGGCCAATTCAAAATCCACAGCATGGGGACCCATTTACTTTGTGCCTGTTATCTTTGTGTATGACTTGGAATGCATACTAGGTGGAAAGTGAGCCCTGGATTTGTGAAATACAAAGATGTATTATCTGAACTAAGTAATGGAGCCACACGCTCTGATATTTCAAGGCTTACCCTTGGCGGTTCCGTACCTTCTTTTGAGAAGCGAATGACCTGAGGTATTAACCTGGGCAGAAATAAAAATAGGACCACTTCCTGTACTGATAAAAAAAAGGAGAGAGTGAGAGAAAATCCTGCTATCTTGGCAGAAGTTGAGTTCAGTTAATAAGTCTATAACCGTGCTAACCTCAATTTAGTGTTGAAGGCTTCCCCGATCCCCTTTCTCAAGGACTATAACAGTTTTAGGGAAGCTACATTAGCTCGCTATGCTACACGCTTTTCAATATAGATACAGTTACATTGATTCATTAAGCAGATACTTTTAGCTTAGCTAAAATAGTTTTAGATAAAATTATTTGCCACACTATAAGCTACTAACAACACAGAAGCGATTTAAGGGAGCAATATCTTTAAAATATGCATAGAGATTTTATTTTGTAGATATTATGCATTTTTTGTGGAAAATAAGTCACACCTGACTGTCTCACTGGGTCGAAATTGCATTTTTAAAGGGATACTTCACACAAAAATGACAATTCTGTCATCATTTACTCACCTTCAAGTTGTTCCAAACCTGTATGGATTTCTTTCTTCTACTGAACACAAAAGATGATCATTTGAAGAATGTTGGTAACCAAACAATTTCTGGTCTCCATTGACTGCCATAGTATTTTTTTTTTCACCAACTGTTTGGTTATACAAAACTTCAGTAGAAAAATTCATACAGCAACAACTTGAAGGTGAACTCAGATATTTTGTTATTTAGAAGTAATGTGTTACTTGAAAAAGTAATCTGATTACATCACTCACATTACCAACGCTTCTGGAAACGCAGCGTTTGTTTCAAATGAATCATTTACCATTTACTGTTTCATCTTCCAAATTAATGTTCCCTAAAATGATTCCATGCAAGGTTTTGTCCTTTTTTTTTTTTTTTTTTTTGCACAATAGTTTTTGCAAAATGTGTGTGTGTGTGTGGGTGGGATTCCCAGCAAATGTCCCCACAAGGATAGTAAAACCTGAACTTTTTGACATTGTAGGCATAAAATATTGGTCCCCATGAGGAAAACGGCATATAAATCATACTATTTTTGTTAGGGTTAGAAGATAGAATGTCATTATGTCTATGGAGAGTCCTATTAAAGGTGCAATATGTAGTTTTTAAACGTGTTGAGCTAACTATGTAACAATGATTAGTTTTCTGTCTATAAATGTATAAAAACACATGTTCCCTTGTCTATTAAAACATCTTTGGTGTTTCCATGCTTTCTACAAATAAAACCAGAAATCGAGGTTATGAAGCCATTGACAGGCGTCTCACTCACACATCCCGTATCCTTGGTTAAAATCTCATGATTTACAAATAATTGGAAACATTTGGGATATTGTAAGTTCTCAACTGAACAAAATATTTATCTCTGGCCTGGTTTTTCGATATTTTACTGCAAAAATCTTACATATTGCAGCTTTAGTGTGTGTGTGTGTGTGTGTGTGTTTTAGAGAATTTGCAGAGTATTTGACAAAACATTACAAAAACCAGCATTTTGTAACGTTAAACTTCTACCCACTAAGATAAAAAAGCTTGTTATTGGTAAAGTAATTTTGAAAGCAGCTTATCTACTGTCATGCTAATGAAAGATGTAGTTACGTTAGGAGCATCACTATTTGTAGTTAATTAAAAGTAACTAAACAGTTCATCATGTTTCTCCACTGAAGTGTTTTAGGCAGCCAGGCAGGGTTGTAATGTATCTTAGAACCACTTGAGCACGAAAAATTAAAGTTTAATAAATTTACGGGTTTGTTATAACTCTGGACTGTAGTTATGATCCTGGGAGTGAAATGCAGCCACTGTGTTTTTGTTCAATTTTATGGAGTTTATTTATACCCATAAAAGAAAAATGTGTGTGAAGTTATAAAATCCATATCAGCAATGTAGCTAAATATTTCGCCACCTATTTCCAATACAGTCTGCTCTTTGTGTCGAGTTGAGAGTTAGCAATGACAGGATTTGAGGGCTAATGTCAAACTCCAGGCCTTTTCGACTGGAGAGCGGAAACTACTTCCACACTTGAACACATCATGCTGACCAGCATTTCCTTCCTTGAAGATTGTTCAATTCCTGAGCTGTCGCTGATGAAGATGGCGAGTCGTCTGGCCTATCGAAACAGCATTGTACCTCTTCGTCATGTTGATGCCTGACATACTGCTTCTGAGAAACTGGGGCTCGAGTTGCCAAATCTTGATTTTGGAGGTTAAGGATATTGCTTTTTCCTAACTTTAAAAAAATAATAATTTTGGATTGGTTTGTCTCAGCTGTTACTAGACACAAATGTGACGATTGTTAACATATGGTAAGAGCACAGATGGTGCAGTTACAGCATCTACCAGCATATATATATATTGAATGCACACTACCGTTCAAAAGTTTGACGTAAGATTAATACTTTTATTTGGCAAGGATACATCAAAGTGAACAAAAATGCACCCTAACGCTCAAAATAATTAATTGGTTTTAGTGGGACGAATTTAAATTAAACTCATTAGTTTATCCAAATGAGCTTTTATGAGTATTTAGCACTTTCTTTTTCTTTCAAGTTGACAGAACTGAAACTTATTTGTTTTAATTTAGACAAACTTGATTTTAACTGAAACTGGGCTGGGAATCTATTTCCCAGCATGCTTTGCCCATGGCACTCAAAAGGGAGAGTAAATGCTAAAATTAAGTGTTATATAATGTTTGTTGTGCAAGATTAATGTTAAGTGGGAGATTTAGCAGTGATTAATGTTTTGCTTTGCTAATTTAGAAGAGTTTCTGTTTTCTGGCTTGGTTTAAGAGCAAGAATGTTAAATGGTTTATATTGCTGTACTCATTCAACAAGTGCTATACCATGCTATCGTTAACATTTTCTGAATTAACTTGCTGTTATAGCCAATTCAACACTAATAAAATGTTTACTTTGAGGTTACATGATCATTTTAAGTTATTTGTATTAGTGTACTCAAACATTTATAGTTAAGAACAATTAAAATGTATGAGTAGTACAAAATAAAAATCTGCTAGTTCTGCTTACTTAAACTTTGAATTTCTTATCTTAAAAATTGAGGCAACTGATTATCGCAATTTTTTTTGAGTTTTGCCTACTTATTCAGGTTTACCATGTGACAGTAAAAACATTTATAATGTTCCAAAATTTCAAATAAATGCTGTTCTTTTGAACTTTATCAAAGAATCTTCTTGATCAGCAAATCAGCATACTGGAATGATTTCTGAAGGATCATGTGAATGAGGACTGAAAATAATGATGCTGAAAATTCATCTTTGAATCACAGGAATTGATTACATTTTAAATATATTACAATAGGAAACAGTTGTTTTAAATTGTAATAATATTTCATAAAATTACAGATGTTTTTTGATCACATAAAGCAGCCTTGGTGAGCAAAAGAGACTTTCTCAAAAACTGAGCCCAAACTTTTTAACATTAGCGTATATATTATTTTATAAATATAAAAACTAAAAATGTCATCATCCTTCAACATTTTTTCTTTATGATTATTCTTTCAAAATTGCAGTAGTAGGTTTCAGCCCTATAGTTTTAATGTAACTTATTCAACTCTCATATGAAAGAAGAGTCGAAGATTTACTGAATGTGAAGAAAGCCAAATCTGTGCTGCCTCAGCTTAAAAGCTGCTTTATGCTGATGTGGGACCACATTTTGCAATCCAAATCCCAGCCTTACTCAATTTAAGAGAAGCAGTAAAAAAAAGAGCTCACTTGAGGGTGGAAAGACCTTGAGCACCAAGGGCACAGGAAACAATAAATAAAAGGAAAATGTCACATCTGAGCCCCAAATCAATCAAAGCCATAAATCATATCAAGTGTTTTATTTTTAGCTGATTTCGTTGTGCCTTTGCTTGGGTCACAGTGCTCCACGACCCCAGATTCAATAAAAACAGCTAAATGATTCAAGAAGAAAAAAATAAAGTTAAAGAGAAAAAGAAAAAAGAAAATCCAATGTGTTGATGATTGCCATTTGAACACGAGAACTTTTAAATACCATAGTAATTATAATTTTTTTCTCTGCTTTTCTTATGGAATATTTCAGTATTTATCTGTGCACGTGTTTTTTCAAATTCATAGTCTTCGTAATTTTTAATCAAAGTAACTTCCCGATCTCTTGCAGCAACATCTCTTCTCTGATGCCGTGTTCACAGGCACCTGTCACTCGCATGAGATCCACCCTTGGGAATCCACAACCATCCAATCAATTTCCGATGGACAAAATCAAGTCCCGTCCTACAACTTTTCTTGTTCAAGAAGCTGTTTCCACGTTTTTTTTGGAGATGCTCGTTTAAATGAGAAATGCGTGCCTTCATATATTGGATCGGGATACGATTTTCACCAATTAATGACTTAAATTCTGCCCTGTACCTCATTTGAAACTATTTACTGCCTATTTTTTTCTTCATAACAGTTCATCATTTTTAGAAATGATTATAGTAGACTAGGTTTAGAGGTAGCAATGGGATTAGCGGCTCAAAATATCATTTTAATGTTATATTGTTACTAAAAGTGTCATTTTCCTACACATTTCAGTCCAAAAATACTCTTTTTATATTCTCTATAAAATGATAATGTTTGGGTTTTGGGGTAGGGTTAAGGAAACTAAAATGTATATGTAAAATTGTAAAAGCGCAATTATAGCCAACAAATTTCTTTAAGATACAAAAGAATCTTTCATATTTGATATTTATGTTTAATTGCCAATACGTCCATATTGTTTATTTCAGCTTCAAATGTACAAGAATGTACGTTTTGCACTTGAACGTATCGATGCCTGCGTATTTAACAATGGAACCAGGCTGAAGAAAACAAGGTCCAGTGAATTTCCACTTAAAGTAGATGTTTTGTATCACTATAATGTGATAATATGTAAATAGCTGATATGGTTTTAAATGCTTTCCAATGTGATTAAAAGCTTGAAGAGATCAAAGAAAATCCATGAAACATGTTGAGGAGAGAAGACAGACTGTGTGGCATCGTGTCAAATGGGCCACTTTGTCATTTAAATGTTACGCTAAAGAGAACTTCAGTTCCTAGAATTTGAACCGAGATCAGATGAGTTCTCTGTCCAAACAAGCCTCGGAGGAACGCGTTCCATGTCTTTTTGCTCCAGTCACTGAGATTTTATTGTTTCAATCAAAGATTTCCCTCTGCAGTACGAGCAACTACAAATTATGTTAGACTGTTGGTCCGCCGCCAGTTGAACTGTTTTGTTCTTGGCTGATGTCATGCAGTGCCCTGAGATGCGAGTCTTTGCCCGTTTCCTTATCTTCTGTCGCTCTGCCAATTACTCAACATCTTTTTATCATCTTTTGATGTCAGAAAATGGTGGATTTTGACATTTTCAACACAAATATGAGTGGTTCTTTCCCTTATTAAACTTGCGTTGTTAAGAGTTTGCCTGGGAATTGCTATTTAATTGCTTTACCATAGGGTGTTTTATGTGTTTTTTCTTCAGACTTATGCATTTAACAGAATTGTAGTAATTATTTTTCAGTATAAATAGGTCTACATTAACATCTGCCTTCCTATTTTAGGCAAGAGAACCTCATGAAAATTCATAACTATTTTACATTTAGCAGTATAATGCAGGGTCGTATACATTTAGGTCTATAGTGGTGACATTGAGGACGATCAATGATATAATGAGTGTTAAATGGTGAACTCTATGCACTACGAACACAAGCTGAAGGTCTTCAAAAGTTAATGTTTCAGGATTTGGTTGAGGGATGGATTTCATTCAGCTGCAACAATAGTGCTCACAACAGAAAAAACTTTATCAAATTTGATAAGTCTCTTGGGGAATGGAAACAGTGTAGACCTCTTTAAGAAGCCGAGGTATTGTTGCCTGTTTCTTTGCTTTTAATTAAGGTTAAATGAACAAATGGCAAGGATGTCTGCTAGACTGCCTGCCCTAAATAATCTCTCTGAAATTTCATTTGCCTTTCTCAAGCCTGTACTACTATATTAATGAGTTTTTGCTGAGCAAAATTTCAATTGAGTGTAGAAGAGATAGTCACCCGCATTCAAAGCAATTTCCAGCAATGTCCTACAGACTTCTTTAAATGAAATAAAGTCAAGACACAGTACTTCCTACCTCATGAATGCTAAAATAGTATGTTTATGGAGGACCCTGCTGATATTTTTTAATAATTTAGGTTTTGTGTTTCACAGATAAGACCCAATGAGAGCATTTCTGCTGGTTAAGTATGTTAGAATTCAGAATTAAGAGTCACGGTTAGGGCTTGGGTCTACATGATGTGTCCTTAACGTGGTTGACATTAACATACCCACAGTTATAATTTAGATATCTCTGTCTAAAAAAATGGGATGTTTGAGCATTGTTTATTTCTCCGTCATTCCAGAATGGAATGAAAGCAAAAACCTGAAATACGGTTGGGATTTGGTATGCTTCAGGAGTTTAGGCACAGGTATATTTCACTTTCCGTGCCCGGATGCATCTCACACCGTCGTGTCCGCTCATCTTTCAAAGTGTACTCCACCACGGATGACCGAGTTCGACACATGCGCAGTACAAGGTCTGTTGTTTTTTTCTTCTTGTTTCAAACGTGTTGTATTTGAATCAATGTTTCCACACTTTTCTTTGATGACTGCATACTTTTGGTGAGTACTGTGCATATTGCCACCTAGTGGACTCTTCTGTCCTGTTTGCGCATGCACTGTTGCAGGCGCACCGTCTGCGCACTCTCGAAGTTTGGATCGCACACGGAAGGGGTGGGCGAATGTCCGCGAGCTCTCCAGATGACGATAATTACGCCATGTGGACGGCTTAAGTATACTTTGGGCTTTTGGCACATCTAGGGATTTCACATTTTCTGCACTTTTGTTCAGGTACTGTTCTCATAATTCTGGAGGAAATACAACATTTTCAATATGGCAGAACTACACCCAGGGTTGCCAGGTCTGCGTAGCAAAGGTAACGCAACTGCTAATCAAAACTCGCCCTATTGCATTCCACTGGGGCCCCCTGCTAAAGATCACGTTGTGGGGCAGGGGGTGTTTCTTCAACCCACCAACTAAAACCACAGAGTAAAAGTAGCCCAATTCCACAGAAAAACTTGGCAACACTGACTACATCCCATCTACAGTTCATTTTATACTTTTTATATGTCATTGCAGGAGGGGGTAACTTGAGTAACTCTCGAGCTCAAGAGTACTTGAAATCATACTTGAAAGAGCCCTGTGAGCATCATGCTATGCAAACTCAGAGTATAATAGACGCTTGAAGCAAAAATGCCACCAAAATTCAATATAAAAATGGCAAAGGTCACTTTGAGTACTCTTGTTTACAGCTAAGGGTGCTGTTTTCCCAAATATCAGCACATCTGCAAATGTTGTAATGATGTTATACAACAGTTAATATTAGATTAGATTACATTTTAGACATGCTTTTTGCTCTATTTCGTTTACAAATCCAGAGTATAGCCCCTGCACATCTCTTAGAAACACAGTAATGTTTCCTTACTGAATATATCGTTCTAAAGAATGACTCACTCATAAAGACATTAGCCTCGTTTGAAATGCATTGGCACTGCGCAGACCGATCGGCGAGAGCGATTGGAGAGCAAACGACTCGTTATGCTTTTGAATCGCTCTCGTGGTACTTTTGATGTCGTACGCTGATGCATTTCGAACAAACCTACTTGCTTTGTCCCTCAACAAATTGGCTGTTTTTAAACGACTTGTTCGACTGAATGATTCAATGACTCACTTAAGACAATGATTTGCCGCCACCTACTGGCGGGTTAGTTTCATACTTAAAAGTATAATTTAATTGTGGTTAAGGAGATAATAAGGAGGTGTTAATAAACGTCCTCTGGACATGTTTTGTTTTGCATACAAATGTAATGTTATTATTTGGTTTATTCCTTTTTGTAAACTTGTGTGTGCAACTTTTCCAGACTCACGTTTATGTGTTGACTATAAAGTGTACTGGTCTGCTGAGTTTATACATGTATAAAATGAACAGATTCTGGTGTAGAGGGGCTTCCTCTGCTCTGTGCCAGGGCTTTATGCCAATGATCTAAAATCCAGCATACATAAGCATATCTAAAGGAAACCCCTCTTTTGAAGAGCGACTGAAAAGAGCTGCAATTCAAGGGTGAAAACATCTTCAAAAAGTATGACTCACTCTTTTGCTAATGAATGTACTGCTGATCTGCTTTAAAAAAGTGAGTGGTAAGAGCTATTTATGCTAAACAGTATAAATATTAATAGTCAACACAGCATGAAAAATGAAGTTATTTTTTGCTTACAACATTACATCCTCCTCTATATATAATAAAGCGTCTTGATTTCTGTTCACAATAATGTCGACTCTTTGGTTGTGCGGCACTAACCGTGACCTCATGCTGCTCAAGGCTAAGCACAAACCTGTGTGGCATATTTACCTCCATAATGAGCATTTCATGGCCTTCCCTCTTGTAATAGAATATTCTTGTCTGGTGAATTTATAATGGAGTTTGCATTCTCTGGTTCTTATTAAACTCTGTCGCCAGGATGGGCTAGTACAAACGACCCTTTTATTAGCCTTCCTGCACCCGGCACGGTCATTAGAGGAACATTAGGAAATTAGAGGAGAATTGCATTATGGGTAGAGCAGATGGAGCGGCTGCAGTGTAGGAGAAATGTGATTGGCTCTTCCAGCTACAAAAACAGTTTGGTCATTCTAGTGCCTTTTTCAGTTTGGTGAAATATATATATATATATATATATATATATATATATATATATATATATATAATGACAACATGTGTGCCAAAATAGGTGTTATTAACAGGGATTTTAAGGCTTGGTTGCTAGGTGAATTTGTTTTGGAAACTTCAGAAAACTTTAACTCCATTTTTCTCAAGACTTTGCTGACTCTATCGACTTCAAACAGGTGTAGCTCAATGATTTTTTTGTTGGATTCCAACAATCATACATCATTTTTTATGATGTTTTATTAGATTTTATTAATTAAGATTGCAAAATTAACAACTTTTTTGATTTTTTTTTTCTCAATTTCAATTTTTGAAAATTTGCTGATTGTGACTTATTTTGCCAGCAGGGGTCACATATGTATAGCCTATATATGTATACCCTACACACACACAGTCGTGGCCAAAAGTTTTGAGAATTACATAAATATTACTTTTCACAAAGTTTGCTGCTAAACTGCTTTTAGATCTTTGTTTCATTTGTTTCTATGATGTACTGGAATATAATTACAAGCACTTCAGAATCAGTATTTGCAGAATTGGCCGTTCTTTTTCAGGACCTCTGCAATTCGACTGGGCATGCTCTCAATCAACTTCTGGGCCAAATCCTGACTGATAGCAACCATTCTTTCATAATCACTACTTGGAGTTTGTCAGAATTAGTGGGTTTTTGTTTGTCCACCCGCCTCTTGAGGATTGACCACAAGTTCTCAATGGGATTAAGATCTGGGGAGTTTCCAGACCATGGACCCAAAATTTCAACGTTCTGGTCCCCGAACCACTTTTGCCTTATGGCACGGTGCTCCATCATGCTGTAAAATGCATTGTTCTTCACCAAATTGTTGTTGGATTGTTGGAAGAAGTTGCTGTTGGAGGGTGTTTAGGTACCATTCTTTATTCATGTCTGTGTTTTTGGGCAGAATTGTGAGTGAGCCCACTCCCTTAGATGAGAAGCAACCCCACACATGAATGGTCTCAGGATGCTTTACTGTTGGCATGTCACAGGACTGATGGTAGCGCTCACCTTTTCTTCTCCTGACAAGCCTTCTTCCAGATGCCCCAAACAATCGGAAAGGGGCTTCATTGGAGAATATGACTTTGCCCCAGTCCTCAGCAGTCCATTCACGATACTTTCTGCAGAAGATCAATCTGTCCCTGATGTTTTTGTTGGAAAGAAGTGGCTTCATTGCTGCCCTTTTTTACACCAGGCCATCTTCCAAAAGTCTTCGCCTCACTGTGAGTGCAGATGTGCTCACACCTGCCTGCTGCCATTCCTAAGCAAGCTCTGCACTGGTGGCACTCCGATCCCGCAGCTGAATCCTCTTTAGGAGACAATCCTGGCACTTGCTGGACTTACTTGGACGCCCTGAAGCCTTCTTTACAAGAATTGAACCTCTTTCCTTGAAGTTGCTGATGATCCTATAAATTGTTGATTTAGGTGCAATCTTAGTAGCCACAATATCCTTGCCTGTGAAGCCATTTTTATGCAACGCAAATGATGGGCCGTGTTTCTTTGCAGGTCACCATGGATAACAATGAAGAACAATGATTTCAAGCATCACCCTCCTTTTAACATGTCAAGTCTGCCATTCTAACCCAATTAGCCTGACATAATGATCTCCAGCCTTGTGCTCGTCAACATTCTCACCTGAGTTAACAAGACGATTACTGAAATGATCTCAGCAGGTCCTTTAATGACAGCAATGAAATGCAGTAGAAAGGTTTTTTTTGGGATTAAGTTAATTTTCATGGCAAAGAAGGACTATGCAATTCATCTGATCACTCTTCATAACATTCTGTAGTATATGCAAATTGCTATTATAAAAACTTAAGCAGCAACTTTTCCAATTTCCAATATTTATGTAAATCTCAAAACTTTTGGCCATGACTGTATATATATATATATATATATATATATATATATATATATATATATATATATATTTGTTACGTATCCTGTGCCTGCTGTTTCCATTCACTCACCACCAGAGGTCAGCCATTCACCATTTTAGGGCACAAAGTTGTATATTACTCTGGACTGCATTTCCCAGGCCTCACTGCTCCAATTACTTCCACACCTGTAGTCAATTTACAAGGACTATAAAACACTGATTTACAAACTTACTGATCGCCGAGGATTGTTTGCGTTTATCACTCCTTAGCTGATAGCAACTTTACAGAGCCTTTCTTACAAGTATTCCTAGTCTTGTTTCATCTCTCTCGGTTTTTCTGTGTCTTGATCCCTGCCTGGTTTCTTGTGTTCGGTCTGTTCTCTACCTGCCCTAGACTCTTACTTGTCTTGGACTACCCCTCTTCTCACCCTGCTCGGATTTTGTTTGCCCCTCGCCTGGACTCTAGCCTGGATATTTGGATTACCCCCTAGCCTTGCCCACTGGATTACTTTCTCTGTTTGTTGACCCTTGCCTGTTCCTGGTATGCTCTTTCTCTGGACCATATTATATGTGTGTGCCTTTGTTTGAGAATAAAAGACTTTGCAGATGGATCCACATGCTTTGTGTCTCAGTGACTTCGTAACAATATTGAATCATATATATAGTATATAGTAAATATTGAATTATATGTATGTTTTATTCATGTATTTTGTTTAGTTTATATTATATCAATTTTTTTTGTTAATTTTCTTTATATTTAGTCATCTTAGGCTAAATAATTGCATAATTATTATTATTTATAATGTGATTATTGATTAAAAAAGGGATTTATTATACACAAACATTTTTTTTTAGAAAAAAATACTATTTGTGTACTCCTTTTATGTATATGAGAGACAAATGTCAACTGTTTGTAGAAAGGCACATTTGTGTGATGATAGTAAATGTAACTGTTGTAGCTTATCATTTTACCACGTCAAAGACAGTTTGAATGAGTGTGCATGCTTTTAAAGGTTAAGACTGAAATGTATTGGTACAAAAATGCATGTCCTTGTGTGGCAGCGACCACTTTTGTCCAGATAAATTAGACCAAAACCTTCAAGAAAACCTTCACTTGAGCTATAAAAGTTTGACCTGTTGATTTTGTGTTATGCTGAAGAACCTTGCACTCCCCCTCAAAGTTTAAAAAAGTTTTCTCCTTTCGCACTAGTACCCATGCCAGTTACCTCTCACTACAAGCAAAATCCCTGTACTGCGATCAAAATGAATGTCTGAGACCTTGTACCCTTAAATGAGTTATGCTCCCGAGAGCGTTACATAAGGAAAACGGATCGTGTCTTTAGGACATACACTGTCCGTACACTTCTCAATCTTCCGCTATAGTCTTCATGGGCTCACGCTGTGCGCCCTGGGCAATGAGCCTTGAAGATATCCACGATACCACCAGGCCGTTAGCGTGATTGAGCGAAGGTGCTCGTCTTTTTCCATCCAACGTTATTTATACGTTTTAATGATGCCCTCACTGTGTGTCCCATCTCCTCCCAAGGCTGCTAGTGTAAAATTCATATTTTAAACACTTTCCCAATGCAGATAACTCCCATCAGTCATTCCTGGACATGTTTAGTGTGGGTTGTGAGGACAGGGGGTCTTGGAAAGTGGAGAACCGGTCCAAGTGTCCTCCTCCAACTGTGCGAGAGGACATTTTATTAAATAACTTTAAATATTAATGCAAATCCTCCGGCTATGTTTGCTCACTGTTCTGAAATCATCCACCCTTCTCCGAATACACTTGCGTGTGTGTGTTTCTTTTATGCGTGTTCTTCAAATCTGAATGAATATGTATATGTTTTCTTTTCCCTCTCCCCTCACACCCGTTGTTGCCCAAGCTCTGTGCCAGCAGGCAACAACTGTGTTGTGTTTCATCCTGGTTTTACGCCAGCATGGCAGGTTTGTCAATACAGATTGTCAGCGTCTCTGTCAGCCAGAAAGGGTCATCCGTGCTTGTGTCAGAAATCGGCGCTGTAGCCTCAGGATATGGAGGTCTTTAGAGTCAACAGTCTGATACAAAAACACAAAGCTCTGAGGTTCCTGGCTATTGGCAGTGAGTCGCAGCCAAGGTTTCATTAAGTATACATTACAGCTGAATATTTCTCACGTTTCTCCTCTGTGTGTGGCCTCCTTTGTGTATTAAAGTGATTATAGGCTCATTTTCTCAAAAACACTCACTTTATTTATCAGTGTCTTTGCTGCTGATCTTTTAATAGGTGTGGGACAATACATCGATTCTAAATTCTCGATACAATGATTCTATATCGATTCTGATATTTTCTCTCTCTAATCGAGTCTGAGCTTAGTTTTAACAGCAGGTGGCGCTTTAGGCTAGTTTTTAAGCGCACACTCAAATGCTCATGAAGAAGAGAGGAAGAGTGACGGACAGCGATCATGCGCAGTGTTGTCAAGTCTGCGGTTTTCCCTTGTAATTCGCTTCAACCTTTTAGAACTTCATGAGTGATTATTTAAGGTTCAAGTGGCGTGTTGAAAGGAACTGGAAGCAAGCAGAGTACGGGCATTTCTAAAGCACATAATAGCATCGGCTGCTAAAAACTATAGCTCAGAATCAATTTGAAGTTGTAAGTTGTAAAAAAGAGAGTTCTTGAACAACTTCTTCTTCTTCAATCCAGAATAGCAGCTCAGCTGAAAAGTTTGAGTTGCACAATCCACTGGGGTGCATTTGCATTTCATTCAGCCAGGCTTATTCATTTCACTTTTGGTGTTTTTTGTTATAAAAAAAAAATAACAAGGCCAGCTCAGGTGAGAAAGAGTAATGGAAAAGTAATGTGTTACATTACATACATTCCTTCCATAACAAGTAACTAGGTAATGCATTTAGTTACTTACAGAGTAACTCAATATTATAATGCATTACTTTTAAAAGTAACTTTCCCAAACACTGCATATACCTACCATTGGGAGAATAACATATTAGAAGAAGAAGAAGATTTGTGTGTGTCTGTGTGTGTGTGTATATATATATATATATATATATATATATATATATACACACACTACTGTTCAAAAGTTTCAGTCAGTAAGATTTTTTAGATGGTTACTTTAATTCAGCAAGCAGGCATTAAATTAATCAAAAATAGTAAAGACATTTATAATGTTATAAAATAGGTCTATTTACAATAAATACAGTAAAAATGTATTAGAGTTTCCACAAAACATACGGCAGCTAAACTGTTTTCAACATTGAGCTGCAAATCAGCATATTAGAATGATTTCTGAAGGATCAAATGACACAGAAGGCTGAAAATTCAGCTTTGCATCACTGGAGTAAATGACATTTTTTTTTAAAATTGTAATATGTTTTTACTGTATTTGGATCAAATAAATACAGACTTGGTGAGCATAGATAGACAGATAAATAGATCTACCTATAGATAGATGGACCTACAATACTTAATAATAATAATAATGCCATACTAATATATGATATTTTGTTAGCAAAAATAAAGATACTGCTGTTTTTCTTCGTAATGCAAATGATAAATGGGTCAACTAAAGTAAAAAAAAAAAAACATTTTCTTGTGAGCCGAGTAAGAGTTTTCACGTTTCCACGGGGGAACAGAAAAACATCATGCCATTCCTGGATTAAGACCCTCTCAGAGATTTAATTAGCCGTGCTATGCTAATCACAGCCGTGTGGCCACTGAAAAATACATTAAACACACACCTGCTATGACAACACCCAGACAGTGCAAACAAAGAGAGAATGTGAAAAAGACTCTTTATAGAGAACATTCAATGCAGACATGCCAACCAGGGGAATTTATACAACATGCACTATAGTTACAGCTGTGCTTATTGAAGAACATTCACATTCACATCCTCACAAACATGCTGGTGTGGGTCTGTTATCAACCTTCTTTCTGGCTTGATTGGAAAGAAATAGAACTGTGACACTTGCATTGTTTCCTGCTGAATAAGAATGTGTTTTCAGGACAAACATTGTTCTATATACCCAACCAGATAGGTGTTTGTTAATTCTTTTTATATTTTCGAAGAAACTTACTTTCTTATTTGGAAGATTTTTTGTCAAATGTTCACCAGCTGTAATCTCCAAACTGTTTGTTACTTGTGTAAGACAAGAATTTTCAAATCTGCTGAATTTCTTGAATTAAAACATATAAAAATGAAATAAAATATATAAATAAAAAAGATGACATTTGTTTAATATATTCATAATTAAAATAAATTAAAAAACTGTAAATTTAGCTGTAAAGTATGTTTTAAAATAGGATCATAATTAAAGCCAATTTAAAAAATGCACACGCACGGCCATGTCATTGAATTTCACACACGCAGATATGTCACTGTAATAGACGCAAATGAAAGGACTGATAATGTTAATTACGGCAGCAAGGTGACACGGCGGCTCTTGCTGAAGACTGCAGTCGTCGCTTTAATCAGGGAGAGGTCGTCAACCGAGCGAGGTCAAACAGAGAAACCACACGTGAGTTCAGCCACAGAATCTGATCAGCTCTCCATCTCCATCCCTCTTTCAGACTCAGCTCCTTGTTTTTCACGCTTTCTTTTGAATCTCTGGATATGTTTTTTTGGAGTATGTGCTGTAATTCGTACTTTATAATACATAAAATATATTATAGAGTAGTAAATGATGGCATAATTTACATATCCCTTTAAAAGACAAGGTGACTCTGGAGTATCGTTATATGGAAATTACATTTTCTTTTTGTGTTCCACTGAATCAAATAACAGCATACGGGTTTGGACGCAAAGTGTCTGTTTGCCTCATCGTTTTCCATCTGACATCCATGACACTCATATCTGATTCTGCTATGCACGCAACTCAACTGTGAACAGCTGGCTCTGGAGGTGACCCGGGTCGGGCTCCTCGATTGGACTGCATTAACTGGATTGAGGTGGGGTCGTGGCCCGCCCGGGTCTGTGTTAATTGCAATATGAGGATAAGTGATGGGCCCAAGTAAATCAAAGTGAAAGGACCCCTTCTTCCCTATATACGTGGGTTGGCTGTGACTTCAAATCTTTTATGAGGGATTTAAACCATACTGCTTTCATCTCCGCAAATTGCATCCTGTCATCACATGGTTTTCCCTCTTCTAAATTTTCCCTCTTACTTGTATGGAATGCCATGAGGATCAGATGGACAAATGATTATTTCTGCAATGGAATCGCTTTGTTTTTGGCTTTTTCACACTTAAAAATATCTTGTTTTTTTAATAGATTTAGAAAAGTTCACAAAATAGAAGAAAAATAGATTTCTTCGCGTTGTTATCCGAGGAAAAAAAACGCTCAGTAGATTTAGATAAAGAGTAAGACCTAGAAATTAATCAATTCAGTGAGTCATTACCCATAAACGGTGTTTATTTGTCGGCATATACTGCCATAAATATCTGATCATGAAATGATCACTAAACAAATCCACAAATTAATCGTTTGAGTCACTAAAATGAATCAAAACCTGCAATACTTCCTTCTAGAGAGTGTTTGATCTGACAAAACTGTTTTAAATGCAAACTATTAGCAGTAAACTAGCATGTAGCCTCAAAGCTAACACTCTGAAAAAAGCCACAACATTTTTAATAGCTTTTGTTACTTTTTGTGTATCTTTGCTACCTGTAGTTTCGCTACTTTTGAAGTAGCTTGGCTATTGTTTAGCTATTTGCTAACTTTCTGAAGCTAGCAAATAGCTAAACAATAACAAACTAATAGCAAATAGATCCAGTTAAAGGCTGTTGTTCAGGCAGTGTCTTGGCACCTGGACAATTAATGGTGGAAGTAGAATAGCTGGAAAAAATGCTAAACAAGCAAATAGCTCCAAATTGGAAGCTACAGCTATAGTCATTCTGACATTTGCCTGAAGTGCCTTTCTTCGAATCTGTTCAGCTGTGCATGTGTCTATTTAATTAATTATTCATGTGGCCTTGCTATGATAGAATCCTGCTTTTTTTTTTTTTTTTTTTACAGGTGCAACTGTGTATGAAAACACTCTAATGGAAGATGGATCTCTTTTGGACATCATGCTGCGTGTAATGTCTGAATTTCCAATTTTTTCCCCATTTTGAATCACATATTGAGTTGTTATGAGACTGTGAAGTATTCAGTTAGAGTTGCTATTGTGAAATTCAGATGTGTACTTCATGTTGTGAAGTCTCCAGGAGAGAAAACACTGTCTGTAGATGTTGTGAATGTAGTCTTGATGCTTTTTCTGTTTGTGAACATTCACAAAAACCACCAATGCTCACTCACTGAAGACTTGAACTGTTTGACTGTACATCTAGTCACCGATAATGCCAATGCAATTTTGGTTGTAAGTGTTACAAGTGCTGTCCATCCCAGAAAATCACTTAATAGCCAATTTCATGCAAGAACGGTGAGGAACGAAGTACTGAGTTAATACTAAAGAAGAGAACAGGAGAGCTGAGAGAGAGAGAAACAGGTTTGGCTGTAGTCACACCTCATGGACCTGTGATAAAGTACGAAGTAATAACTCAAACTCTTTGAGTTTTTCCAAAGCAAAATCATCCACATTCCCTCCAATGTAGTTTACATGTGTCTGTGGCATCTTGTCTTACCAATGGCATAAATTTGGTCCAGATTGCAGTTTCTTATGGCGAAGAATTAGAGAGGATGAGAGCGTCCGACTGAGATTTTAGTATTTAATTCACAGTTCATTTGGGGTGGGGGCTCTGAAATGGATTATACCATCATAACAGATGCTGTCAAGAAAAATGTATTCAAATAATAGCGTGTGGCACACTGTAACAAATGTTTTCAATGTCTTTGTTTCCATGCATTTAACTTGTACAAATAATTTCTGTCATTTTGGCGAGTCTGATTAAAAACAAATTACTCTTATGGACTGGTTCTTTGTTGTGAAGGAATCAGAAAAATACAGTCTGATTCTCAAGCAAATGAACCGGTTCTTTGTAGTGTAGTTTAGTGTAGCAGGTTGCATCAGACGGTCAGCTGATAGACTTTGAGTGGTCCTTGCCACATCACAGACATCAGAAAACACCAAACTCAGTCAGAAAGCCTTTACAGACACATTTAACAATTACCTCAAGCTAAAAAAAGCCTTCCCTCCTGTTTCTTGCTGATGTTTCTAATAT
The DNA here is from genome assembly GCA_037194245.1 of Opsariichthys bidens. Classification (NCBI taxonomy): domain Eukaryota; kingdom Metazoa; phylum Chordata; class Actinopteri; order Cypriniformes; family Xenocyprididae; genus Opsariichthys; species Opsariichthys bidens. Next base: position 16,359,637 of record CM074290.1, on the reverse strand, counting down.
GTAAATATCATATTTTACTGAAACAGTAAGTTTTTATGTACTATTTGGAGCAGTTTAAATGGTTTTAACTTGATGTTGGGAAAAACAGTTCTGTCTTTGTAGCCTTGCATCGTCGCATGGGATAAATCCCAGCTCTTCAGAGTCCAACAGATCTTTCCATTCAGCTCTAAACAGAATTAGCTTCCACGCTAAACTAGCGTCAACACCAGTGCTTGATGCTGCCACAGTCTAAAACAACAACAAATAGTGACTCCACAACACTACATACTTCTTGCATATTACCAACACAATTGTAAAAAGACGCAAGCAGTTATTGTCATTTTACTAACATCGAACTGATCAAAGCGGTTTGCCTTTAGCATGAGCGCTAGCTGCTTTAGATCTGTTGCTCTTTTATCTTTTCAGCGATTATATGAAGTCAGACAGCAATTTTTTCCTGCTCTCTTGCCCAATTTGGAATGATTCTACTGTAGAAGATTATTTTAACTTTTTTGGATGACTGGATAGAAGCTCTTAATTAACTTCAAATTATTAACAAAATGATGTGGCGTTTTATGCTATTGCCATCAAAGAAAATGTGTTGTGATGAGTATTTTAGGATCTGAATGCTGTTTGATAAAATATTTGATGTATTCAGCAATGACCTAGACCTTTATGCAAAGCTTTTTTGGTTTTGTATTGAAGTAAAAAATTAATGCCAGTACTAATCACATAATTTTTTTTATTCACACTGAAAGGCTTTTGTAGTGTAATCATAAGACAGCTACATACATATTTAATGAATATGACTTCAATTTCGGTGATTTATACAACAAAAAGAGGTTATTAATTTAATATAGGCCTACTTTTTTAGTTCAACATTCTGCTTGGCTGTTGATTCTGTGCATTGTGACATTTACAGAATCATGGTTAGTAAGTCAGGATTGAGATGTCTCCTGCCAAGCATGTTTAATTGACTTCAAGTATTTTTAGATGTTAACTAAATACTAAAATAATAAAATAACTGGAGCTGAGAAGTAAATTTCCTGCATGATTTTATTCAGCCTAAGCTCATTGGAAAAACATGCCTCTGGCAACATTTCAGCAATTTTATTATTTTGCTTCTTGCATGTTGTGCAACACTCTAGTGAAACACAGAGCCCTGTGCAACTAAAAGTAAACGAATGATTACAACATGGCCATGTTTTTTTTAAAAAATGGAATGAATTCTTAACCATGACCTTGATACAGTATATACAAAGTTCTGTCATGAAACACTTGCTGCTCAACATTCAAATACTTGGTCAGCATTTGCTGCAGCAGTGCAGCGTGCTTTCAGAAACCCTCCACCCTCCCCAGCTCCACCTGTATAGATCTGCTACATGTAGGCTATATTGTACAGCAGCAGCATGTTCACAGCAGCATGTCATGTGTTTTGGCAAGTCCCGTACTTGCTCTGCAGCAGCAGTAATAACTGCAGTAGTGCATCTGTTACGCCAAAACACTAAGAGAGTTGTCATGACAGAAATATGTTTTGTCATATGTGGGACTCTATTGTTAAATGTCCAGGGAGTATTTAGGTTTATCCATAACCCATGAATGCATGAAAAGCCATTCATATGCGTTCTGAGTTTGTGCAAGGAACTGTGTGAAAATAAGACTTAATTAATTGATAATCTGTAAAAATAAAAGTTGTTGGTGTTTTAATGCCATTAGTTTTCAGCTGGAAACTGCAGTGAATATACAGGTATGTTTTTTTGCAGTTTTACAAACATATAGGTAGTGGCAACTTGTTTTTATTCTTTCACTGAGCTCTAAGATAAAAGTTGTTTTATACAATGACATACAAAGTTGTGAGAAAAGATCAGGTTCTGGACAGAGACTGTCCAAGGACATCTGTTTTTTTTCTTCTCCTTCTTTTTTTTATTTTATTTTTTTTTGAGGCAGGAACTGGCTTGTGAGAGTGTATTGTGAACGAACAGAGGGATTTTTGCTGTAAAGCTACAGGGATTCATACATTTCAGCTTTCATTTTTCCAAATCTCGGATTTGCTTGTTGTCAAGCATATCATCCCAGTGTAGATACATCCGTGTTATTCCTCCTAGTTTTTTTTTTTTTTTTTTTTTAATTCAATGGGGTTTTCACTCAAATCTCTCTATAATTCATTGGACTTTGGCCGCATACACTGCGTGCTGTTTATGTTTGTTTTGTTTTTTTTGTCTTTTTTTCTTTTTCTTCTTTTGGATGTAATGTCTCTCTCTCTCTGGAGTGTCAGACCCAAGTGTCAGACCCAAGTGCCAGAAATGAAAAAAGCCATTCGGCCAAATTTTCTCTCTCTCTCTCTCTGCTCATTGCTGGAGTATGTGGTTTTGCAGAGAAAAAAAAAAATTGATTGTAAGCTCTGTCGTGACTACCTCTTGCTGGAGCTCTTGGACGGCCTGTGCAGTTGTAATTTCTCAGATGGCAGAATCTCATTTACTCCTGAGCGCGATGTGTATTTCAGAATGTGTGAAAACAAGGCACTCGACGCAGCTGAGATTGGGGGCTGTCAGATGCCACTCAGGCCAGACTCAGAGCCCTCATCATCCCCTAGTGGATTAACACCTTCTGGCCTGGATCTGCGCCATGCGGCTGGCCCTCTCATCTATCTTGTTCCGGTCTCCAGAGGAAAGCGAGTCCATGTATTCGGCAGCCGAAAGAAAGTATGTCTCCTGCAATCAAATGGACAGCTGTCTATTACACTATGTTGTGCTTTTTTGGTCAGGCAAGCATCGCTATTACTATTGCTCATACTTAGGGTTAGGAGATTTTCCAAATAAGTATTAAACTTTGAACACTGCAATATATATATATATATATATATATATATATATATATATATATATATATATATATACAGTATATATATATATTAATGCACCTTTTGATGGAAATAAATATGATGATGTTATTTCCATTAACTTGTGCATCTGTTATGTGACGTGTAGTATCAGGAAGGCACGAAGACGAGGACTGAACATTAAGGTCTCTTTTATTGAGAAAACCAGGATCACAGGAACAGGGAACACGTCAACACACGAACGAGAACAGACAAAGAGTGAAGGAAACATAAGGGTATAAATAGAGACACTAATGACAAGGACACAGGTGAAAGACAAAACTAATAATGACGAACAGCTGACGATAATGAACAAATGAAGACAGGGAAGGAAAACTGGGTCAGACAGGTAAACACAGACTCTAACAGTACTTCCAGGGCGGAGTCAAGGGCAACTTGACCTCCATTGCCCCGTCTCCATTCCCCAAATTGATATATAGCCCCCCCCCCAAAAAAAATTTATGGGTGGAGTCACCCCAGGGCCTGGCCCAGGTGGCGGAAGGTCTGGCGGAGGAAGATCTGGTACTGGCTCAGGCAGAGGAAGGTCTGGGCGCGCTGGCTCGGGCGCTGAAGGTTCTGGGCGTGCTGGCAGCTCTGGTGCTGGAGATGGCTCGGCTAGACTGTGCACTGGAGAGGGATCAGCGGCAGAGAGCACTGGAGACGGCTCAGGAGCAGAGAGCACTGGAGACGGCTTAGGGAAATCAGGCACAGTCCAAAAGTCAATAAGCCACTCCCCAATGACCGGCGGATCCATCGCAGCCTTTTGGGGGCGTGGCTTGTGTGCGGCGGCCACTTTTGGTGGCGGCTCGCGTCGCGGCTCGGGTGATGCAGGCTTCTTGAGCAGAGGATCGCTACAGGAATGGATGAACCAATTGGCACGGTATGTGGAGGATTCGGGTCCTAAGTGAGCTGGCGATCCGACACGCTTCCGAGTAGGGACTGGCTGATCGTTTGTAATGTCCTCCATGAAATCAACTAAGAAATCGGAATTCGATAATGAACAAATGAAGACAGAGAAGGAAAACTGGGTCACACGAGGATCACAAGACAGGGCAGACAGACAGACAGGTAAACACAGACTCTAACAGCATCAGTTTTTGGTGAAGATATTGTACTGATAATGCAGGAGGTGAGCACTCTGTAAAGTCTCCCCCAGCACATCCCAAAGACTTACACTGAGGTTAAGGTCAGGACTCAGAGGTGATAATTCATGTGTCAAAATGATTCTTCATGCTCAGATAATTTTTTCACAATTTTAACTCTGATTGGCATTTTCATCCAGAAATATGGTCAATGAAGTGTGTTCCTACATGGTTCTTTAGACATAAAAAGCTACACACTCATCTTTTAGGGTTAAAAGAACCGTTTCCAAACATAAAACATGCTAGAAACATAATAACCAATGTAATAATAAACTCTTCATAAACTCTTAAGTATTTGCAAATTAAAATCCAAACAGAGACTTTTTTGGCCCGGGTTGTGTACATTGTTATAGATTGCCTTTTTTAAGTTTTATTAAAAGAACTAGCTGTTTCTGATTCACTAAAAAGAATCAACTTATTAAGATTCATTTGTTTGTGAATTGGATTACTCTAGTTAGTTTTTGATTCGCTCAAAAGAACTACTTCATCAGAGTCATACGTTCATGAATCAGATTAAACTGGTTACACTGTATGTTTTTAATTCCCTAAAAAGAGCCAGTTCACGATTTGACCCTTCGCCGGCAGTTTGATTGACAGGCGATCTAACCAATCATAACCCGAATCTGCCATTTTTTACGACAAAGCAGTCAGGGGGAGTTAGTTCATTACCGTTGGTGAACTTGAAAAATTGTGTGTACCCACATCTTTCAGCGCTTGAAACAACATTCCTTCTGATGTTCATTCATGTTTATTTGATGCTGTAAATGAACTAGTGTGAAGAGATGATCGGTTCACGAGCCGCTTGAAGGAGCTACAGCGATCTGTCACGACATATTAAAGAGACACTATACGCTATTTATTATTTAAACTTCTTTAAAAACGATCAACAGCAGCCTGCTCTGTCTGTTGATGCGTTGTCAGTCTCCTCTCTGCTCCTCGATGTAACGTGTTTTCACTGCATTATTTATTGGTATATCTGACTAACACGTTACACTGCTTACACTGTTTTTGATTCACTAAAAAGAACCGGTTCATAAGAGTCATTCATTCTAGAATCAGGTGAATTCGGTTAGCCTTGTATGTTTTTGATTCACTGAAAAAGAACCAGATCACAAGAGTCATATATTCATGATTTGGACTAGACACTGGTTGTGATATTTGTTTCAGGGATTTTAAGAACGCAAGAAAAAAATGTGAACCGGACTCAAACCCGCATTGCCTGCACGAGCGCCACAGCTCAACGTGTCAGGGCATGTGCACTGACTGTGTTATTTTTAAAGGTGGAATGAATCATGGCAGAGGGCTCCGGGGCGGGCGATTTGTTGAGCTAATGGTGGACGAGACATCACATTTTCATGTTTGCAGGTCCAATGCATCACAGAGGGCCACAAACATTCATCACAGTTCACATCTCCTCTGCAGACATTTGCAAAATCTGTGTTTACTCATTATGTCTAGGTTTTCAATTCTCTGTCAGTGAATATGGATTAGATAAGCTCTCTTTCTCCCTCTCTTTCCCCCTCAGCATGGAGCGAGCGCTTCCAGAGACCCGGACAGAAATTCGGTGTGAAATGCGAGGGCTGTCTGCGTGTGTGAGGGAGCTGACAGGATTTTAGGAGCGTGGAAATGGAAATAAGAAGCAGGCTTTGGATGTGCCCGGCTGCCATCCTGGAGGAAAGATTGGTGTCTGTCGCAACTGGCCCAATTTCAGAATTGCCACGTCCGTTTACTCTCCATCTTTATTTACACAAATCTGTTTTGTCACTGTCTCTTCACCATTTGCCTGGACAGATGCATTAAAACACTCAAAACAATCAAATCCGAAGCGGCCGGTCGAGATGGAGTTGATTGACGAATTGGCACGGCTTTCCTGGCAAACGTGCTCTGAGACAATGAAAAGCGCTTGTTGGGGCTGGAACGAACCAAACCAACTCATCGGATTTCAGAGGCAGAGTGCGATCAAATTCATCTGAATATAAATGTGATATATTTATTATAATATTTTTTGATATGGTAGATCTTAATGTCATTTATCCAATGAAAGATCGTAGGGGAACGTCACAGGAAACAATACCAGCAATCAAGTAGAGTCGGGGTTTTAGGGAATTTTCTGGAAATATCATTTGTCAGGCTTTATAGATTTGTTTTTTTAGTTTTTATTTATCTTGTAGGACTGGAGGTAATAACTTATCCATTTACAGCTCTGTATGTTGTGTGCCATATGTTATTCCAGCTAAAAATAGCTAGTGTGCTCATAGACCAATGCAGCGATGACCTACATATGAGTGAATATCATGAAAAGGTCACATTTTCCCCTAAAACCTAAAAGGAAAAACAAGAAAATAGATTTTTATGTTTATTTTTGTGACAATTCAACACATTTCCTCTGTAAAATTGAGCTTTTCGTTAGATTCTCAGTCTCCTGCCAATAAATGATTAAATCTGCACAATTAAAGGTAGCACAACAAATGCTTACCATGATGTATAAACAGTGTCATGAAAATATTTAAAAAATGTGACACTGAAGCCTTCAAATTTGTTTAATAAGAGCCAAATTCTTTTAATACGAAATAGTATTTCCTTTCCGAAAGCAGCATGTCACAAATATAAACATCTAGCAACTCTTATGCATGTGTGTATGAAAAACCCCTCTTGCCTTCTGTTGTTTAAAAGAAAAATCTGGCTCAGCCTTCATTCTGCACCTAATCACAGGAGTGAATTATTGCAGAGAGTAATAAACCTCCAAAAGCAATGCCTCTGTTTCTCTTATCAGCTCAGTTAAGCAATTTACCTACACATTCTCTCTCTCTATAATCACCACCAGGCTGCAATTATGCAGTTCTAGAAGTTTCTGAAGAGGATTTTAAAGAGAGTAGGTGTCATCAGATACAGCCTGAGAAAAAAGACTTGAGTGTGCATGCTTAAACATTAAAGATGAAATATGTTTAAGCAGGATATTAATAGGCTTTCGTGCAATTATAATAACTACATCCTTTCTAGTCAAAAGCCTTGTATTGTCATGGTGACTCTTCATATTTTCATTTATTGACATTTTAGTTGCCTATTTTTGAGATACTATTATAGTTACATTTTCCATTTTCATTTCAGGTAAAGTTTTAGTAATTTTAATGTGTTTTTTGTCAAAGTTTTTTATTAATTATATCCATATAGTTTTGTTTCAGTTAAAGTTTATTTTAATTCAAGTAGCTACAATGTTTTAGTTTCAGTTATAATAATAACCCTGATGCGTATTTAGTAGTTGGCGATACAGGTGAAACTTTTCCATCTGATGCAATATAGGTTCACAATCCTGAAGTAATTCCTCAGTTTTCACGCTTTAACGCAGTAAAAAATCTCCCCCGTAACTCTTCCACCCACAGAGCTGTAGCCTGAGCTTCAGTGGTAACAAACTTTATCACTGCTTTCATATACAGCACTTTGGCTGCCAGCCGGCCCGTATCAGTGCAGATTTGTGTATCCGTTGATTCATGTTGGTAGATTTCTGCTGGACTGAGTGGGGCTTCAGTAGCCGCCGGGGACCTGAGAGAAGCAGCAGGAGGGCTGGAGCTTTTTAGCGGCCTGCATTGCAGCCACAAACACCAGTCACTGTGATTTGAATCAGTTTTTTGTGGACTATTACACCGGTAAATAATCTGTGTGTGTGTGTGTGTGTGTATGTTTGAAAATTAGTCTACAGTCATACTAATAACAATGAAAAATGGACGACTTGTTCTGGTCTCCCTTGTTCTTTTTATGTTCCTGCTGTTATTTTATCTTCTCAGCTGATGTGGGCTTGTTGTGGTTAATGGTTCCAGGAAAAATAAAAATGTGCTGCAGAGAAGGGTGAAAAACATGGAAGATGAGATTTACCTTTTACTGGAACGACGGTATGCGTTGAAATTCACTTTAAAAAAAAAATGTTCAGAAGTTTAACAGAAAAGTAGCCTTAAAGGTATAATATGCAATTTTTTTATATTACATATACATATATCCAGAAACCACTTGCACAGTGTTATATATTTCATTCTGCGGTTTACTTACATGATCCGAAATGTTTCAAAGAATTTGTAAATTCACAATTTTAAATAGTGTGCCTGTCAATGACGTAATATCTGCGTTATCCCTGGTTTCTTGTGCTGCATAGTAACCATGGCAGCAGACACGGACAGCTGCGTAACGGCTAGTGGCACGTTCCTGTTGTTTCGTTCAAACATTATGGACCATGGAAAGCAAACTTTGGGACAAAAGGAGAATTAAAACGAGGATCAATGTCGGCATGGCGTTTCCGAAATTGGCGAGAGCTTACAAACTTTGACTTGACAGCGACGGCGCTCTTGCACGCTATTAGACAAGGTAAGCAAATGAGAGCTATATAAGACTTATATAGCTCAACACGATTAAATGTTAGAATATCATCAGTATGATAAACTAATATTGATCTAGCTTACTGTTAAGTCTCATACAGACAACAAAAACTAATACTAAACATTACAACTTTTAACACACTCAAATGCAGTTTAGTATGATAGTAGCGTTAGAGCAAGTGAAACAGCGCTGCGTTAACTCACAGTTTTAATTCATCAAATAAATGGACCTGTATGAGGAGAATTTCAGCACTTATGGGTAGTTCAGTAGGATGAAATGTCCTTGTTTCTTTATATCCCCCGGGACTTGCGTGTGCCACTGATATCTGTCTCTCATTAGCAATCGTGATTCTCGGCTACGCCCTGCTTCGCACCACAGTCATATTAAAAACATGCATTCACTCATCCATAAATATTATTTTCCCATAATGATTATTAGATCCATCGGCATGACGACAAGTTCCATTATTCCATAATCACTGCATCATCAATCTACGCCTTTGTTATTGTTTTAAATTGTTTAGCGACCCCTAGCAGACAATACAAACTACATAGTGCACCTTTAAAATAAAAAGAACTGTTAAATGGTTAAAAAGTTCATTTTTTGTTAAATATTATATGTTGTATGATTCAACAAGAGAATACATTATATTTTTATGATAAAATGAAGTAAAATAGTTTACTATAAGTAAAAGGTATAAATTGCCATAGTTTCAGGTGAAAATCTGTTTACTATTTACTATTGCGGACATTTTTTTAATTCACCTAATATCCCAGAATTACCTGTGACACATCAGATGATGATTGATTAAAAATCTAGGTTTTGTTTAATTTTTACTATCGGTTATGCATATTAGGTTGTTTTTATATAATGCAATACATTTATATATTATGTGATCTAAAGGTTTTTCAGCAGATTTTAGTATTAAAGGAAATTATCATAATATAATATCAGTTAACTATATATGTTTACAAAAACAAATACCATCCAGAAAAGTTAACTGTTTTTGTGATTTATCACATTTTTTTATTTTCTCAAATCAACTTAGATAATGTGGTTCAGATAACTTAATATTTTGAGTTTCTGTTGATTAAATCATTTGCCTTCATTGTATTTACTCAAATTTTTAATTTCAGTGAACTCGAAATTTAAAGGTTTAAATTTTAAGTTAAACCAACAGTTCTTTTGTGTTATTTATTTGTTTTAGCCAGAAATTTAAGTATTTGGTTTGTAAAGATCATTTCCATGATTGATTTTTTTTCATTACTTACTATTCCTCCATTTTATCAATGGCCCTGTGATCCAAGTGTCATTTCGCCATTGACATTTGTACAGACACATTAACATGCTAATCAGTTGCCATTTCGTTATTGACAGCATGAAGTCATTAGTTATTGATAATTCTTCTCTAGAATAGTAACAAATCATTACCCACTGTTTACCGGAGGCTTCTTTCAGTAAGATGCAGAAAATGTAGACTTCGTGGGCTAATCACTTTTTACAGTGAGCTGAAACTGATTACTTTTGAGGTTTGATCATGTGATTTCGTCCTCCATAGAATTCCCATAAATTTATTCAAATATGTAGTATTTCTCTGGCATTGGCAGAGGGTTTGGGAAATGAGCTTCATGTGTGGGACAGAGCTGGAGTTGAAAATTGGATCATCCTGTAGAGGAGGTAGAAGAATTGGAGTTGGGTGAGAAAACAGTCCATAATTCTTGCACCACAAATGCTCATCTCAATCAGTGGTGACCCACTCTTCATAAATCAAGAGGTATCATAAAACAAAGTGGAGGAGAAGAAAAGGAAATGTGCTTTCCTTTCCCGTCTCACCCTCCCGTTCTCCCTCTCGGAAGAGAAAAACGGAAGTCGACAGATCATTCACAACATCAGAGGCAAAGATTAATGGTTTATCCTTGAGACCAGCAATCAACAAACACATGACTACATGCCTCACTAGCCACAGTGGGAAAATGTGCCACATGATTTACTAGTCACAATAAAAAGGGAAATTGGCTCTGTATATTTTCCTCTAACTTCATTCCGAGAAGGTTTATCGTCCATTCTTCTTAAATGAGGTAATTGAACAAAACGCAAAAGAAATGTAAGAATGACATTTGGGCTAAAATCATATATATATATATATATATATATATATATATAAACGATAAACCTTCTCGGAATGAAGTTAGAGGAAAATGTACAGAGCCAATTTCCCTTTTTATTGTGACTAGTTTAGAACAATCTTATTTAAATAATTTTATAATTAATTTTACTATGTGTAATATTTATTTATGCTATTTGTGTATATATATATCATAATTAATATATGGAATTATTATATATAGATTTTTTAGTTAATTATACTGTATATAATACATACATATATGTGTGTGTACTTTTTGTATCAAAAGTTTACACATTAATACATGTAGGATAATGTAGAGTTAGCTGGTTAATTACAAAATAAACTCTGACAAAGTGAACAAAACGCAATATATAGTGACAATGACTTGTATATCAAGAGACGTGGAAAATTTCTTCACATTTCTATGATGTTGCACATTACAGTTCCTGAAAAGATGTATTATCTTTTCTTCCTGCTCGGCATTCCCTCAAACATCCCTGAGATGAGAGTATCCAAGACACCAATCATTATTGTTTTAAAGACATAATGTGTGTGCAAAGGGATGGTAAAAATGCAAACATTCCTCATACAGTTCAGGATCTCGATTCTTCGGAGAGCTCTCACTGTCACTATGGCAACTGAAAGCTGTTGGAAGTCTATGGAATACAGGCTGGCTGAATGTAACTTCACTTTACAGATGTTTGCATTGCAAAAATCTGCCTTTGTAAAGTTTCACCTGCAATGCTTGTGAAAAAAAAAAAAAAAAAACATGCTTAAAATTGTGATTTATAGCAGGGCTCTTAATTAAAGTGCTCTGGCCCAAGGTATCCGTAGATTCGGCGCTTAAAAAGATATGACAGGGGGAGTAAATAAATAAGCAAGTAAACTCTAAAATGAATGAAGCTCATATCAGCAGCCGAAAACCGCAGGCAGTATTAAAGCTCATTGTGGCCGTCACATCCTTAGGGATTACAGCATCTTATTTAAATATTTTTCCAGATAGAAAAGAGTCATCAATCCTGCATGACAAACTTACAGTGTAGTCAGCTCCCCGAAGGCACCGCGGCTAATAAAATACAGCTGCTACCTGTCCTCAGCGTCTTCCATATCCCCTGTCAACCTGAAGGTGAGGGAGATGCGGCACTTGGTACTCTAAGTTGGCTTCAGGAATATTTATGTACAATTAAACAGTGCCGATAACAGGTAGGCTGTTCATGCATTCAGAAGGGATTTGCCCCTTTGCGAAGACCCGCCCCCCCCCCCTTTTGTTACTGTTGCTATTTGCTCTCACGCCACGCATCATGTTCTCATGCAGTGAAAAATACATCGCGGAGCAAAGAGGACACTGACAATGTATGAAACTGTTTCATGTTTAAAATATTGTATTTTTTTAGCGAATAGTGTCTCTTTAATATGTTGTGACGGATCACTGTAGCTCCTTTAAGCGGCTCGTGAACCGATCATCTCTTCATACTAGTTCATTTATAGCATCAAATAAACATGAATGAACATCAGAAGGAATGTTGTTTCCAAGGACGGAAAGACGTGAGTACACACAATTTTTCAAGTTCAAGTTCACCAACGTGAATCTACTAACTCCCCTGACTGCTTTGTTGGACAAAATGGTGGATTCGGGGTTATGATTGGTCAGATCACCTGTCAATCAAACTGCCACAATTAAGCCCAAAGTATACTTCACCTTTTAAGGCAGGAACACACCAAGCCGCCAGTCGGCTGTCGGGCAGTTTTTGTTCGTTGGTCGACTAAGTTTTCTTAGTGTGTTCCACTCCTTCGGCTGAAGTTGGTCCTCGTCGGCTGTTTTTCGCCTATGTTGAATCGGCGTAAGGCCGCCAGTGAGAGAGAGAACTCTGATTGGCTGTTCAGTATAGCAAATGAGTGAGTTCACGCTAATATAGGCAAAAGTTATGAAAGCAAGCAAAAAAGTCATGACGGTACAGAAGGTTGTTCTAATTTTACGTCATCTTACCTGAGCACTCGAATGCACGAATATTTTCATGAGTGGAGTGGAATGAAGAAAGTGATCAGCATGATTGATACTCAAAACTGTAAGCAAATGCTGCTTTGTTTATGGTTTGTATACATGCAGTCTTTGTTTCGCTTTCCCTTTTTGAATGACGAATATTGACAAATATATCTGCTTAAACAGACAGTTATTTCCTTCATACGTGGGTTGTTGCACGTCGGTTTGGTGTGTCAGGGCAACTTTGGACCCAGAAGCCTAGCCAACCCTGCTGTCTGCTTTCGTCTGATCTAGTTCGTCGTCTTGGTGTGTGTGCGTGACGGGAATTTTCTAGTGCACGTACTGTCCGCCATGTTTTTTGTTGTTGTTGTTGTTGTTGTTGTTGCAGTAATTAGTTTATCCACAAGGTGGCAACCGTGCCCTGGAGGCGTCGATTCACGAGGTAGTCGAAGAAAAACTCACATAAGTTTTCACATTAAATTTACTGTTATTTATTCTGCGATTTTGCAAGCCATGACAGAGGCCTACATAGACTGTGTGAAGAGTTTAGAAAGTACCCTCATTTGCACAACTCCAGCATGACAGAATACAATTAGCCTATATTCACAAGAGTTGTAACTCATGGCGAGAGATTGCTCAAAACTGCGCATGCTTCGAAAGCCTGTATACGTGTACGAGTCAAGTGAAATTGACTTTGCAAGGCTGTGTGTTCGACTGTGTGCATACGTGTAATAAAATCAAGTATTTTAGAATGGACAATTTTCACGTGTTTTAATCTTGCTAAATTTTATATATATATATATATATATATATATATATATATATATATATATATATATATATTTTTTTTTTTTTTTTTTTTTTTTTTTTTTTAATGTATGTGCATTTATAAAACTATATTTAGTATTGTGTTGCCTTTTGATCAAATTACAAATAAACTAGTTAACGCTGCTATGAGGGTGTTTCTAATACGGAGTGACGGTAAAGTTGACATCTTTTACTCTTCTGACTGCCAATCAATCTCTCTCTATTTTTTTCCTCTTTTTGAAAGTTGTGAGAACACTGTTGTTGAGATTTTCTTTTGCTATTTGAGAAAATGGGGACACAAAAAATATATATTTAATGTATTCTCTCATTCACTGCCATAGAATTCTACCCAATTATGACGACTTGCGCTTCTGAGAAACCCAGACATGTGAAAGGGTTTATTAGAGCTGGGACTGTGCTTTTCCCACAGTGCACTGCTGACACAGGGCCAATGACACTGCACAACTGAAGGATGCTGTAAAGCCATTGCGGTTCTTCGTTCAAATGTTTTGCACATGTGGCAGAAAGGAATATCATCCATTGACAGGAGGATTTAAAGGAACACAACAAATGCAAGACACATCTGATGGGGATTATCGTACTGCAAAAATCAAAGTTCACCTACACCCACTGCGACAATATTGTATAATGTAAACATACTGCAACGGACAGCCACAAATAGCAATGAAAAGGTCTTAAATGCTAACTGTCAAGTATAATCATGCCTTCTCTTATTTTTCTGGCTCAAAGTCTTGTGTGCCGTCACACAATTCTGTGCTCGACTGTAATTGTACAATTTACAAGACTGGATTGTGTCCTACACACACCTGTCTGCACACATTATGACAGGAGTGCTGTATGAGGTGATGTGTTGAGACAGACCACCTGCAGCCAAACCCCGCGTCTGTGTGCGAACGCGGCTCGCGTGACTCATCTACGTGCCGAAAGAGAATCATTATCATATAACTGCAGCTGGTCGTTGAGTTTGCATTTGAGCCACAGGCTCATGCGGTTACATAACACATGATGAGTGAGGTAAAGTTTGTCAGGTCTTGCCGTACTATAACTAATCATTTCATTTACTGTATTTTATGACAAATGATATTTTTCAAAGTAATATATTTTATAATGAATTACAACTCAGTGTAATATTCAGAGAACACGAACGTAAACGAATGTGAACGACGCTCGGGACAGATGAAGGGCCAGTGTTGCATTGTCACAAGAGTTAAGTGCTAGAAGACACGAAAAGAACTCAATTTGATACTCGTGCACTGTGTGGACGAGTATCATTCACTGATGAATTCACAAAAAATATGTAAAAAAGGCTAGTATCAACAAGTATCCGTTTTAGCTTAAGTGAACTTAACAGTAGAGAAAGAGGTGTACCCGTAGTGAATTGGTTCTGTGCATTGGGTGTTAAAGTGACAGCAGCCTAATATTTTTGCTGCTGTCTGTGTTTTTAAAGTTAATCAAACAACAAAGGACAAAGAAAAAAAATCATTTACTGTTCTTGACTGAATAACGAAGATTGTCAAGTGTTATTTGATTATTTTATTCAATGTTGCTACCTAAAAACTTCTGTTACTTGTCTTATGGAAACTTGTTTTTGCCACTAAATAAATAAATAAATAAAAAAGGTAATTGCCACTTTTTATCTCACAATTCTGACTTTTGTTCTCACAATTGCGAATTTATCTCACAATTATAACTTTTCTCAGAATGCAAAATATAAACTTGCAATTACGAGTTATAGTCACAATTGCGCGTTATAGACTTATTTTCCTCACAATTTATAGGAATAACAATAGCGAGTTATAAAGTCCAATTATGAGGAAAAAAAGACTTTATATTTCATGATTTGATAACTCGCAGTTCTAACTATATAACTTGCTATTCTAGCTTTATATCTCGCAATTCTGACTACTCACAGTTCTGACATTATAACTCGCAGTCCTGACTTTAAATCACGCAATTCTGACTTTAAATCATGCTATTCTGACTTTATAATTCACAGTTCTGATTTTTTAAAGCAATTGCAAGTTTAGATCATGCAATTCTGAGAAAAAAAAGTCATAATTGTGAGATTATAACTTTTTATTTTTTTATTTTTTTATTTAGTGGCAGAAACAAGCTTCCAACAAGTGGAACCTTTATATTTAAAAGCATATTCTTTTCCCCTCCAGTTCTGATGAAGTGTTTTTAAAGCAGTCTGGATAATAAGATCATGTGCAGAATTATTTATTTCACTGTCTGGAACAAAACCAGCAGTCGTGGCAAAATCACTTCCCTCAGACATCATTTTGTCCAGCAACTGCTTGACATTCATCAACAATTCATAATCTGGATGTTTAAAAGAAAATGCAAGCTCGACAGTCTTGAATGCAATGTTTAAGTTTGCTCAGATCCACGTGTCGAGTAATCTGATCAAGGCTTTGGTCAAGTGGAAATGTTTTTATATCTCCTACTTCATGGTGCTCTAAATAATTCAAAGTTCAGGTCATCGCAGATTGGGTTTGAGCTGTGCAGTTCAAGGAAAAACTGATTTGAATGTAGAATCAAATCAAATAACTTTGCGTAAAAGGACATTTTTTCTCTTGTTTAAATGTCTGCTTTAGATAGCCAACATATTTAATGAAAGATGTTATTCTGTATTTTAGCATCACGGACAGAGACGGCACTGACCAAACCTCGACCCCTTCCCTCAATAATCTCTGATTTGATGCACACTGTAAAGTGTCTTGGACAGCTGCCTCGCTGAAACTTTTCAGCAGCTTGCTGAGTTGAGTTGTGACGGAGATATCGTAAAACTTGGCGTCGCTTCTCTGGTTCTTCAAGGGGAGGAATATATTTATGCAAGGAACATATGCATGGTAGGGCTGCTATTAACATCATGCAGTATTACTCAAAACAAGGTTTGGGCCACTGTGAGTAATATCTAGTGACTACTCACAGTCTGTTCTCTACTGCCTCTGTCTGTGGACGTGAAATGCAGAATTAAAACTTGACTTGTTTTTTAATAAACAGGCCTAAACCTGTTGTTTTTCGCTTCACGCTGTTTCTCCTCAAATGAATAATCCAAGCTGAATTTACAACCAATCAACCGTATGTCCTTTATCTAATTACCAATCAGAATAAGATGCTGAGATGGGCTATCTGAGTGCCCTCCAAAATCAAGGGCATACAGAATGAAGGGCACTTTTTAGAATGGCTTAAATCAACATCAAACCTGATTACCGTTTCCCGCATGTCTCCTTATTTAATTTGGTTCAAATAGAGAGGTTGTTCCTGAATACAGCAATATAAGCAGACCTCCGCTCAGTTGTTATCAGTCAAAGTCATGATGGCTTTTGGAAAAAAAGGTCTTTTAATGGGAAAGTTCAGCCAAAAATGAAAATGGTATGACTTTTTTTTCTTCCAGGAACACAAAAAGGATACACACTGAGACTGTAACTGGTCTGAAATTGTAATATATAAATATTTTATAATTTTAGTTTTTTTTTTTTTAGAATTTAAATAGTATAGTAATATTTATATATATATGTATGCTGGTCCAGCACACAGCTTCAGATTTTACTCTGAAACCCACCTCCCGCCAGCTCCCCCAGCTCCACCTGCCTAGATCTTTATCTGATGTGTATGTGTGTATTTATGCAGCAGGCAGCAATCTCACAGCAGTCACTCTGCGTGTCTATTCGCATTAGCAATATTAGCAAATCTCTAATTCCACTAATCCATTAACCCCCGGATAGATTAAGATTATATTTTAATAAAAACCAGCTAAAAAGTAAACAGTGAGAGACATGATGATTGACTTCTGTGAACAAATGCAACAAAAACACATTGTTTTTTTTTATTTTTTTTTTTTTTCTTTTTGGAGCTTAGGATAACCATTTGGATAGATTTTGTGTCTCCCACTCTCTCCCGTGTATCCAGCTTTATCATTTGTTGTGTTTTTTTTTTTTTTTGAAATTCATGAGAAAATTGACGTTTTTGGTTGCTGTCATTCATCGCTCTTCCTGTTAGTGAGGCTTGTGCGTGTTGTCCAACTGTCAGTGTTGTTACCCATGGCTAAATCACAGGCTAAGCTGTGGTGATTTTTTTCTCTCTTGTACTCTGGTGAAGAAAAGCTTTGTTTCCTTCTGTGTTTGACAGCTAATAGCACTCTGTAGAAGCTGTCATTGTAGAGGCAAAAAAAAAAAAAAAAGAGAGAGAAAGTGAGGAAATGTCGTATGCTATTTATATATCTATATCTATATATATCTATATGCGAAGGAGCGATTGGAATTGAATAGTGAGATGGATTTAGAGGTGCACGAGTCACATATTGATCAAATCCAGCTGGTGATGATGAGAGAAATGAAAGCTGTGGTGATGCTGTGACTGTATTGTAACAAAACATTATCTTCAGTGTTCTGTATACAAGCTTTTCTTCCTAATGTGCATGAAAGGGAAATCCCATAAATTTTAAGTATCTTGATGGTATTAAAGTTGTTGGAAGATGAACAAATTAATTAAGATTGTACACTTAAGTTTTTACTCATATTTTTATTTATGCATGTTTTTCAAATGTATTTATAATGTTATTTATAGAATTTCATTGGGACATTGTATTTGTTAACAGTTGAAGGGTCTTACCCAAATTTGTGTTCACAATTTACTGATTCACATGCTTTTTATACACAAGTGTAATTTATATTTTATTTTATTGTTACTACTATTTTATTATTTTACTATTTCAATTTACTACATTTACTATAACATCATTTTTAAAAGTAACATTTTTAAAAATGTATGAAGATTATAAATGATAAAAGATATTTTAGAAATGTTAAATGTTTTTATAAAAAATATTTTATGTATATAATTTTAGATTTTATCATTTATTTTAAGTAATTTAGATACGTTGTATTTATTATAAAGTAATTTAAAAGTTTTGTATACACGTTTATAAAACAAATATATATTATGAAATTATACATTTTATAAAAATAAAAGACCCCTTTAGACGATAGATAGATAGATAGATAGATAGATAGATAGATAGATAGATAGATAGATAGATAGATAGATAGATAGATATTTATTTATTTATTTATTATTGGCAAAAGTTATATACACTGACTCCGCCCACCAATAGTTCTTGACGCGATTGCCCCGAGTTCGAATCTGCCTTTTCCCGAACTCGCATTTCTCCATTTTCCCATCTCATATAAGTTCGGAAAGGCATTTATTTTCAATAAAAATGAAGGAAATCCTTTATTTTATATATTATGTAATTTATTTAAACTCATGTGATCTATTATAAATTAATTTTGAAGAGAATAGTCGTTTACAAAAGAAACTGCTGTGCTGGGAGATAAGGACAGTTTCATCCCAGAGTTCTGCCCTTCTCCCATCTTCACAATGACTTTGCAAGCTCTACTGCAGTTCCGCTGGGACTGTGGTGGCCCACAGAGGGGATTGGATTTTGATTGGAGACAGGGCTGGATGAAATGAGGCAGAGGCTCGGAGGCCGGCCGGCCTGCGGGGAAGCGGATGGGGGAAAAGGGCCTGCCCTGCAGGAGCAGGTACTTCGGCTTTTATTACCGTCTCCTCACACATCACCTCATGACGGAAGGTGAAAGACTGAGAGACAGGGGTGGGATCTCATTATGGAACACTGTGCGCTCTCACTAAACCTTCTATCTTCATCCAGTGTGGGCCGCTAAGCATTTTCTTACCACTAATAACCCACAATGGCATTCTGATGTAATTTCACATTTTAGAATGCAACAGTTTTTTTTTTTTTTTTTTGTTCATATTATTATGGATCTTTACTCTTCCAGGAGAGGGCACTGATTGCCAGGTTGATAATGAAATTCTGGACTGCTATTATGGAACTTGATTACCTCACTAGAGCCTTCAGCAAGATAAAACTGTTTGTTTGCATGCGTGTGTGTGTTTGCGCACAGACAGTGGATCTACCCATGATGTAATTTGCAAATAAGCCTTGTCAAGTTCACCTTGTACCCTGAACACATTTCTGTGCTATTTGGTAAAAATTAAAGGAATTTGTATGAAAGAAACATGCTTTTTTCGGGGTTGAAATGCCACTGATTGTGGGTATAGGCCTTATTCCAAACGGGGATTGCTGATTGGCTGACATTCACTGTAAATGCTCGACTATCATTTCCGCTTGGTTTCATGGTAAATGCTGGCACATTTACCAGTGTTTACAAAGAAAGCTATATTAAATCATCAAAAAGCATTAGTGAAATGCTTGAGAAATGAATCAATTGTGAGATATATAAATTCATTTATCAGAAATAGCATTGGAATTTTTAAATATTAAGTCATATACGAGAAATAAAGTGGCTGTTGTGAGCTATAAAGACAATTATAGAGGCACATTTAAGAGAAATAAAGTTGAAATTCTGAGAGATATAAATATTTAGTTCAGTCATGAAACAAGAGGGCACAGGCTTACAGTTCTTTTACTTAAAGAGAATAAATCATATCATTAAATATGGCACAAGCTGATTGGCTTCTGCTGATCCTGCAGCCAATGAAACTGTGGTCTCAACATTTAAAGGGTTAATGTAATATACGTTTCTGGTGTCTCCACAATGTGTCTGTGAAGTTTCAGCTCAAAATACCCCACAGATAATGTATTATTGCTTGTCAAATTTGCCCCTGTTTGGGTGTTAGCAAAGAAATGTCATTTTTTTGTGTGTCCCTTTAAATGCAAATGAGCTGCTTCTCCAGAAGAGGGCGGAGCTTTAACAGCTCGCTCTTCAGTTGCTCAGCAGCAACAAGCTGGAGAATTTCACGCAGCCAAAATGTTTGTCAGTAACGGTGTTCAGCCTTACATTGTTCAAACTGGAGTCAACACTGATGAAGAGACTCGGGAAGAAGTTACAACTTTTAGAATCAAACTGGATTGTGACGAGCAGGGAATGGCGCGAGGCCGGTGACGCGAGAGATAACAAGCTTCAGCTGCTCGGCGCACCGGTCTCGAATCTCTCACGGAGGAGCTCCGGAAGCATAAAAGAGGAGCGACGACAGTGAAGGACGAGAGAGGACCAGGCCTGGAATTTATGCTGTTTTATTTTGTTTGTTTTACTTTCATTTTATTGTTTGTTTATTTGGATATGTTGAACGTTCACCGGTTCCTGCCTCCTTCTTCCCGTTCTTACGAACTGTGTTACATTGGTGCCGAAACCCGGGAGGAAGGAGGGACATGCTGTCGAAGAGCCCTCGCTGCGGAGGGGGATCGCGGTGTTGAGGAGGTCGGGCAGCGCGGGAGAGAAGACCGTGAGTGGCTGCCCAAGGCGGTGGTGCTGGAGCAACTGAGCAACAGGTGGGACGGAGAGCTCGCTGCCGTGCCCCTGGGACGAGGTGGGGTGGTGGCCGTCCAGGAGGGAGCGGAGGAGCCGCTGTTTGCCGCCATGAAGGGGAGGAGCAGGGGACGGCAGGCTCGCTGCCGACTGCCCTGAACAGGAGGAGCCATCGCCGGCCGCCAGGGGGCGGAGGAGGATAGGGCCGTCCACCGAGCGTCCAGTAACATCGTAAGGCACAGCGAGGAAGAGGCTCTCGCCTGGCTGAGGACCGAGTGGCAGTGTGTCGGGGAACCGGACCACAAATTTTTTTATTTTTTTTCTCCTCTCTCCACTCTCTCGTCTTGGTCGCTCCTTGTGCGTCCGTCTCCTTTTCTCTCGTCTCGTCTGTCCGTACTCCCAGGCGCTGCGGCCGCCGAGACTGGCCCCCGGGGGGAGTAGGCGCAGCCTTGTGGGTACCCCCCGGCCTGCGAGGGGCGATGGGGGTATGTGACGAGCAGGGCGGGCGAGAGCCATGAGGGAACGGTGCGAGGCCAGTGACGCGAGAGATAACGAGCTTCAGCTGCTCGGCACACCGGTCTCGAATCTCTCACGGAGGAGCGACGACAGTGAAGGATGAGAGAGGACCAGGCCTGGAATTTATGTTGTGTTTTATTTTGTTTGTGTGGGCGGCAGTCGCCGTGAGGAACTGCCGCCCTTTTACTTTCGTTTTATTGTTTGTTTATTTGGATATTAAATTATGTTGAACGTTCGCCGGTTCCTGCCTCCTTCTTCCCGTTCTTACGAACTATGTTACATGGATATTTCTTATGGTTAGTTGATACATTTATGTACTTCCTGTGGAGTTGATTCAACTTATCGACTAACATGTGCCGTCATGCTAATTTTTTGAGCAAATTGAATTGACCCTCATTTGTGAAGCAGTCCGGCATAAAATTACTATACGATAACAACACTTTACTACAACTTTTCCTCTTCTCTAAAGCAGCCCAACATGGCCTCACCTCCTGTGTTGTGTGTTTCCGGGGGGAGGGTTTATGTAAATTTCAGGTCCCTACCAGCCTTTGTTGTATAGTCCTTAAACAGTGAATTCTTTAAAAGAAAATATCTCTCTTTTCATTGAACTTTGAGCATTGTAACTTTGCAGATGTTGTTCATGCTCAAACGGCAATATTGCATACTAACTAAAGTTAAAAAAGTAAAATCATAATCAACCACCCCTTTAAAAAATCTGGTTCAGTGTTTAATGTAAACTGGTCCTGCAGCACGCTCTCAGATTTACTCTGAAACCCTCCACCTCCCCAGGTCCACCTGCCTAGATCTGCTACAGGATTTATGTATGTGTATTTATGCAGCAACGACATATCTTGCATGCTCACAGCAGCGTGTCTGTCTATCTGTCTGTCTGTCTATCTATTAGCAGTAGCAAGTTCATCCAAGCAGTGGCTTAACAGATCCGCCAAGAGCTATACATTAACATTGCCGTATTCAATAACGAGCTAAAACTGTTCCAAGAGTTGTCATGATTGAAGGTCACTCATGAGAAATAAGTTACAAGAAATAAGGTTGCAATTTTGAGATGTAAAACCATATTGAAATACAAAGGCAATGCAAAAATGGTGACAACTATATGATTTTGTCAGCTCAAAAAATCTGTGGAAACTGCATTTGCATATGGATCTGACATGTTCGCAGGTTCTTTGAAAATGCTTGAGGTCAGGAATTACATGCAGGGATCTTATCCTAGATGAACAATAAGATCCTCAGCTCAAGAAACCTCTGGTAGTGATCTTCTAGAGGGCAACGCTTGTTGTTTGTGGACGCCCGACCTTATGGCTAAACATAATTAAGGAGGATTAGCAGAGAAGCAGCCTTGTCTCATTATCGCTCTGGCGCATGTCTATCTCACCCAGGTTTTAATTACACTCGACCAAGGGGCCCTGATACTCCCTCTGAAAGCGTTTGATCTTCAAAGGGCCCTACATGTCACCAAAAATCCAGCTTCGGTCTCCTTCTGCATCCGCTTCCTGGCTGAGGTCGCTGCAGGAGGTAAACCATAAATTCACCACACAGTTTGTGTTTTACAATGTGACAGTTATAAATAATGGCATTGCTGAATGAGCTGGGTGCGTATATATGTGTGTGCGACTGTGCCGTAATGAATGGGAACACTAAAGCGCTGATTTCCTTTTCTCTTTCTTGTGTTTTATGCAGTGAAGACTATCGATTATGGCTTAAAGGGGACATTGATTTTACCTTTGTGTCCTGCCTGTTTGACTCCCTCAAACTCTAACTGCAGCTCTTTACTCGTTCATATCTCTCTCTTTTCTCTCTCTCTCTCGCTCTATTTCTTTCACACTCTCTCTCTCTCTCTCTCTCTCTCTCTCTCTCTCTCTCTCTCTCTCTCTCTCTCTTTCTCTCTCTCTGTGGAAATCCTTCTGACATATTTCTGGCCTCTTATCTGTTGCTTCCAGTTGGCTTTGCCTGGTCGGCAGCCAGTGAGGAGGTGACATGTTAGAGGAGCCTTTATAATTCACCAAACATATCCTCCCTGGAGATCTCATTCCTCTTTCTAAAAGAAAGGGAAAAAAGAGGTTTAGGTTGTCATCGCCCATCTGTAAAATATATCCTTCACATCGCGTTTAGACTGAATCTTTAATCTAGTCCATTAAATATTCCATTCTTTCCAGGAATATGTTTAAGAAAGTGACCCAAAGGAGACGTTTAGGGACGGGCATTCATATAGATTTAATGATTCTGTTGGACGGTAAATTGTGGCTTTCTGTAATTAACCTTTGTTTTAACCCTCTTTGTCATTTCCAATTTCACAGACAGCACTATTCTTCATCACAAGAACATGGTTGCTCTCCAAAAGCATTATTTAGAAATGTATCTGCCAGCCACTTGAAATTAGGTGATTTAATTTATCACAAAAATGTAAGTCACTTGTTAAATTTAGTTGCTCTACTTCCTGATTGTTTGGTTTTAATTTATATGAACAAATCAATAGTAATTTTAAATGATAATTTAATGATAATGATAATTCAGCATGATTACTCCAGTCTTCAGTGTCACATGATCCTTCAGAATTCATTCTAATATGCTGATCTGGTGCTAAGAAACGTTTCTTTTTCTTCTTCTTCTTCTTCTTCTTATCCTATGTATTTATATATGTTGAAAACAGCTGTGTTGCTTAATAATTTTGTGGAAACATTCTTAAAAGAATAGAATGATCAAAAGAACTGCATTTATAAAGGTTTGAATATTTTGTAACATTAGTAAAAATAGCATAAAATAGCAAAAATATACATCTTGTGGGCATTTGAAAATATAATCAATGATTAAAAAATATTGAAAAAAATCAGAAAAAATTCTGAATCCAATTACTAAGCAACCACTGACAGGAATAACACAATTTTAAAGCTTAGAAATTGCATCTAATAATTTTGTTCAGCTCTTAATGAATGCTGTGTGATCCCGCTAAACTGGAGTGCACCGCCCGGGGGCGCCACCTTGCTACAAAAAAATGAATAATCATATTTTTCAAAAATTCTTGATCAACACAAAATAAGTGTCATTTGAAAGCTTAGAGCCTGAATTTTACAATGTTAGGCAATTCGATTTACTCCTAAGTAGTGCTGGGCTATTTGCTGAAAAATAAAAAATAAATCATATTTCATAATTTATGAAATGTTTTTGTACTATGCACTGCAATGTATCAAAAACATCATACAGCTCAGATAATCATGTGTCACATGTCATTTGAAAGGTCTCACGAAGTAGAATACAACAAGCATAATAGTTTTGGGCTAAACTTGAGCGAGTTTTTGTACGTGAAGCCCCGCAAGACCCATATGTTATGGCATAAATGCTGATGCAGTCATTATTTACAGCAGATTCTCATGATTAAAACATCAACATAATTCAAATAGTCGTTCACAAGATATTCCTCACCGAATAACAAAACATAAAACCCCGCAGGTGCACAGACGCTAACTAAAATCAGATGTAGCTTTCATGTGGCATTTTCACATATAACTTCATGAAATATGCATAGATCGTAGAAAATGGCACATCATTACTTACAGTGGATGCTCCCGATTGAAATGAGTCCAGAATCAACATAATCCCTTACAGCGATCACGGAATATTCCTTGTGAACGAATGATTTTATAAATGCCCATTAGGGGGCGTCAAGGGCTTAAAAAAAAGACTACCTTGATTTCAAATGCTGCAACTTTTGATTACTTTATGCTATCGCCACAAAATTTGAATCAGATGCAGCTCATATATAGAGGACCTTTAGCAAAAAAGAATTATACCCTACCTTATTTCCTTCATGAGATATTGCATGTCAAATTAGAAAGATATGTAAAATTACCCTTTAACACACTTTTATTAGCATATTCTCAGCATGAAAATGTCCGAATTGTTTTCTTTCAAACAATACTAACCTTTTGACTCTCCTTGCTATAGTTTTGGAGTTACGAGTCTTTACTTTTTTGTGTGTCACTCAGAAAAAGCAACTCTAAAAATGCCTTCAGGGCTTGTATTGGATATTAGATGAACCTGGGTAAGTTTAATTTTAGCTGTCCAACATTTGATTGATGACCATATAATAAATCCTTTCTAATATTCATAAAGAAAAATGCAGGGCAATGGAATTGTAAATAACGCAACGTCTCAAGTTTTTTCCCCGTCAACTTTAACACAGCGTTCTAAAAGCGTTCATATTCATGGGAGAGAAATTACACAAATCGTGATCCCAACTGTCAAAGCTGTTGGTCTAGTGCATGTTTTTTGTTTGTTTTTTTTTTTACATAAAAACAACGGAAAGCAGCACAGTTAAACTGTAAAACGTGTTCTGTGTGAATGCTCCCCAAGTGAGTGAAAATCTGTAAAAACACAGCAGGATTTTATGCCTGAGAGGTTGAAAAAGTCTGTGAGGAATTCGGGAATGGCCCGGCACTGACCGTACACGTGAACACGGCGGGAATCTTCACACCTCTCAAAATGTCAAAGATATATGGATGAAATGTCAAGGGAGGAATCACCATACTCTTCATTTTACCCATCTACCACTCATTTTAATCTCCTAGAGCAGAAAAAGCATTTGAACAACCATAGGCAAATGTAACTGGCATTGAGCAGATTTTAAATTACATCGGTCCAATAAGCTTTGGATATTTTATATAATATTACGGCTGCTGTGAGATGTTATGAATGCAGATTTTGGCAAGCGAACACGGTTATTGTAATGGCATTTAAAAGATGTACTGTTTCAGTAGAGCCTAAGCTAGGCCTATCCTCAACTGTATTTCGTACCTGGCTTTATTTTGTAGCCAATGGTCATTCTCAAATACCCCACGTTTGACTCCATTGCAATTTGCTTATGCAGCTATTTATCGTATTTCACTTAATTTAGAGATGGTCCATGGTGCCGGTGAGGCATTTGAATCACAACACAGTGAAGTTGGTCGCTCTCTAAGCAAGCAATAATAATGTATCACAAAATTTTTATAGGCCAATAGATCATTAATTTTCACGCCTGCATTTGCTTGCTGCTGACCTATGCAGAAAAAAACCCAAGCTCTCACCTCACGCTTAATTCTCGAAGACTTCCATTAAACTTTCTTCTGTGTAGTTATCTGATCGAGTTTATGCTTTTCACGCCAGTGATTGAGATTAATTTTGGTTGCTATGCTGATTTTTTTCCCTCTTTCATGTGACACAAGTCCAATTCATTTAGTGAAACGGTTCACTTCACTTAAATGAACCGGTAAAGAACAATTGAGAGAGGGTCTGTACAAATGCTTGTGAGATATTTTTATAGTGAAACACAATATATTACAATGAAAGCATCATATTTAGTTGCAAGAATTGTAATCTTGAGTATAAGATACAATATTACTAAATTAATTTTGTACGAATAGTAAATGATTCATTGACTGTGTTTATAAAGTTGTTCTTGAATGAATCAGTATTTTGAATGAATCATTTGAGCTCATAATGAACTTACTTGTCGCCCACTACTGGCATAATGTTGACTGTATCATATGTGGGTCTACCGTGTATTTCATGGTGTATCATTTATATTGCTGTTGATTCATTCAGTCAGTCAGTCAGTCAGTCAGTCAGTCTGTCTGTCTGTCTGTCTGGATGGGACGGGATCATGAACAGGATCAACCTTTTAATTAATTGAGCATCTCGTTCCTCCTTAAGAAACGCCTTAAGATTCACACTTGACAAAAAGCAGACAATCAGTAAGATTTGATATGTGTGACCAATTATGACAAATGGAGGAAACATTCACAACACATTACTGCACTATTCTTAATCACCTTCCAGTTCAACACATCATTGAAAACTCGTTTTTTTTTTTTTTTTTTTTTTTTTTGTCATTTTCCCTGTTTGAGAAAAGCCATTAAAATTCTCAGAAAAAGCACCGGTGGCAAATTTGCTGTTTGCTTTTAGCCATATTTTTTTTTGAAAGAGTGGTCCTACACCTTGTTCAAATCAACAGCTTCTTTGAAATGGAGCCATTGCACCCAAGAGTGAGCGCACTGTTCTATCTGAGAACACTCTCAAGGTTGGGCAATATTGGTTACATTCTGGGATAAGCCTGCAAAACTACCAATTAAATTTTAATCCATAACAATGACGTCCTCTTTGAATAAATCAGGAGCTGGGTAATTGACTGGAGAGTTGGAGAAGTGGATGCCAACGGTTTGAGGCGATCTCATTGGATGATGGCAGCACAGTTGGAGAGATAAGAGAAGTGGTTAGCAGGCCCTGCAGTCACAGCCCGCAGGCACGCAACGCGCCAGAGTTGTCGGAGAGAATGAAATGTGACTTATCTGACTGACGGCTAGTTAGATGACGAATACAATTTCAATGTTGATTGAGAAGATTAACAGAGAGAAAGAAATAAGGAGATAGAAGTCACAGAGGAGTCTGTAATATACACTGCAACCTGTAACATATTAAGCGTCGTTTGTTTGACGTATTTATTTGAGGGGAAATGCCGTTTTAATCCCCATGGCTTTGTTTGGTGTTCCTGCTAGCTTTAGCGTGTAAACTAACCTGAGGCCAAGTTTAAAATAAGTGCCCAAATGTAACTTGTACATTATCTTGCCATCTTTACAAGTACAGTTATACTTGTAGTACATGCCTCATTGCCTTTTTCAGAGTAAACACCACTAAAACTAGTGTTGCTGATAGCTTTAGCATGTTAGCTAACCTGAGGTCAAGTTTAATACAAGCGCCAAAATATGACTTGCATATTATCTTGCCATCTTAGCAAGTACACCTATACTCATACTACACGCCTCGTTGCCTTTTTCAGTGTGAACACTACTAAAACTTGTGTTGCTGTTAGCTTTAGCATGTTAGCAAACCTGTGGCCAAGTGTAAAACAAGTGCCCAAATGTGACTTGAACACATAATTTTGCTATCTTAACAAATACACTTATTATCATAGTGCACGTCTCATTGTATTTTTTCAGTGTGAACACTACTTAATATTGAAGTATTTCCGAGAGTGATCTTTGTGTTTGTGTGTGAAGTGTACATGCACACTTCTGTATGTACACCGAAATGTACAATATCAATATAGTGACAGCATGTAAAGCTTAATTTTGTTGTGCAACTTTAGAGACATCCAAACTTTCCCAGGTGATCAAGTTCAGTTCTAATCACTGGACTCGTATTTATTAGTAAATGTCAAATTTTGCCTATTAAAGACATTGGTCTAAAATTTTGTTGATGTGCTGCTGCTAGGACTAGGATTTATTTATTTGCAAGATGACTGAGCGTTACATTAGCATATTATTGATACAGTATGTGGATCCCACTGCAGTGACTTTGACATTTTCAAGTGCATTTAACATAATGTTTAATATGCTTATCTACACATCTCTTCCGAACTAATTTAAAGATGTGTAGAACCTCTGACAAGACGGTATTCAAGGCCTTTTCGAAATATTACCCTTGTACTTTGTATATTGCTGACACAGCGTGTCTCTTTCATCAGGAATATTTTAGCTTCCCCATCATATTCCCATAATTTAGAATCACCTCGAGAGACATACATTTACTTTAAAACTGTGTTGACTCAGGTTCATTTTCATCATAAATCATGTTAATATATACAAAGAAACTCAGATTTCTGAATATACCTTCACATAAGAACATGATCACATGCAATATAAAATCCATGTATGCACATTCTTATTGTTTAAAGTGCAAATGTACTCGAGGATTGCAGCTGTTGGCTGTTTCTTGGTGGCTTTCTGCTGCTCATGCACATTACAGAGCGGCATTTTCTCATGGGATATCATATTATGGACATTGATCTTTTTGTGAGGAGGGCTCTTGACAGCAGGAGGTGACAAAACCCTCTGGGAAATATTATCCTCTGCTCCTGACATCACAGCGTTGACAGTTTGCATTAGCATCACTTGTATGGGATCGTGTGTAGGCAGCACAATACGTAAGGAAGTGAAGCAATGTGTTGAATTCATCCATTCTAGTGAATTTCCACAGATAGTGACATTTATTTGTTCCACTAACTTTATAATATTAAAAATATTTTATTTATTTTATGAATATAAAATCTAGCTTATATATATAAATAGTGTAAATTTAGTATATTTAATATAATATTAGGCGTTGATTTGATACATTCTGAAAGTAACTGGGACTCTTTTTGAAATGCCGAACAAATAAAGTGTTTTTCAGGCCTGCAGAACTGAAGTGGGTCACTGCACTCAGGATGTATTTGGGCAGTAGTGTATTACAAATTACTAAATACCTCCAAGTGTGGTAAAATGATGGTCGGGATCATTTTCTTCCTGTAAACAGCTAGGAATGATCAGTAAACGCTGAAGTTGATGTAAGGCAGCGTCCACCTGTGAGAGATGCTCATAAATCTCTTTTTTTCCCCCTCTGGCTTCTCTCTTTGGTTTCTTGTAATTTGAAGTTTGATGAATACCCCCTTCCCCATCATCCTTCCTGTCGCTGTGAGTGGGAAAACAATTAGTTGTGTCCACTAATGAATCAAGACTGCCTTGAATTCATTTTCATAAAAAGCACATATGTCGTGGCAGAGGGTCAAAGCCCACATAACAGATGCTTCAAATCAATGAGCTTTTTCATAATGACCACAACAGCCTTTAAACAAGAGGGATGTCAGATTATTTACAGTGTTGAGAGTAATGCATTGCAAGTAATGTAGTAAGTAATCCGATTACTGCATACTGCAGATTAATCATTACAAGTAACAGTTACATATACTTGTAACAGTTACAAGTAAAGTAATGCATTATTCTTAAATCTACAACAAAATATCTGACTTTCCTATTTATTGACAGCTCTCCTTTCTCTCCGTTGTGTGCAAACAGGATGGTTATTGCAGTTCTGGACTAAATGTGAGCAAGAATTTACTCATCTCACTTGCACAAAAATAGATAAAGTATTTTTATGAATAAGAGGAGTGAAATGCAAACTCAGAATATTAAACAAACCTGCAATAATCTTTGCTGCCGATGATCCAATTCAACCAATAAACATCACATTTGTGTTTTTATTGCTGAAGAGTGTTGAACTTTCTTCTGCAATTCTTCTGCAATCCAGAATTGTAGCAAAGCTGAAGTTTGCATTTCATTCAGCCTGAGGATAATTCATTTCACTTTTGGTGTTAAGGGCCTTTACATTTGCCAAAAATATAACTTTTTTTAGTTATTAAAAAAAAACAAAAAAAAAAAACGAACAAGCAATGCCAAAAGTAACTCAAAAGTAATGTAACAAAATACTTCCCATAAAACGTAAACACAAGTAGTTACTTTGTGAGTAATGCAATGTTGTAATGCATTACTTTTAAAAGTAAATTTATCCAACACTGCTTATTAAAGCATTTGTTCACTTTCAAATGAAAATTAGCCCAAGCTTTACTCACCCTCAAACCATCCTCGGTGTATACAACTTTCTTCTTTCCGATCCTTTAATGTGTCAACTCCTAGAAAAAAGGGCTCAATTGGGTTCAATAATGAACCCTAGGGTTCTTGACTCAATTTTAAAGAACCGTTTACGCCAAAGTATGTTAATGAGCCGTTTAATTCATAAAATTAAAATTGAATTAAAACAAAATTAATTAAATCTAAATCCATAAAATTATCCCATGATAAGAGCCCCTAAAATGTTCTATATATGAAGTGCCAGACAGAATTCTCTAAGATTGTGAAGATTGTATCGGAATTGGTAAATAACAAATTACATTGTATTTATAGTATATAACCATAGAAAAAAGACTCACTTTCTTCAAAATTTCTTGTGGAATGTGAAGTGACGTGTGTGTGTGAGTAAATAATGATAGAATTTAATCAGGGATGAACTGTTTCAAAGTTTTAACTGCTTATATATGGTGTTATTATATTCTAAACCCTCTGTCTGGAGTCTCCGAAATCACTAGCACTTCTTCGAAAAGTTTTCTGAAAGCATTTCAGGCTGTATGTATAGCTCTTCAAGCGCTAATACTCAAAGTATTTGGCAGGAGGCGTCGTACAGGGTGCTGGGAGTGACCGCAGACAGTTTGTTGCCTGATAAAAGACATTTTGGAACAACGCCACATCTGTGATTGAATCTGTGGGCCTTGGGTTTAACACTCTCAACAGGAGGGAAATCTTGCCAGCCGACACAGTTTTACAAACACGTCCACTAATGTTTTGCTCCTTGCACACTTAAGTGACACAGAGTCTCGTATGCAAGCAAGCATGATTCAAGAAGTTTTCATTTACATTTTTTTTCTAGATGTAAATAATTAATAAAAACTTCCAGAACCAATTCAAAACACATGCACACACAAAAAATTTAAAACAAATACAGTATAAATACATATATATTGTTGAAAATCCTTTGTTTAACAGGGGACTTGCTTCTGGGGCACATAAACGCAATGCCACTAAGTCTTAAAGTGGAGCTATTGTCTTGACATGTTTCTATTGAAGCCGATTCTCATTCATTAGTGACTGAACACTTCAAAAGCAATTAAAGAGACGCAGGCTTTGTCTTTAGATGGATCAAGCCCATTAGCGAAGTCTTGTCAAAGAGTCCATCTTGCCATAAAACTGTTTGGCTTCAATTGAAAGATCTCAGGTCCCCTATTGCGTCTTGTTACAATGGCGAGCAAGAGAGGGGCTTTTAGTACGGCCGTCCACTAATTCCTGCCCTAAACAATGATCCATACAACATACTTGCATTCAAAGTTGACACAAATGATTTTGCGTGACACACTAATTGAGTGGCTCACCAGCTGTTATTAGAGCAGAGAGCATAAAAATATAAGTGAAGAATATGGAATAATGAAATAAAGGACACGGGAATATGTAATGAAGAAGGCCTGATTAGGAAGGACAACATTATCAACAACAGTAATTCTTTTTAACTTATTTATTACACAATACAAATAATTATTCAGTGTTTTGAACATGTCATTTGAGTAAATGATTCAATGACTCATTCATGAAAACTGTTATTTGTTTCATTGAGTGATTCAGTGTTGAACAAATCGATTCAGTGACCCAATCACTTGGTTCGGTCTGAAATCGTGTACTTTTTTTAAAAAAAAAAAAAGTAATTACTTTATTACTTCTATAAAAAACATTCAATATAGTAATGTGTGTAGTATGAATATAATCCATATGTACTACATTCGCAATGTGTCCTAATCATGTGACCTACCAGCGTCAGTTGCGTCGCTTCAGTGCCATTCACAAATCCTCTCCCATGGCCTCATTAGATAGTAAAGTGTCCATCGTATGCACACTTTAGAATCTCACTAAAATCCGGGTACTATCTGCCTACTCTTTTATGAGTACTGTGAATTTGGACATACTACTTTTTCACGTTGTTTTTCACCTATATAGTACACGATTTTGGATGCAGACTGTGTTTTTTGAACAAATCGGTTCAGAGAAATTACTCCCTCATTAAGGCGGTCGCCACCTATTGGTGTAAGAATGTAATGCGCAGAAAGAGCTCCATTGAAAGAGCAACAAAAAATGCCATTTCTGAAAAAAGCACTATTTAATCAGATCATCAGTGTTGTGATGGCATTGCTTTTTGCACAACTCCATTTGTTGTGGAGGAAAATAAACAGCAATTAATGTAAGAGCCATAAAACAAGCATGAAAGAGATATGAGGCAATAACATATGCTTTGATGGAGGGCTTCTGAGAGCATTCTGGTTCGTGGTTCATTCTTTCATGTGTTATGAAGTATTAAAGCAGGGTTTTCTCAAGCAGGTATTTCATTATTGTTTCTAATCAGCCTGGCTGCAGACCCTAATATTGTCTGGGCTTATCAGGAACCAGACAAACAATGGCCACAAAAGTCAGCATGGAAGAGGGAATTGAGAATTTGGCTTTATATCCCATAGTGATCAGTTCTTCTTGAAATTCAAAATTATTACAATGCTTTTCGAGGCTTTTTTCAAGTAGTGAACTACTTGATTCAGTTGAACAAGTCTGATTCAATAAATGATTATGTTTTAAAGGGATAGTTCACCCACAAATGAAAATGATTTACTCATCCTCAAGCCATCCATATGACTGTCTTCTTTCAGACAAACACAATCGGAGATATATTAAAAAATATCTTGGCTCCTCCAACCTTTATAATGGTAGTGAATGATGCTCACAATTTTGAAGCCCATCCACCCATCATAAAAGTAATCTATATGGCTCCATGGGGTTAATAAAGACCTTCTGAAGCGAAGCAATGTGTTTTTGTAAGAAAAATATCCATATTTAAAACTTCATAGAAAATAAGTAGCTTCCAGCAAACGGCTGTTACAACGAAGTCTAAAATTAGAAGTCTAATTAGAAGTCTAAAATGGGAACTTTTAAAGAGAAATGTTTGAAGATTTCGATATAAGAGAAGAGTAGCTTGAGTTTGGTACCCAACCCTATTTGTTTAAGCTTATGCTACATCTTACGTAATTCTTCGCGTCAGAGGTTACTTTTTCGCCATAACTGGATGCGTACGGTCATTTGTTGGAAGCTAGTGATCATAATCATAGTTTATAAAATTGTATTTTTTTATTACAAAAACCCATCGCTTCTCTTCATAATGATTTTATTTTTGTAATGGATGGATGCACTTTTTTGGGAAATCATGAACGCCATTCACTACATAATATAAAATAAAGCTTGGAAGAGCAGGGATATTTTTTTAATATACAGAAACTCTGATTATGTTCATCTGAAAGAAGATAGTTATACACTCCTAGGATGGCTTGAGGGTGAGTAAATCTTGGGATAATTTTCCTTTTTAGGTGAACTATACCTTTAATCTAACAAACAACAGAATTTGGCAAGCCATATTGAGACGGAATCATTTAGGTGAATCGGTTCATTCTGGTAGTTCATAACTGAAAACTAATTCACAAAAATGATTCAAAGAGGACTAAGTTCCCTGTCGTGGCCATTGCCAGGATTCAAAAGACGCATCCATCTATAGGATCACAAAGACAAGCTGTATCTGAATTAGGGTGATATTTTACCCTTGTTCTGTGATATCTTCCCTTATCAAAGAACCCTTTAAACCTCTAAAATCTTTTTTAAGTGGCAGAAATCTGTCAGACCTTTGATTATACCTAATAAATACTAATGAACTTCTTATTTCTTCCACTTCTCTACAATATTTTCAAATTCCCTTACATCTCCTGAGATCAAGGGGTGAGGTGCCGAAATCACAATCATAATGAGAATGGTTTATGGTGGGAGTGAAATTCAGCTATAATGGGGTATACCTTGAGATATAGCTGAAAGAATCCATTTGGAGTGAAGCCATAAGATGACGCACCGTCAGGATAAGATCCGACTGGGGACCGTTTTCAGCCAACGATCCTAAGAAGGTTATTGATTATCCTTTTGGCCTAAATGATGCACTGGGTATTTGCTGTCCCTTTGCTCATGTGAAATACGGGACATACGCTCTGTGGCTCGCCACACGTGTGTGCAGCATGTGTTAATCCGTGTTGTTGATGCTTGTTTGCCATTTATCTGCGGGTGTGCTGCGGAGTGAGATTGAGCCTCGGTGGATTCAGTGCTGGTTCCTCTAGTAATGAACTGCCTGGCAGTGATCTTATGTTTTACAAGTGTGGCTGGCCTCTTAATTTTGTAAAAGACATAAAGTCCTGAAAAAAAAGATCTATCTTTTTTCAAACTTTTGAACAGTAGAGTATATATTATGTAATGATTATTTTGTAGGCTATGTACAGTATACCGTTTACATGTATATAAACAGTTAAAATGTATGGATGAAATTTTAAGTGCTTTCTACGTGCTATAACGTTGCGCCAGCAGGTGGCAACAAGTGATTATAAGTGAGTCATTGAATCATTCATTCGACCGATTCATTCAAACTGAATGATTCAGGAACAAAACAATACTGTGCTTGGTGTTACAACGATTCTTAACGGAGCAAAAACAAAATAAAAATAAAAATTCAGTTTATCAATATCACCAATACATTATCAGTGAAACAACAATGTTGCTACATTTCTGCTGTGTCATTGTTTTAAACAGTATTTTGCTGTTGGAGCAAAAACAACGGGCAATAACGTGTGTTTCTCAATATTAACTTTTGTTCATGAACTGTTGTGCTATCACACAATGCTGCTTGTCCGTTACTCCAATATAGTTTGATATACAGGCCAAACTGTTAGTTACTACGCGACGTGAATTAAACACTCAGAACTAATAACAATGGGGGGAATTGTTCTTAGTGGATTCATAGTTTTTCCTAATTTATATGTTATTCCGTTTATATTATCCATGCACTTAAAGACTCCCTGTGGTGAAAAAGTTTTTCATGTTGATTATATATCTGTGCTGTTTTTAACATGTTTTAAAGCTACAATATGTAAAATTTTTGCTAACATACTTTGTACTTACAAAATCCCAAATGTTTCCAACTATTTGTAAATTATACAATTATAGAAAATCACAATTTTTACCAAGTATCCAGCATGTGTGAGGGAGTCTCCTGTAAATGGCCTCATTACCCTCTGTTTTTATTTTGTAGAAACCATTGAAACGGTTAATTTTTACTAATTATTGTAATGTTGCTCAAAACGTTTAGTTTTATTGTTTAAATCTAATTTTTAGGATTTTCTGCGAGTGCCATGCTTTACCAGGCCTCGGCAAAAAACACTATTTTGTCAAGTAGCTAACATAGCACAATGAGATGCAGCTTTATTTTTTGGTAAGATTAATGCAGCATTTTCTCTGTCATACAACACATTTTAAAATGAATTGCATGCCATTTATCAACACAAGCCATCCAGCATTTAATATGATACTAATATCAATCTATAGTCTCACAGCAGCCGTCAAGCGGACGCACAGAATAACAATATAACATATTTTTCAACACTCTAAAATAATATGATAAACAGAGCTGCGTTACCTCATTCTCATGGCCGGAAAAGCAGAAGCGGCTCCGGCGACTGTGGCATAATTAAAGTCCTGCTGCTCGCGAGACGTGTGTTGAGTTCGTCTCTCATTAACAATCGCTCCAGTTTCTCATTCAGCTCCACAATACTCAGTGCTGCTCTGCTTCATAATGCAGTAACATTAATAATCGCATCCATGAACATGATTTCTGCCCGAGTCCCATCCCGATTCTTTTCCACCAGCTGTGAGGTGAAGACCACAAGTCCCAAGATTCCTTGCTCAAACTTGGGGTCATCAATCTATGCCTTTGTTTTGAATAGGCGACCTCTAGTGAATGAAAAGTGACATATTGCACCTTTTAGAGAAACAATGTGCAAATTCACCATTGCTGAGTATTTTTTTAAAACTGCAGTGAACCAAAGACTGCTTAAAAACGCGATTTGAATCGCCCCTGTTCTCTACGTCACAAACATGCTGTAACCAATCGTTTGCTTTAGCATATCCATAACTATGGGTCTCAAGGTTATCCCGAGATATTACGAATGTATGTATATTACGATGTTATGATGAAGTATATGCCTTTCTCCACTGACGTTCTAAGCGTTTCTAACGATGTTGGTTATTAGATTGCAGCTGTCTGACTGAGATGGCGAGAGGAACATGATTTGTGTAACACTAGCAACACATTATTAGCTGTTTGATAATGTGGTCAAGTAAAAGGCTAATCATATTAATTATTGTTATGTGTCCGACGCTGTAGAGAGCAATGCATAACATGCATTACCATTCTGATAAATGGTGGATTAGCCTGTTTAATTCACTCTTCTAATTCTTCTTCTGAATCAGTAACTGGTTCAAACATATATGGCCGAGTATTTCCATTGCCATTGTGTCACTTTCACTACAGGAAAGTTGAGTGAATGGATCAGGTAGTCCAAGCCGGTGTGATTGAGTCCATTGGTTCCATTAAAGAAGCAGGGGTGAGATATGTTCAAGCTATTTTAAGGCATGAAGAAATTATGTCATTTTGGTGATAAAAGAAAAGTTTTATGGGATAAAATTGACTAATACGATATTAATAATAAAAATTATATTTCTTCAAAATGTTTTATTTTGTATGGCATAGTTCGAAAGTTTCATGATCTATTTGTTGAAGGTTTTTTGCATTAACAGAAAGGTGAACTTTTACAGTCAACATCTGTCGGCAATTTGTTGACAGCATATATGAAATGTATCCGTGTCCCCATCTTCATTCTCCTTGGTGGAGGACGGAGAATGATGACAGGGCTTGTTTTAAAGGGCTGCCGTGGGGTGAAGATGGATTGGCTTGTCATCCGTTGGGGACTTGACAACGTTAATGTTTGTCAAGTTCACGTCAGAGAGATGGGATGGGGTGGGACAGGATGGGATGGGGTGGGGAGAGGCCACACCTCAGGATGGAGAAAAGGAAAGCTCGGGGGTGCACAGAAGAGATGTGGAGGGGAGGAGAAACAGAACAATCATCTTTGTAAAACACTTCAGGACACTTCGCACTGTTTGCAGGTGCAGGGTGATCAAACCTGATAAAATTTTCATTTTCCCTCTCAAAATGTGTATTAGTTCTTTTGGACTTTTATTTAGGTTAACCAGATCTTTTTTTTTTTTTTTTTTTAATGTAATTCATTTAATTTTAATATGATGCACTATTCTAGTCTACACCACAGTAGTCTCTTATTCTCACCAAGGCTGGATTTATTTTTTTTTAATAAAAGTACATGAAAACATTAATATTGTCAATTATTATTATTATTATTACGAATGATTTGTATTTTTATTATATTTTAAAATGTGATTTATTCCTGTGATGCAAAGCTGAATTTTCAGCATCATTCAGTGTCACATGATCCTTCAGAAATCATTCTAATATGCTGATTTGCCGCCCAAGAAACATTATTACTATCTATGTTGAAAACAGTTGTCCTGCTTAATATTTTTGTGGAAACCGTGATGCATTATTTTCATTTTTCTTTCTTGACGAATAGAACGTTCAAAAGGACAGCATTTTGTAAGGACCACCCATCAGCCCAATGGCGGAATCTGACGGCCTGGGCGAAGGTATAATGCGTGTATGTCTTTTCAGCGCCCGTGTTAAGTTCACATACATTTTTAGGATTTAGTTTATGTTTTAGTTTAGCTGTTCGTTTAATCTGACTCCAATTGTAAACGACCTCTAATGATAATTTTTCTGATGTTACGCTGATTGTTGATCGTGTAATTAGATATGAATTAATTTAGATCTTTGATTTTTTGATTCCTCTTAATTTCAATTATCCTTTCATTCGGGCACCGGACTGCTTAAAGACTATGTCCAGCTGAAAAACACGTCTTACGATCACAATCTGGTTAGTTTAGAATCAAAACAGGGGAGTATAGCGTTTACTAAAAAACACAAATTATGGAATCGCCTCATGCTTATTCTCACAAAAGTGCCATTCAATTTAGTAACAATACTATAACATGTTAAGTCATAATAGTCAGAAATCCAAAATCTTAATATCGTGCACATGCTCCGTATATTAAGATTTCAGTATGATCTATCCTAACAACTAGAATTGCGGAAGTCTCGAAAACCACTTGAATCTACCGGTGAAAAATGATTTCAGATGAATTCAAAATAAATCAAGATGTAACAATTTATTCATCAGGTAAAAATGTTTCAATGCCAATTACATAATTACACAATTAGAAACCAATTCAAATATAATAAATACATAACATCAATTACTCAAAAGATTTCTCTAAGAGTATTTAAAGTTATGCGTACACACAGAGATGGTGGATGAAAGTTTTAAAGACATTCACCACTTGAATCAGAGGGGAGGTAGGGAGTGGAGGGAGGGGGGCTGGTCACATAGATGAGTGAGGGCAGTTTGGGCCGGGTGTTGTCCTATTCCTTTGAAATCTTCTTTCCAGATGGGTTTAATTGCTTTATTGCAGGATGTTTGATCTCAGCTTTATCTTAGCAGGAAAATCAAACCTTACAATTTATTTTAAATTTCAAAATGTCTTTACTGTCACTTTTGAATAATTAAATGAATCATTGCTGAATAAAACTATACATTTCTTGATGATATTATAATAATAATAGACAAACTCACTCACACACACACACACACACACACACATTTTACATCATATCACCACCTGTAGCATAAACATCAAAATATTTTCACTAACACTAAATACAGACTTGTAAACAAGGTAAATGGAAAGGATGTTTTAATAACTAAAATATTGCCAATTTTATTTTTGCAATCCAAGTTTTTGATCAATTTTCAAATGTGCTTCTTTGCTGCTGCCCGAAACATGAATGTTGAATGAGTTTCGACGTTCCTCTATGAATATTTAAGCGACGACACAAAGACCGCACACGCTGCTGCCATTGAACAAAAATTTGGTGTCCACCGTCCGCATTGCTCATTAAAATGAGATTTAACAGGGATTTTCATTTTCAGTAACAAATGTATTCATGGCTAGCCCATCAGTCATTGTCAAAAGTAATCTCATTTTCCTTGTGCGAGGGAGACAGACGCACAAGGAGGTGAGCGACAGCTTTTTTCAGCCAAGAGGGAGGGGTGCTGGATATTGTCCACCTCCTGCCGTCTTTTCACTTCCTGTCACACAGGAATAGGTGGAAACCCACTGTTACCAGGACGCTTCAAAGCACCTATAAATTTCCATATTTCCCATCCTGACACAAAAACAAGTGATATTATTTACAAAAAAATAGAGGATAAAAAAGAAAGAGAATTTGGTGTGTGCTGTGTGAAATAAGATGAGGAATTAGCAAATGAATGCTACAGTGGCCCTCTGCATGTTACCTGCACTGTGACAATTTGTTATCTTTGGCTAAACAGCTGTGTGTTGGGCAACCCCCCCACCCCCCACGCTCCCTTAAAAAAGGGATCCAAAATTAACTTCTGGCCAAACATGCCGAATGGCAAATGGATTGGGAAAATTCATGGGCCGTAACTATATCGTCCAGCCATTAAACTGTATTGCATTTTAATTTGAATTTTTTTTTTGTTTCATATATATATATATATATATATATATATATATATTAAAGATGAGAATCCTTTTTACCCTCTATATTTACACCAGATGTGTCTAGTGGGTGGTTTGTATGCGTTTGAATTGCATTGTTAACTTGTCAGACGATCAGTGTCACAACTGAATTTAAAACAATTACGTTGTTTCTAACAGAAACTTACAGAGTTGCGTTGCTCAGTTTTGTGGCCTGCTTAAATGCACAGTCACATGTTGACATTCAAAGATCGTTTTGGTTTATTGCCTTGCTAACTGCTGTTAGTAAAATTCCCTTTAAACTCCTAGATTTTCACACTCTTTCTGCAGTCGGTGTGGAACAGAGAATGATTTACCATCTGTTTTTGCCACTTGTATCAACACGTAAACATCAACAGTCTCGTTTTCAGCATGTGCGCCAGTCTCCTTTACTCAAGTAGAGTAATTGGAGAGGTTACGTTACGCAATTTAAGATTTAACGTAAAGTCACGCATGTCAAGTACATGAAATGAATGCGTCTTCACGAGCATATTTACACATGTTCGTTTTATCTGTAAAAACACAAGTGCCAGGAGAGATTAAGAGGCGGCGAATGTGAACCCACACACTGCCGAACCCCTGCGATCTGCCAGGAGCTTACCAGGGGAAAACAACATCTGACTCCTCTCTGTAAAACCACTGTTGATGCGCTAAGTCTGTGATAAACAGGAAAACTGTTCCGTTTCGGTGCATTTTGAGGTAAATTATACATGAAAGCTGAGAGGCTATACTGTGCAACATGAAACAGCATTTTACTGTAGTTCTTTTTAAGTTTTATTTTTGGAGATTTTTGCTTTTATTGTGATAGTATAAACGAGGGGGACTGGAAAGGGAAAACTCCACGGGCTGGGACTCCAACTCACATTTCCCAAAGCGCAATGGCACTACATATCTGTGCTGCCCACGAGGCTATCGGCACCAACATTTTAGCTATGTTTCCATCAAAAGTTGGGAATTTAACTTTTGCCCAAAATTGTAATATTACATAAAACATTTGAGGAATAAAGCACCATTTCCATCTCGTGTGTTCAACAAAATTGTCACTTCCTGGGAAATTGGTGCAAAATATATGTAATAAAAATGGAAGTTGTTGTAGTCAGGGAAGCCACTTTTTTATACTTACATTTTTAGTCTATTTTTTTCTGACTTCAGAAGACTTAATATATATTGCACAAGTCATATGAACTACTTTCTAAATACTTTTGTTTTTCTTTTGTGTCCTTTTTGAAGTTTAATAGCTTTAGTTCTTTGTAAATTTCACAGTCTTCAAAATTCAACAGAAGAAAGCCGTACGGGTGTAAAAACGATATGAGGGTCGGTAAATGAACTAAATAAACCAATGCACAGCTTGAAAGGTGCCTTTCACTGTTCTCTGACATGAAAACATAATGCGTTACGTTTGAAACACGTCCACAGTGTTCAAAATGTGTCCCTTCTTATCCCACCTTCTTTCTTTCATAAGTCCTTTACTTTCATTCCGGAATGTGCATGAAAAGCATCTTCAGTGAAGTTCAGATCTCCAGAACGTATACTCGCATGCGTCCTCAGGGCCACTCTGAGTTTTAATGGGGTCCACGCTTGGATCTTTAATTAATGCACGCAGGTAATAGATGCCATCTGGGGACCCTCTTGGCAACTAATCACATACACAGAGATTCTCGTTCAGTGCCAGATGCGGTGTCTTCTCTCCCTCTAACCTAATTACCCTTTCTTTTACAAACAAAGCAATGCACATAGCATTTATTTCCTCCAAAACATCCACTCTCAGTGTCAGATCCAAAATTGAGATCATAGTAATTATAAAGAAATCGATGCATTTTACATTACGCTTCTTTTTTTAAAAAAATTATTTTGTTGCCGTGAGTCTTGTTGCGAAGGTTCCGTGAACTATATCTGTTTTAATTTTGGTTTGCCATCTCGTGGGTTTGGGGTCAAAAGGCATCTGGGGGTGGGGGGTGGTGGGGTGAGCCGAAGGAATTGTTCTTGCTTGTTCACTCATCTAGTCTAGGATGTTAATGAATCCTTATTGAACCTCTGATTTAAAAAAAAAAGCAATAAAAGAGGGAGTATTTACAACAGCAGCTGGTTTGTTCTGGTAGGACGCCAGGGGAAAAACCAATGCTTAAAATGCAAATAATTAAATTAAGTTGTTTTTAATGTTTATATCTAAAATCAAAATTAAAGAGACCCTGCAAAAAGAAAGTGTGCCATTGATTTGCACAGCAAATGAAGTTACAGAAGCTTCTGATGTATTTTATATAAATTGATAATATGAATAGTGTATGTGAAATTGTTTTTGTTACTTAATTTTGTAATGTAATAATTATAAGATGATTGATTTAATATTTTTTATAATTAAATAAAACAATAAACATAACTGTTTTTTATTTTATTTATTTAAAATCATTTATTTTGTTTATTATTTTATTTAATTATAAAAATATTAATTTAATCATTTTATAATTATTACATTAAAAAATTAAGTTACAAAAATAGGGATTTAAATAATTATTAAATAATAACAATATAATTATTTAAATAATGGTATGAAATATTATTCAATTAAATTATTTAATAATAATTAAAATGACTAAAAATACTACTATCATTATTATCATTACTTGATACACTTTTGGGCCGCCACAAGACTGAAGAAAAACCAGTGATTTTAAATGTTATTAGCCATCATGGGACTAAACTTTGAGGCAACAACTCATATGGCCATCCCCAAATGCAACATAAATAAATAAAGAAATGCATGCAAATGTATCTTATCTAAATGAACTGTTCATGAAACAGCTTTAGCTCAATGATTGAGTAAGAACTGTATTGTTTTGTGTTGGCACGGTATTTTTAATTTCACATTTTTGTTCTTGGTTGCTCAAGATGCTTTTAAAGATATGTCTAAGCCCTAGGATAAAGCAAAGCACAGAGAAGTTCAAAGAAATTTCCTCAAGAAACAAATATTTTGATTGTTGACAATATTTGTACATTCACAGGGCGTGAAATTGATTTATAGAAGTGACAAATCTCGGGGGGGGACTTAGATTTGTTGCGATGCTCCGTGGTGACTGCTCTCCCACTCCACTGGTTATATCCTCCTGGATGGTTCTGCTTTAATCGGGTTTGCATGATAAAATAAAACACCTTTTTTTAGCTCCAGGTCTTGGATCTCTGCATGTGCATGTAGGGATCTACACGTTAACCAATCAACCAATGACATTGAGCGTCGGTTTCACACTGCATTGTGTCATAATCCGTTTATGTTTTCTTCCATTCAGAAATTCATTCATTCAGCATAATCCATTTGTCTGCTCTCTTGCCTTCAGATAAACAGCCGTGGGCCTTGGAAAACTCGTCTTTGTGTTACACAGCCAAGAGTTTAAACCCTCGAGCCGTTCCGACTCCTCCATCTGGGAATGGGGCTGATCTTCAGCGCTTAACTCTGCATCACAAGTTCACGGCAATTGGTTTTTGCGTCTACGTTCTCGAAGGCTGCCCTCAGATGGCATTGTTTGGACTTCATATCCCGAGCTTTGCGAGCCCTGGCACCCTTCCTGGCTCGGCGGGTGGCGGTAACAAAGCGTTGACTTGGAAACGACCCCTTTGGCAAGTGTTTGCTGGGCTTGCTAGCTTCCTTGTTTTTTGGCCAGACAATACACCACAGCCACATTAAACACTTATGGAGCACTGCAAAAGCACCAGGACTGACTCGGGTCAACAAATACATCGCTCAGGAACAGCAGAATAAAAGCTAGATGGATATTATGTAATGTTGGTATTGTAATTTTACAATGAAATATATATATATATATATATATATATATATATATATATATATATATATATATATATATATATACTGTACAGTTGTGTTTACAACATATTTTTAATTTTGTTTGATATTTTTATTTAATAAAAATAATCATTATTATTATTTTATAGTTATATTGAATTGGTCAAAGACAGTGGGGATGTAGCCTATGAAAACTCAACTGGAAAGAA
This sequence comes from Opsariichthys bidens, assembly GCA_037194245.1. Classification (NCBI taxonomy): domain Eukaryota; kingdom Metazoa; phylum Chordata; class Actinopteri; order Cypriniformes; family Xenocyprididae; genus Opsariichthys; species Opsariichthys bidens. The sequence continues at coordinate 16,315,474 of CM074290.1, read as the reverse complement.
AAGTATTTTGCAATGCTATAAAAAAAACTGGTGTAGGATTTAGAGGCGTTTACACAACACAATTTTCTGCCGTGCCCTGCACATGACATGAAAAAAATAAATAAATGAATCGTGCGCACGTTTTAATAAATGAAATGAGGGAATGAAATAGTACATCGTGTGCACTTTTTTTTTTTTTCCTGCATGTCATGTCCGGGGCTCCGTAATCTTCCAGAATTTTGTTTAGGCCTTAATTTACAGGACGGTATTTTGGGGCCTTAAAATGCAAACTTTTGAAAACGGGTTTTAAAGTGCAGGTTTTTGAATACAATACCGTTATTGTCTCTGTATAGTCAACAAAAAATGCAAATTTGTGGAAACTGCGCAGCGTATTATACGTTGAGTCTATATGTGCGTAGAGTTTCTTTAAAAAGTGACACCGCCAACTACTGACCTTACATGAATAATACAGCGTTTTTTCACGGATACATGTGAACGGGGATCGTTTTGACAACTTTGCCGTCTGTACTCAAAAAAACATTTGCGTTTTTTAACTACATAATTGTCTTGTAAACATCCTCTAACTTTAAGACAATTTTCACTCAGTGAATTTCACGAATAATTACAAAGAATTGACAAGTAACTCATTGGGCCCTATTTTAACGATCTAAGCGCATGGTCATGGGATGTGTCCTAATCCACTTTTGACGGGAAAAAGTGGCCCTAAAGGGTTGCAGCTAGTGTCTTAATGAGTCATGGGTATGTTTTGGGTGTAATGTGCAATAAATCAATCAGAGTGTTATCTCCCATTCCCTTTAAAAGCCAGGTGCGCTTGCTCCATGGCGGATTGCTATTTACATGGTGGAATATAGACACCCTCAACCTGACGAGTCAGTTTAAATACATGTATGTATTGCCACAAAATCAAATAAATAGCCAGTTTCATTCATAATTTCTGCAAATAGGTAATTCTGATACATGCAATCTATGATGACATGTAGGCATTTTTATCATCATGTACATAAATAATAATCTTTAATCTTTTATTTTTAATATTTAGCATGTTTGTGTGCCGCTCTGTGTCCCATCTATGTGTGTAACAAGCAGAGTGTAGGAGCATTGTGCACCTGCCCGTAGGTGCATATTACTAACAAAAAAAATACTGCGGCATTGACTTTAGGCCAGGTTTTTGTTGGTCAATTGTGCAGTCATTTTCAGTTGCCTCAAAATGGCAACATGCCAACAACCCACTGACTCTAGAATATTTCATTCTTTACAAATATAGAAATATACATTCAGTAGCTAATTATTATTTTTTAGATTTTACATCATAAAAAAATATTGCAATGCTAGTTTTTTCACCCATACTGTGCAGCCCAAACTGCATGTAAAATGGCCTCGGATTACGAGGTTTTAAACGGTCCCGCTGAAAACACGAACATACGGCCAAGCTGTCATCAAGGGTGCTGCTGATAAAGCCCGTGCAGTGTGAAGACATTGTGGCTCGGGGCAAATCCTGGCCTGCTGAAAGTGTCCTAATCTGTTCCCAGAGAGCCTATCGCCATCCCTATTAGAGAGGGAACAAATGTTTGGAGACAGACATTGTATCTGCTTGGCCGGTCAGAGGAGTGGCTCTTGCCAGGAGTGTTCTTGTGTGACACAAGCCGACAGCGTTATCAGTCCAGGTGCGTGTCCAAGGTAGGCAACCACAGCATGCAAATTTCAGAAACAAGCTGCCGCCCACTCAGCAAGGCAGAGGACGGCTGTAGTGCCGGCTAACTGTGTATAAAGGGCACAAAGCTCAGGCAAAGGCCTGGCATTGTGACAAGAGTTGTTCTGTGTTGGATACTAGCATAATATGTGCTGTTGTGCACAGTATGCTAATTTTCTGGGTGTATAATACCTAATATGCAAAGATAAGCTATTATATTTGCCAAAATGAACAGCAACTCCCTGTGTGGGAAAAGTTCTTCCACATTGCAATGCGCTCTTGACCTTCCATTTCCAGTGTGATGAATGAAATACATGTATTTACTGCACTTGTTATATTGAACATTTTAGATAAAAATTTTGTATAAATACGTTGATTTGATTAATTGACTGTACACTACATTGTGTTCAGTAAACTATTCCATTCTAAACATAGACAATCCCCATGTCCAAACATGCCTAGTATATACTCGACTAGATGGTGTTCATGAAATAGTTCCCCATATTTGAGTTTGGATTGTATTCATACTATATGCTTTTGTACTTGTAGACTGTAGAACATTCAGACAACAGAACATTCCAGAAACCAACTTGAAGAACTAGAAGTTCAAGTACATACTGTAGCTATCCAGTAGAAAGGTGACCACAATTGTGATTGATAGTGTTTTTGTGGCCATTTCTTCAGCAATAAATCATCGATACACTTTGGAACGAACTTAAGAGCATTTGTTGGAGAATAGACTACAAAAACTGATTACATTTATAAAAAGAACAGAACAGTCATTTTAGTGTCATTTGATCAAAACAGCATTTTCCATTATCACTTAAATGTCAGCTTTTATAAAACTAACCATCACACACCTGTGTTTGACACATGGTAATTCCTCAGCGTTTGCATATTTTTGAATCACTGAATACTAAATTCAATCAAACGTTTGAAGGTAATGATGTTACAGCTGACCTAATTTAAGAAAAGAGCTTGGGGAGAGGCGTTGCAAACTATCCTATAATATCTAGTCTCGGCAAACTGTGTGGACTCCGAAGCAGATTTCGTTGGCCAAGGACCGCCCAGAGGCCTGACATGTAAAGCAACCAATCACAGTTCTTTTTGTTGAGCATCATGTTTAGGAGCATGACCATGTAACATTGATGTCCCTGTAATAACAGACCAACCTGTAAATCTCTTACGTTACATACAGTACATCCAGCATTTAGTTGATCCTGACAAGTTGTAAACACAACGGTTTTCTTCTTCCATGAGGGGGTGTGGCATCATGACAGGTTTGTTTCTAAACAGCTGAGTGATTAAACTTTGTATATAAACTACAAAAATCGCAAAGGTGACGTCGTGTACGTGTATAACGTGTTCAGTTTATAGGCACGTAGTGTTTCTTTACAAAATGACATAGCCAACTACTGGCCTTGCATGAATAATACAGTGATTTTAGTCATTTTCACAGATCCATATGAACAGGGATCATTTTAAAAACGTTAAAAGAACTTTTTTTTTAGTAACGTTACAGCGTTGTCGTGTAAATGTACCCTTATATATCCCTTTTTTGTGGTACTAGCTGAATATTTACAAATTGGTTAGATTAAATAGGGATTTAATGATTTTGGTGCACAGTCTTCAGTGTCAAATGATCCTTCTGAAATCATACATAATATGCTGATTTGCTGCTCAAGAGATGTTGAAAAACGTAATATTTTTTGTGGAACATAATATGTTGCTATAGTGAATAGAAAGTTCTACAGAATAGCATTTATTTGAAATAAACCCTTGCAACATGGTAAATGTTGGTGATTAAAAGTAAGATTTTAAGAAAAAAAAAATCTTACTTAACACAAATTGTGTTCCCATTGTGACATTTTATCTGTAATGAAGCTCACCAACCAAAGCATTAAAACACAGGACATGTTTGACCGTGGACAGGGGTGACACACTTTTAGTGAGTTTCATCTTTTTTGGAGCTTTAATGGGTGAAAATGGAAGGGTGATATCTGGAGCTAATAGCCTGAGGTCGAGCTCTTCTGCGTGACAGATATACTACAACAGTGGGACACATGGACGTTCTGGAGAAGCTCTCTGCCAAACTTTAATTATATCTGCTGACACGAAATGACAAAGTGTAGTTCACTCATCTCCTCGGGCTCAAGGAAGATGAAGCAAGCGGGTAGAATGACACTTGTGTATATTATTTTCCCGTCTTTTACAACGCATACCCTCTAGCTACTGTAAGTATCCATGTGGCACTATTTAGCATTTATGTTGTGCCAAGGTCATCACGCTTCGCTAATAGTCATTTACTGTTACCCCGAGGCGGGAGTTTGTGTGCAGAGTGGTTAATTTACACAGATGAATGTCTAAAGCCACCTGTTTTCAATGACCTGCTTTAAGATTGTGTTTCTTGGGGTTTTTTACTCAACAATTCCCCTATCACCCACTCAAATTCCACTTTGAACAAAATATCGTGTGTGGTATGAACACAGGTGCTTTTGGGGGTAAAATGTGTTTAAAAAGTACTTTTGGTGGGAACTGCTTAATACATGGTTGGCTAATATTCTATATAATAGTGCTATTTTTAACCATTTCCCCTGTCTCCATTTTTGAACATTGTTGAACATTTTCACAAAATTTTCATGGCTCCCTGAATATTTTATTGTATGAATATCTGAACATGTAATATATCACAAGAAATAACATAGTCTCTCTGAATCAAAAATTCTTTATCCTAGCTTCATGCATTCTTTTTTTTTTTTTTTTTTGTCGACCCTTGAATGTGAGTAAGTTTCATTTAAAAAAACAACACTGTGAACAAAAAGCTGAGAAAATCATGTTTTTATCAAAGACTAACCTGATTTATACGCTTTGTAATATTTGATGATTACGATTGCTTACATGTGCATAAGCAATGCTTCTATCGCTTGCTTCTGCTTCTTTGCTTGTTTTTCGATGTGGAGATTCGATGTGGGTACTTTTTAAGAAGAGGCGTAATAGCGCCCCCTTAAGTATAAAAGTGAAAGAATGGATTGCCGGAAAATTCAGTCAATGCGTCTTGAATGATTAATTTTAGAGATAATCTTAGGGTATATAAATTAGAAATTTAATTATTGAATTAAAATGTCTAATATTAATTATAAAATTATAATTTATATTGCATAAACTACCATTCAAAATGTTGGGCTCAGTAAGATTTGGTCATAGAAAAATAGATCACAGTTTCTTTTTTTGTGGAAAAAGTGTGTATAATAATGCTTTAGGAGGACTGTGTAACCATCTGCTGGTTAAAGTCTACAAGGGTGGCTAGGTCAATGGAAACGATCAATTTAGCCACTCTGACCTGTATTTTATATAAACAGTTGAAAAATGAAGAAAGGTAGTCATTAGCGGCTAGGATCAGGAGGCCCCATGGTAGGCATGGAGCCACTCTAATTAAAATCCTGTAGGGCTGTGTTTATCTTAGATTAGCTTAAAGCTAACTCAGAGTCCGACTCTTTGTTTAAATCCATTCCCTAGTCTTAAAAGCCTGGTAAAAATAAGCCTTTTCCTTTGGGCCCGCTAACAAGTATACAAATGGAGTACCCCACCTCATGCAATCCTCAAACGCACACACTTTTTCCTCTCTAGGCGGGTTTGTTTGCTGTGCTTGATGGTAATGGATTACATGGGTGCTATAAGCCCTCCTTCCTGTGAGGGCCTTTTTACACCAGACCGCTGATGGCGTTCAAAGCATTATACGATGCCAGGGAACGCTAGCCTCGCACGCGGTGATGCCCGTTTGAACATGGCTAACCGCTGCGAGTCCTCACTGGGCTGGCGCTCTGCAAAATTGAGATATTACTGTACGGACGGCATTACTTGACTCCTCAAACATCGTCTAGTCAGTTTTATCCGAATAACAAGCGAGTTTAGAATGCTTAACGCTAGTTTAGATTAGTATTGAACTTACAGTGCGTTAAAGTCAACATGATATGATGGCATTCAAAGCTTTTTTTGCTTTTGTAATGTGACATTTGTGAAAGTTGTTTATTTATTTTTAATATATTCTATATATATTTTAGATATTATATATTGTAGTATGTATATAAATAACAAAATTGATTATTCAATTAAAATTCATAAACATTTTTATTAAATTATAACCACTTGTATTGCATATTACAATTCAAAAGTTTGGGCTCAGTAACATTTTTAATGTTTTTGGAAGAGGTATTTTATAACTGCTTACCTGATTACAATGTAGTAAAACAGCTATATTGTCGAAATAATATTATAATTTAAAATAATGTTTTCTATTTTAATATATTCTAAAATGTAACTTATTCGTGTGAATTTTCAGCATCATTACTTCAGTGTCACATGATCCTTCAGAAATCATTCTAAAGTTTTTTAATAAATATAAAGTTAAAAACTGATTGCCTTTTTCTTGGTCTGCTGGTCTTTAAACACCACATTTCCGCCTGTGTAGCAGCAGCCAGTTGATGGTGTTTCCGCAATTAGGTATTTGGAGCGCAGTTGGCATAACAACTGTAGCTCCGAGTTACCTGCTGTGCTTCCCAGCAGTGGTAAATCTGACTGTAATAGACCTGCTTGGTGATTGTCACAATTTGTATTTGACTGCCACACTTACGTCGAGTCCATATATGGTCTAGATCGGAGCAGGAGGAAGGAGAATCTGGGATAGCAGCCAGAGCCCGTTCTTTTCTCATCGGGGGGGTCAAGGTGAGCCTCCAATGCCAGGTATGCACTGATGGGATCTGGCAGAGCAACCATAATGCCACTGTGCTAATGCCCCTGGCAGCATCTGTCCAAGAGAGGGAGAAGAGGAGGAGGAAATGGAGAAAATGAGACGAGGAAAAACACAACGCTTGTTGCCTGAATACGACCTTGGACGTGTCCATCATTCATAAGACAGGCTGTTGGATCAGCAGGTGGACGGAGGTAAAGAAAACACAAAATAATGAATACCCAATCAAGGCCTTTCTCGCTGTCATGTTCTCTGCAGGAAGTTCAGCTCAATATGCTAAGCTTTGCTTTAAATAGGATTCCTGTGAAAAAGGTCCTAAGGTTAGACAGGCGAGATCAACATTATTGATTGGGATTTTAAGTGTTCGGGCCATAAAATCTTGAATGCAGCCATATTGAAAACTGATTGAAAAAACACACTTGGAATTCTATACATCAACTTTGGACACCTTTGACTTCGTATATACATTGTTTTCAATTTGTTAGGGATATTATAATCCCTAACGATTCAGCACAGCATTGGCCTTGAACGCTTCCACAGTCCACGTCGCGGGAGTCGTCTCAGGTGGATCTTTGCACCAATACGACACATCGTCAGTTGTGTACCACCGCATTTTATCACAACACAACCTCAGGCTCACCACAGGGTGTGTGTCACATGGTGACTATATTGGTAGTTTGCCCACCCACACTGTCTGCTTTTGTTTCAGCCACAGCCAGTGACTACTTCCTTCAGCGTTAATGGAAAGCTCTTTAATTACTTTCCGCTGGGCCTTGCCTCTAATACCCACTTCCTTCAGCAGCCTTATGGTGGAACTGTCAACAAAGCCCCTGCAGCCCACCTCCCTGGACACACCTTCACCTTCCAGTGCCGCTTCTCTGTTTCAAAGAAACAGAGCCATCGAGGCATGGACTCCAATAGACCCCTGAAGGTGTGCTGTGGTATCTGGCACCAAGATGTTAGCAGGAAGGTCCTTTAAGTCCTGTAAGTTGCGAGGTGGGGCCGTGATTCATCCGACCAGGCTATCTTCTTGCATTGCTCCATGATCTAGTTCTGATGCTCAGGTGCCCACTATTGGCAGTTTCGGTGGTGGACATGGCTCAGCATGGACATCCTGACTGGTCTATACAGCCCCATACGCTACAAACTGATGCATTCTGACAACTTTCAATCAGAACCAGCATTAACTTCTTTAGCAATTTAAGCTACAGTAACTCGTCTGTTGGATCGGACCACATGGGCCAGCTTTCGCTCCCCACATGCATCAATGAGTTTTAGCTGCCCATGACCCTGTCGCTGGTTCAACACTATTCCTTCCTTGGACCATTTGATAGATACTGAGAACACCCCACAAGAGCAGTAGGTTTGGAGATGCTAGATCCAGTCGTCTAGCCATCACAATTTGGCCCTTGTCAAACTCACTCAAATCCTTACGCTCTCCCATTTTTCCTGCTTCTAACACATCAACTTTGAGGACAAGATGTTCACTTGCTGCTTAATATATCCCACCCACTAACAGGTGCTGTGATGAAGAGCTATATATATCCTAAATACTATTTTTTATACTTTTGCACAATTTAAAAAAATTACAGCTTGACTGTAAAAGATGTACAAAAACATTAACATATTTCAAATAAATACTTTTCACACAAAAACTGAAATGGCTCACTCTTTATTTAGATTATCATATAGTTTTAAACGTTTATGGTGGATTTTCATCGTCTTAAAGAACATGGCAAGGTTAAAAGGGTACAATACAAGAGCATTTGAACAGTGCGTGATTTTGGTATAACAAGTGGAAATCTATTTAAAAAGTTGAAATTAGTTTGAATAAAATCAAACCCCCTGTGACACACAGTAAAAGTGCTTTAAATTAGCATACATTCAAAAACAGTTTGATTGACAGGCGATCTGACCAATCATAACCCTGAATCCACCATTTTATCCCACAAAGCAGTCAGGGGAGTTAGTAGATTAACGTTGGTGAACTTGAACTTGAAAAATTGTGTGTACTCACGTCTTTCCGAGCTTGAAACAACATTCCTTCTGATGTTCATTCATGTTTATTTGATGCTATAAATGAACTAGTATGAAGAGATGATCGGTTCACGAGCTGCTTGAAGGAGCTACAGCGATCTGTCACAACACATTAAAGAGACACTATACGCTATTTACTGTTTAAACTTCTTTAAAAAAACTGTTTCATATCAAAAGGAGCCTGTTCTGTCTTGCTCCACAATGTATTTTTCACTGCGTGAATGTGTGGCGTGAGAGCACATCGTGTGTCGGGCATAGCAACAGTAACCAAGGGGGCAGGTCTTTGCGAAGGGTCAATTCACCCCAAAATTTTGTCATCACTTACTCTCAAGTTGTTCTAAACCTGAATGAGTTTCTTTCTTCTGTTGAACACAACCAAAGATATTTTAAAGAATGTTGGTAATCAAACAGCCATTGACTTCCATAGTAGCATAAAAATACTGTGGACGTCAATGGCTGTTTGATTACCAACATTCTATAAAATATCTTTTATGTTCAACAACATGAGGGCGAGTAAATGATGTCAAAATTTTCATTTTTGGGTGAACTAACCCTTTAATGCATAAATTCGCATTGCTTGGCAACAGTAAATTGGAAAATGTTAGGCTAAATGAACTTTATTGTGATTTAAATATTCTTTTTCATCTTACATGCTGCCATATCAAGAACATTAACTTCCGCTGTGCTTCAATGCAAGAACGTGTCTCGTGTTTCACGTTGTGCCAATCAACACCTTCTCCTAACGCATGTCTTCTGATGGTTTATTGATTTAATAAAAACTTGTATTCTATTCTATTTTAAGGGAAACCGTTTTGTTCACATGTAAATTGAGAACAAATAGAAAGATCAACAGCGCACGCATGCAATTTATTAGCATTTCAAACATTTGAGCAAAATGGGGATTTGGATGAAACCCACTCGTAGAGCGATGTCAATAAGTGTGGCGGCGGGGGGAGAAAGAGGGGAGGAACGGACAGGGAAATTTTCAGGACACCCACGCCGCCGGTCTTTCTGAGCCGAGCTGTCAAAAAAAGGATTACCAGAATGAGCAAAAAAGCCTACAATAGGCAGAAGCTTATGTACTTTAGCGGCCAGGATTTCATTTTTAATCCACTGTAAATTCGAGGAAAAAACGACGTAAATCAGAGGAAGGCTGGTACGTTTTGAGGTGGAGGGCGAGGGAAAAGAGCGAGATGGAGAACTCGTTAAATGTTAATGATAGACTGAAGATAGGGAAACAGCGCACCTGTAAATCTACAATGCCTCGTCACCTGTCCGCATTGAACCTGGCGAAATGAGTTGAATACTTGCGTTTCAGATTAGCATTTGGATTCGGATCCCATTCAGACACACAGACTCCCGTGCAGAGTCACAGTCTACAGTCACTAATTATATGCAAATGACTGCTCTAGGGGAAAGAGATGTTAGAAACATAATTGTGGGGGCTGAGACTGAGAGACTCTGTAAAATAATTGCTGTGGAGGTCAAGGCGATTATCATCTCGCGGAGATGTTATTTTTCTTGTTCCTCAGGTGGGTTCTCTTCAGCAGATGTTTGTGAATGTCCTCCTCTTCACCTTTTGCCTCTCGCTCCATCTCTCAGCGAGTTTCCCGCGGTTTGCTTCGGCGCGAGAATTTGAGGAGCCGTATGGAGGGTTCTCCGGTTATTCTTTTGACTGTTCATGCACACAGAACAGACAGTCCACTAAATCTTTTTTTTTTTTTTTAGGAGTGAAATCACCAAAGAACGCATTACAAGTAACTTGAGTTATGTAATCAGATTACTTTTTCAAGTAACTAGTAAAGTAATGCATTATTTTTAAATTTACAACAAAATATCGGAGTAGCTTTTTCAAATAATTAACGCAAGTGTTTTCCCATTTATTGGCTGACATCTCTCCTGTCCTCATGTTGAGAGAAATCAGTGCAGATGCGTTGTGTGAACACGATGGTTATATAGTTATAGTTCTAGACTATATGAGCATGCATTTAGTATTCAGTATTCCTCACAATGAATAAAAACGGTGAACTGCAAACTCAGAATTTTATGCAAACCTGTAAAATTGAAATGTTACACAAATATACTTTATGTATTTAATCTTTATTAACCAACGTCTTTGCTGCTGACCTTAGATGATACAATTCAACCGTATTAATAAGTAAATATAACTTTATAATAGCCACATGTGTTTAATTTTTTTATTTATTGCTGAAATAAGTGTTGAACTTTCTCTTCCTGTATCTTATTCTTCTTCAATCCAGAATGGCAGCACAGCTGAAAGGTTTGTTTGAGCAGCACCCTCTACTCTACAGTACTTATTCATTTCACTTTTAGTGTGAAAGGGCCTTTATATTTGCCAAAAATTAAATTAATTCTTGTTATTAAAAATCGAACAAGGAAGCCAAGCCTAGGTGGGAAAAAGTAATGCAAAAGTAACATAACACATTACTTTCCATAAAAAGTAACTAACACAATTAGTTACTTTTTTAGGGAGTAACTTAATATTGCAATGCATTACAATCCATTTTAAAAGTAACTTTCCCCAACACTGTCTGTTTTGCAAGCTCTGGCCATCCACTATTCAGTTTTACCAGTGCTCAATGCATTCAATTAGATTTCAATTAATTGAGGCTATTATTTTCAGCACAGTTAAATGCAGTTTAATATGCACTTTGACATACTAGAGCAGGACCGTTGTCACCTAAAGTGCAATTTCAGTTATGTTTTTGATTTATTTAAATAATGCATTGTTTAGTGATAAGCAACAAAACTTTACCATAAAACTGTATTCATTTTAATTAAGGACTGTTGGTGTTTGAGTAACTTCGACTACAGTAGAAGACCTTTTTTTTTTACCCAGCTCTATGTTCACACTGCTCAGTGATGACATTTTTACTGGTTCAGAATGTAGCTTAGATGCACAGTGACAGGTTGCCATATCTTCAATAAATCACCTGCTTTCGGCCTACCGCTGATAACTGATAACTGCTCTTAGTTCCCATTCACTGTCTTTTGATACAGTAAAGACATTTCTTCTGCACACCACCTGCTCTGGAAGCATTAGTTTTATTGTTTTCCATCGCCAGCGTAAAGCAACACATATAAGAATGACTTTCCAGGCGAAATGTGGCATTTAATGTGCTCTCCCGTTTGATAACATCTACTCAGCTGGGCTTAATAGAACTCAGACTGAGAGCTAACAAACAAACAAGTCCTGTGCAAACAAAATCTACGTGCTTTGCACAGAAATTTACATCAAGCATTAACTTCAAAAGGCCTGCAATGAACTTTTCAACAAATTCTTAACATAAAACATCCATTGTTTAGTATTTTATTATCAAAGCCAGAAACATTACAATAAATTTCACTCAAAAAGATTCTGTTATTATTTACTCACCCTCATGACAGTACAAATCTACAACTTCTTTGTGTGAAATCCAACACATGCTTTTTGAAGCTCCATTTACTTTACGTACAATGACAGTGAATGTGTGTAAAGCAACACATAAAATGTGAGTCATAGAAACAACAGGAAAATCTGATGTCATATAGTTTTTTTTTTTAATTTTATAAACCATCTCATATTAATGGTACAACGAAATGTTGCCTTGGCAATGAACTGAAATAACTTTGTGGTGAAAAACTAAAATGATCAACTAAATAAAAACTAAAAGTGAAATAAATATAAATTAAACCCAAATAGCAATAAAAAAACGAATAAAATGACAATTCACAGAAAACATCTTAATTATGCATAAAAAATAAGATACTAGATACTTAAGATACTAAATACGTATGTGCATGACGTCACTGTTTTCACAGATTCGCATTTTTGCAGTTTACATGGAAATGACAACGGTAGCGTTTTCACTCTGAAAACCGTTTTCAAAAGTTTGCATTTGTAAATGAACAGTCAAAACGTAGAGCTGCACGATTAATCGTAAAAAGATTGCGATCTCGATCCAAGCACCCAGGTGATCTTATTTTATTAATGACAACTATTAGCCCGAGTCTTTAAAACCTTTGACAAAATCATACCAGACGTTCAAATGTGTGTTCATGCTGCCAGCCGGAGAGAGCAGTTTTGAATCAGTTATTTCTGTGTTAAATATTCAAATTATCACAGAAGCTCTGAGATATAAGTTTTAAGTTAGTATATAAACACTGATGTCTACGGTAGCGATCAAAACCGGTAGCAAACTACCGTTTGAAGCGAACTTGGCGCGTCAAATAATGGTTGTATCAATTACATCTTATTCCACTAGGTGGCGACCTGATGAATCAATTTTAAATAATTCATTTGAACATTTTCGAGCAATTAGATTCCAGCAATTTATATTTTTATTATCTATCAAATTGATCCAGCTCTTTATTTTGTTTTATTTGGCAACCACCGTGATAGTAATAAATGGCCTATATTTTAATAAACAACTATTGATCAGTAAATGTCAGCCATGCTCGCCGATTGCGAGTAAAAAGTTTTTGTTCGCAGAGTTCATTCAGACAGGTTTTTTTTTACCCTTGTACATCTTGTACTTCTGGATTTGTGAGAGATTCATTTTGATGCCGGCACTGTGGAAACTTGATACTGTATAGAAGCATTTAGACCCATTTTGCTTCTTTTATGCTTCATCCTGTTTTTCGTCTCGTCAAAGATTTGGGCGATGACACCTTAGGAGAGATATTTAGGATGTGGCGAGAGTGTTTTTGAAGGGCTTTTACGCTGAGCGGGAAGATGTGTGCAATTATGTGGAAATAACAGAAAAAAGCTCAAATAAAACGAACGTGCACTGATACGTGCATATCTGAGATTGGTCTACAGACAATTAAAGGCTCTCAAGGAAGTAGCTCTTCTCTGAGAACGGTCATGATAGAAGCCATTAATGCCTGAAACTGAATCTCTAAAAATACACTGGACCAATCACAAAAAACACATTATTTTGAAGATTGTTCTTGTAGCACCTTGCAAGGCTTTTTTGAAATGCACAAACACTATATATATATATATATATATATATATATATATATATATATATATTTACATAAATGTATAGATATGTAAATAAGTAAACTCATAGTAACTAATTTAGTATGTTAAATATGATTGTTTAATGTGTATATAATATATGGTTTTGGTTTACATTTTCAGCTTATTTTTTCCCACTAGAAAATATAATTTATATTGGTGCATCCCTCCCTCATGAATTCAAAAAAAATGGTGTGGAATTTACTTTAAAACAGTTTTCCCGGTAACACTTTATTTTACACATTACTACATGTACATGTAACAGTAAATTACGCATAATTATAAGTAACTAACCCTAAACCAAACGCTCACCTTAACTGTAACTTCATAGTAAGTACATGTAGATAATTAATAGTACTCAGTACTTATTGGAGTAATTACAATGTAACTACGGCACTATAAAATAAAGTAACCGTTTTCCCTCAGAAGTCAGAAATTGATAGTAAATTTCACAAATAATTACAGAGAAACAGCATTGAACAATCCATTTTTAAGTGCTTAAATAGTATAAAAAAATATTCAAATTCTGTTTTATTTGCAATTAAAAAAAAAAATCTTTATTTTTTTTTTACGGTGTTTCCCATATGTATGTTTGCAGACAGCAGCGAGATCCTATAAAAGAATAAAGAGTGATTAAAATGTGCTTCTCGCTGACTTTATATCAGCTTTAGTCACAATAGATTAATTTTACTCATTGACAATGAATCCCTTATGTCCCAGTTATTGCTGCGTAATAATTTTCAGATGGCATATGAAATGGTGCCCTCAAATTACTTAAAAGATTTAGGAGTATAAAATTAGCCAAGTAACTGCTTGTGCTGAGCTGACATGGAGTTGTAACGGTTTAAGAGGTTGTTTCGGGAGAGGTTGTCTGGGCACTTAAACAGATGCATGACAAAACAACAACTTATTGGTTTGACAGCCACTACACTTGCCGGTGGATGTGACCTCTGTCAGCTGTATTCTGACCTCTGAGCCCCAAGGTTTTCCTCGGAGAACTGCAAGAATGGTCGTTTTCTCTGCCATACTGTGACCCGGATGAGCACCGTCAGGAGAAGAGTCAGGTCTAGCGAGGTCAGAGTGACAGACAGAATAAGGATCCGGTTTCCCGCCTCTATCCCACCCTATCAGCACCCATCTGTAATGGAATCATATCTGAATTGACAGGCTTTTAGAGGAATTTTACACCCTGTGGTAAAATGGATGTCAGGAGGGTGTGAAACAGTCTGCAGCTGAATAGAAAAAAGGACAAAATGACTGTTTATCGTATGCCACAATAATATTTTGTGATATTATTTTTTGCAATTATTTAGCATTGGTGCCTTATTGATATGTATTAGTGCAGTGATTTTGGCCAAAAGCATGATACACACACATTATATATATATATATATATTTGGCCAGAATGTCGGGGTTATACCCCTACTCTTTTCTATATGTCTATATGTATGTATATATATATATATATATATATATATATATATATATGTGTGTGTGTGTGTATGTATATATGTATATATATATATATATTTATAAATAGCCCATAAAAGCAGTTCTTTCTTCATATGTTCCATTATTAATGCAAGAAGCACATCTCAGCTGGTGAGATCTCATACTGCCTCCATACAAATCTGACTCAGCCCATCTGAATTGACCCCCAAGAGCACAACATAATCACATCAGCCAATAGTATAAGAGGCCATGGGAGAGATGTTATCGATGTGAACCGAATGCATAAAATCCAGCGCAGAGTTTGATCTTTCACCTGTAATGACCAACCCGTGTTACTTCCAGCGCCAGAGCCCACTTTGGGAATCAATCCAACACCCACTCTGATCTTCCCTGACACTGGACCTGTTGGCTGAAACCTGTGTTATTGTGTAACCTTGGAGCTGTTGTCTGTGTACACGTATGGACATATAAATGGGCCTGTGTAGTATCGACATTCACAAAAATATTTTTTGCAAAATTTGCTATTTAAATTGCTTTATAAATTCACTTGCCTTGCTGTAATTTGATAATGCATTGATTTCAAGTACAAACCTGCAGGAAAGAACAATCATAAATTAATTTCTCTTTCATCATGGTGAACAAGTGGAGGCTTTACTTCAAATCAAGTATTGTCTGCTTCTCTGATCTTCTGAGAGTACCTTGGACTTTGGTTCTTGCTTGTGCATTCTTCTGCTGATGTGGCCCAAATAGTGTGTGTGTGTGTGTGTGTGTGTGTGCGCGTGCGCGAGCGCGTTTTTGTGACATATCAGGACACAAATGTGTATAATGACATGGGTATGACACTGGTATTACAACTTCAACGTGAAATATGAGGACATTTCATATGTCTCCACTTTTCAAACAGCTTTAAAAACATACTAAACAAGGTTTAATTAAAAATGTAAAAATGCAGAACATTTTCTGTGAGGGTTAAGTTTAGGGGTGGGGGGGGGGGGGGGATGTACAGCTTGTACAGTATAAAAACCATTACGCCCACGGAATGTCCTCACTTTGATTGCAAAACGAACATGAGTGTGTGTGTATGCGTTTTTGTGATTTATGAGAACACAAATTTGTAAAATGACATGGGTATCATAGAATGTACAGTTTGTACAGTATAAAAACCATTACGTCTATGGAATGTCCTCACTAAGATAGCAATACAAACGTGTGTGTGTGTGTGTTATTAATGAAAATATTGATTCAAAATAGATATTTGCAGTCATTGATATTAGATATTAGTCATTGATAATAGATATTATAGTCATTGTCTAAAAAAACTAAAAAAAGTATTTTAAAGCTCACAATAGAAGCTGGTGCTGCAATTGTTTTTTGTGTTATAAATGCAAAAGTGGCCACGTTTCATACTTTCGCTCCTGTCACGTTGGCTATTATGATGTCCATGACGTAAATAATAATCAATAAATCCACAACAGAAAACTCAGGAGATAGCTGGAGAAACCGTAAACACAGCCACTTCTAACATAGACAATACCAGACAAGGAAACACAGGAAACTGAGGGCATAAATACACAGAGGGTGATTGACTGAAAAAGAATATGTGTTAACCAAGGAGATTAACAAGGAACAAAGAAAAAGACAGAAATGAAACAAAACAGAGTAAACATGTGACATCACCCCATTTTATGGGATAGAATACTTAATACTGTTAAAAATGGGATTAAATCTAAATAATGTAGCATGCACATCAATAAAAATGACCTTTCTTCAAAAACTACATCTACAGGTGCACTGGGGCGAATTAATTCACCTGAAACGATATGTGGAGCCGAGCTGAGCGTACAGAAGGCACATCACTTAACCTGGCCTCATGCGCTCATATATTGTGCTTGTCCAGGTTCATTTCGGCTGCCATATTTATTGTGGACATACTTGTCCTGTCACAACAGCTATAGGTCACAAGGGAACTGTTACAGCATGTCGCTTGACTGGATTGACTAGCTTTTTCCCCTTGGGAGAAGGTTTGAGTAGGCTCTCGTGTGCAATAAGTGAGTCAAGGGGATGCCGAGAAGGGTATGGTGCCGTACAGTACCATCGAGACCAGCAGCCGGGTCAGCGAACTACAGCTGAGGTCTGTTAATGCAATAGGGACTTCATCTCAGTCACGGAGACCCCGGTCAAACTAACTCCAGAGTGTGCCGCACCAACCGCATGGAGCGGCTAGCAGGGCACAAATAAACTGAAGAACACTGAAGTGTGTGAGCGAGACGGCGAAAAAGCCAAAGCGATTTTTTTCTCTTGCGTACACCCGAGTCTGGCCATTTCCTCAAATATAAAAATTGTGATAAAATATGCCTGGTATTTGGAAAAACTGCTGAATGCAGACCTCCGTTTAAGTTAGAACACTTAAAAAAAGTTCAGATAATGCAAAAGGGGCCGCTTGACAATTTTGCAGAATGGAGAAAGAGGGCGCTCCGGCGGTGAAGAACATGTTTCTTCTCTTCTGACCGACGGAAATTGGTGGAATTGTACATAATGGATTTAAATATGATAAAATGCACAAAACGAAGCTGAGTGTAACTATTCCGGGAGGAAAATAGCTCAAAGGTTGCTCTTTCACAGTTTAGGAGACTGAAACGTCACCCAGAGCTTAAACAGCAACTTAAAGGTGTTTCGCACAAAATACAGTAATCTGATTCCTCATTATGAGTCTGGTTCCTTAATGGTCCATTAATGATTCTTTTAGTACGTGTTTGTACGAAGACTTCAGACGCAAAAGCCTCTAAGTGCCATCTGAAATTTTCTTCTAAAATGATCATTTTTATCAGGATCCTCTGTTTATGTTCCATTATTTGACTTTAATGGCAATGAAAAGGACCCATTAATTGGCAATAAAATGAAATGACTAAACCTAAACATAGGAGTCTGATAAAAACACTCATTTTAGAAGAAAATTTCAGATGGCACTTGAAGGCTTTTGCATCTGCAGTCTTCATACATACACACACACACACACACACACACACACACACATATATATACACACACACACACCCCTAAACCTACCCATCACAGAAAATGTTCTGCTAGTTTAGATTTTCAAAAAAGATAATTCTGTATGATTTATAAGCTTGTTTCCTAGTGGGGACCAACAAAAGGTCCCCACAATGTCAAGATTTACTGGTTTTTACTTACGTTGTGGGAATGTAAGGAAAACAAGTACACACACACACACACACACACACAGAGAGAGAGAGAGAGAGAGAGAGAGAGAGAGAGAGAGAAACAATCAGTGCAGCCTTTGCTACTACTAATTAAAAGCTTTAAAAAAAAAAACTTTCAAAAAAACTTTTGGATCTCACTTAGTACACTGTAAGCCCTAACACTCAAAATACTTAAATGGTTTGAGTAGGACGAACTTAAATGAAACAAATGAACTGTTCTGAGTATTTAGAACTTTCTTTTTATTTTGAGTTCACAGCACTAACATATTTCAAGTAAACTGAACTGTTTCATTGTTTTGAGTTGTATGAAGACAAACTTAAGTTTAGCTGAAACTGGGCTGGGAAGTCTGTTTCTCAGCATGCTTTGCCCATGGCACTTGAAAGGGAAGTAAATGCTAAAATTAAGTGTAATATAATGGTTTTGTTGTTGTTGTTGTTGTTGTTGTTGTTGTGTGTGCAAGATTAATGGTAAGGGAGATTTAGTAGTGATTCATGTTTTGTTTTGCTAATTTAGACAGTTTTCAGTTAATGTGAGTTTTTGAAGAGTTACCATCATGGTGACAAATGGCGAATGCTGCTTGCTTTGAGAGCAGTTACGTTACATGTTTTAAATTGCTGTATTCATTCAGTAAGTGCTATACCAGGCTACTGTTAACAAATTAGCAAGTTGGCGTTATATGAATATTCTTATTAGTGTTTGCATTGAAGTAAATAACTCATTTGATTTGCAAAAACTCAAAATAAGAAAGTTAATTAACTAAATCTTTTGTTCATTGCTATCAAAATTTATGAGTTAGCTAACAGTACTTCAAGTTAGGAGCAGTTAACATGCATGAGTACTACAAACTCAAAACTTGATACTTCTGCTTACTTAAAATTAGGAACATCATAATGTATTACCGCATTTTTTTTTGAGTTAGCCCAACTTATTTGGGTTTACAGAGTAGGCTCATTTTCAGCAAACTATATGCTTTGTCTTGACTACATTGATGTTTATATATATATATATATATATATATATATATATATATATATATATATATATATATATAAAATCTGAAATGAAATCAATGGCTATAAGGACACTGACCGAGAAAGAAATCTTAGAATCGGTTAACCTTTCAGGCTGGTAAGTTAATACAACTCACACCAATCGCTATTGGCATCAGGAGACATCAATACACATAAACAGTGATCTGCACTGAAAGAATGAAAACCATCAACTACAGTGTGGGGGTTGGATACACCCTGCTGGGTTTGTCCGAAGACCCCCTGCTCCATTCGCTTTTCATGTGGCCCTCAGGGCTTCTGAGCCCAGAGTTTCGATTTCCAATCGCTGCTGTTCTACTGTGTTTAATGGTTGCAAGGGTGCTTGCTAGCAGAGCTAGCCATCACGACCTTTTGCATTCCATTAAACCTTTACTATCTTCTCAGATAAGCGATTGTATTTCATTAAACAAAGCAAGGAAGTTTTAATATTACTGGCAAAAGCTATCTTTTAGCATTCCCATTCATGTCAACGGGAAACACTGACCAGCTAAACCTTAATTTCTTGAAACTGACATGCTAACTGGAAAGCAGCAATGACAGTTACAATTTGGAGACTCTCAGATTTGAAAAGCTTTATGTCAGGCTAATTCAGTGAGGGAGTCTAAAGGAGCCTGGTTGTAAATAAATACATAAAAAAGATTCTATGTCTCTCTGGGGAACGAGACCCGATGAGAAAAAGTGTTTGAGACAGGACTGGCAAGTGAGTTATAGAACATGCTAAGTATGTGCGAATCAATAGCCAACGTTAGCTTGGTAATAATGCATGCTAATGAGCAGTGTCTTTCTTTGAAAGACTGCCCTTTAACGAATCCACTGCTAATTGCTAACACCATCACCACTGCTGCAATTTCCATGACAACAATTACTTCCCTTTATATAGTGCTTTTTGGGATTTTTATGTGGTGCTTTTGAGTGCAACATAAATTGAAATGTACGTCATTATAGTCTGGCTGTAATTATCATTTCAAAGAATATTTTCTTAACTCAACAATGCAAGTACAAAAGTACACTTTTAAGTATTTTTATAGCATTTTCTTCCAAACTACTCCAAAGTCTGAAAAATTAGAAACATTTTCTGACATCAAGTAATTTTTCGGCTCTCACTGATGGGGAAATTGTTCCGCAAAGCTGCAAAATCACAGATAATCAGATCATATTTGAACAGCTATGTGAGATTTCACTATGGGTAGAGCTATTTAGCACAACGTGGCCAAATAATGCTAATGATGGCTGTTAAGGACAAAAAATTAGGATATGTCGAATTTGCTAATGCTACAAGTTATGTGGCAATGATTATATTTACCAATGTGAATCTCAAGATTTTTGAATAATGACAGAACCAATTTGAAAACTATATGTTGCACTAGTTGTACAAAGTAGAAAATATATGAAATAATTCACTTAATGGACTAAAATTGCATGATTGTAGTAATTAGGATTTCCAAATTAGGAAAGATCTTCAAAGTTTGAATTAAAGGCAGCACATTACATTTATCATCTTTGTCTCAAATCTTAAGGCTGTTGCTTTTTCTTCTCTTCTCTTCTTTCCTAGCGTATTCCCATTCATACGTGATTCGCCACTTTAATTTGCCATCTCCATTTGGCTCAGTCGTAGATGTCCTCTGAGTTGAGTGATGCTATCCATCCACCGCTTCTTTTATCTCACTCGCAGTTGGAAGCCTCCTGGTTCGAGGCAACGGAATTTTCTTCTCTGCGTTGGACGTGGCCTTATCATCTGAGTCGCGCTTCCCTTATTTTCTCCATGATCCATGATCGGAGCGATTCCCAGTCTTCTTTGGACATCTTCATTCATTGCATGATCAAGGCGGGTCAGTTCGAGCGACCACCAATCTTCATCTCCAGGGCCTGTTTATGCTTCTTGGTCATTGGCCAGCATTCTGTCCCATATAGGGTGACTGTGGTCACGGCTGTCTTGTAGATCTTCTCACAATGATCTGTGTTCATGCCACATTGATTCTTGCACCGATGTCTGGGATGGTTTCACCATCCAATATGACCAGAGATCCTAGATTTTTAAATTGGGTGCTTTTTCTTCAAATCCTGCTGATGGTATGTTGAGCCACATTCCGTCATCCTTGAGTTGGTCGTGCCATGCTTGCCTTTGATTTTGGAGCACATAGCAGGTCTTATTTTATTAGCGCTACATTGTCCACATATGACCCTCCTGTGCTAGTGAACGAGATCCATGTTACACGAGTTCATACTCAGTATTTGGCCTGAGCCCAGAGTACTCCCCCCGTATTCTGGTTTAGGAAGTAACCAGGCAAGTGTGAGGAGATGGGGTGGTGGAGGGAAGCTGAAACTGTCCAAAAGCATAGGTGAGTCGACTGTGTCGATATATTTATAGGTTACCACTCATGCTGACTGGGCAGAGATGTTGATTGCTGATGAATGACTGCTGGTTGGAGTAATGTGATGATTAGTTAGATCATTTGAACGTGTTCCACCCGAACTTTGTTAATAAAACATCATGTGGGGATTGCAGGTCAGCTGTCTCTGTGTCCATACAAAGGCTGAACAGGACAGGGTTGATCCCCTGTGGACGCCAACGGTGACGTTAAATTATTGCGAGGTTCCGGCTTGGCATCCAACTACACTTCTGACATGGCAGTACAGTAATTTGACCCACCTCACGTACTCTTTCGCCTTTTATTGTATCTAGTCAAACAGCAGCTATTTTGGACCACAGAGATGTGCTAATAAGGGACCCTTGAACTCTCAGTTTAAGTGTATGTAGTCACTGGAACATAAAGGCTTTGTCTTATTAGTCATGGGTCCACAGATATGAAGTAGCTATTTTTTTGTATCCTGCATATTAACTAGGGCAAGTTGTAATGAGAGTAGCCTATATACTATGTGACGATAGAAATCTCAATCTGTATACCTTTACAATGCCATTTCTACTGTGGTAGGCAGAGTTAATTAGGTAGTTTTTTTTTTTTTTTTTTGTCAGAGCATTTCCAACTGTACAGCTCTTGTGGGGTGTTCTCGGTCTACAGTGCTCAGTATTGTAAGGATGGATTTTTCCAAGTCTGAACTCAAGATTCCCATCCTCTAATAAAACAATAAAACTCACTAATCTGAAGAGAAGATCTGCGAGAAAGAGTACAAGACAACAGCTGACCCAGTAACATCTCCTCACCTCATGCTGAGCTTCTCACTCCTCGCTTCCTCTCCCTCCCTTCAGGGCTCAACTAGTCAACATAAATACCTCTGGTATTTGGTAAAATGGTTTCTCTACCACATCAGCATAACAGATAAGAATAAAGAAAGCAATGTCTGTTCTTCTGGTGTGGGACGCCTAATATTTTAACCATCTGTCTATCCCTAAAACTAGGTGTGTGACCCTTTTTTGGGCACGGGAAAAGGTCCAACAAAAGCTGCGTGAATATTTGGGAGTTAAATGTTTACAGTCCTTTTGTTAGATCTGGAATATTTAGGGGAATTGGCAAACCACTCAGGGAAGCATCTGTATCCAGAACTTCCCACACAATTGCTGTGTGTCTCTATTTGCCAGGTATCCTGACTCTATGAAACTTTACTTTTTATATTGCATTTATAACTATGTTTTATATTTTATTCTGATCAGTTGTGTGATGCATTTTTGTTAATTTAATTAGTATGTAATCCTGCCTGGCAAAACAATAAATGTTAATCTTGATTTAATTTGAATTAGTCTGAAATCATTATCACTGGTAGATCAAGAGGTTTTCGACACTTCCGCATTTCTGGATTGGGATAGATCATACTGAAACCTCAATAAATGGAGCATGTGGCACGTGTATTGAGATTTTGGATTTCTGACTATTATGACTTAACATGTTATAGTATAGTTGCTAAACAAACGGCACTTTTATACGAATAAGCATGCGGCGATTCATCAATTTGTGTTATTTGTAAACGCTATATCCTCTGTTAAGATTCTAATGAGATTGTGACATAAAGCGTATAAACGGCCGTATACAGCTTTTGAGCGGTGCGACGCCCTAATGAAAGGATAAGTGAAATTAAGAGAAATTAAAAAATCAAAGATCAAAATGAATTCATATCTAATTACACGATCAGCTATTAACGTAACATCAGAAACATTATCATTAGAGATCGATTACAATTGGAGTCAGATTAAATTATTAATGGTCAAATTTTTTTTCAAAATTTTATCAAATTAAGATGATTTACAGAAGCGCCAGAAAGACTTACACGCAGAATTCCTTCACCCAGGCCGTTGGACTTCCTTCATTGGGTCGACTGGCAGAGCTTACAGTATCTATAAAAAGTGGTCCAAGAAAGGAACAGTGTTGAAGGAACTGGCGACAGGGTCATGGGGAGCCAAGGCTCAGGGAGCGAAGGCTGGCCCGTGTGGTCCGATCCAACAGACAAGCTACTGTAGCTCAAATTGCTCAAGAAGTTAATGCTGGTTCTGATAGAAAGGTGTCAGAATACACATGGTATCAGTTTGTTGCACTATAGCTGCATAGCCGTAGACCAGTCAGGGTGTCCATGCTGAGGCATGTCCACCGCCGAACCGGAAGAAGGTGGACTGGTCGATGAATCACGTTTTCCTTTACATCACGTTCATAGCGTGGAAAAAAAAAGTCAAAATCTTGATTACTGAATACCACTATTGTGATGTAAGATTTTTGGTCAGCCAAAACATAATATTAATATTAATCATGACAAATTGAACAAAGAGGCTTATAGTGCAAATTTAAAAGTAGTCCATCCTGAAATTCATTTTGCTGATAATGTATTGTATTTTGCAATTACTGTAACCAACAAACTTCTTGCTGAAAACAGAATTGATAAGCAATTCACAGTGATCCGTCATGATACTGCATTAATCAAAATTCATGACCTAATGAGTTTCTCAAAATGCTATGACCTCTTCTGATGTCTGAGAGACATCCTTCAACACAGGTGACGGTGGACCCAATTTTATTGAATCAGCTCATTAATCGGAGTTTTATGCATGTATTCACTGAGTAAGGCAGAGTCTTTACTACAGCTCATAATTATCTTGAACACTGCTCCGGGTCACACAGCAAAACCGGCCATCAATTACCATAAATTATCTCTGGGGCTGCATGCATCAGGTAGCTGTATTGTAAGTAAGGTTGTGAGGTGAAGATAAAAAGAGAGGTAGTCGGAAAGATGAGAAAGCATTTGGCCCCACGAGTGGTTTTAGCAGTGCAGATCTGAACGTTATTCGTTATGAACATTATGTTGCTAATGAGGTGAGAGAATATGGCACTTACTCAGCTCAAATGCTGAAAAAAATGATCTAACGGATTACACATGCTTTACACTGGAGAAAACGAAGAGCACGCCATAGAGCACTTTTCACAGAAACGAAGAGAAGCTTCGATGAATGACACTTGGTATTGCATAAAAAAAAACCCCATTAAATCTTTTTTTGCGCAATATGTTACAGGCCTATACAGTTTAATGACATTGGGATTTTTTTCTTTCATTGTTTGTATCTCTCCGATTGTCTGAGTGTTAGTGTTTGGGATTGTCACTGATTCTTTCTGCATGCTACATACAGGGAGTTGGCGGCAAATGACAGTCAACTGATTAGTTCCAAACACTGATTCATCCAGAAATGGAATAAGTGACTAAACAACTCATTGAATCATTCACTGATTCAATTTGTTCAAAAATGCAGCTTTTAAAAAAAATCTAACTTTATGAGTGAGTCACTGAATCATTCATTCAAGTGATTCATTCAAACAGTAATTCATTCAGAAACGCCAGTGTTGCATTGAGAAACGCGACGGTTAAGACGTGGAACTTATTTCGTTGTAAGGACAAAAACGGTGCTCAACACTATTTTAGAGGCCTTGATTTTCCCATTCACTCCCATTCCCATTCATTTTCCCCGAAATTGATTTTTAAAAGTCCTTGTTAAAAAGTTATAAGCCATGAACCAGAAACAAGGACAATCACAACATTACAAACTTTTATTTGAAACACAAAAGTATTTAAAAATGAGACAAAAAAAGACAAAATCAGACAAAAAAAGAAGGTTTAATGAGGGAAAGTAAAATCCCTTTGCGAATTTCATAAAATAAAAACGATTTTAAAGTATCAAAATACATTTTACGTTTATTGCAAAATATGCACATATGTGTGTTTGTATATGTTTATATGTATGTAAAGAGCGCAAAGGTAGAATGATTTGATTACATCATTAGCAGTGCTTCATGGGAGTGGACTAAAGTGTTCTTCTGGCATGATTTTCTAGTCGCTTTTCTTTAATTGGTGGACATTTCTTTGCAGAATGATGGGTGGCCTAATGGTTAGAGAGTAAGCCTTGTAACCTGACGGTTGCGGGTTCGAGTCTCAGTACTGGCAGGAAACGTATGGGGCAAGTGAATGAACAGTGCACATTCCATTACTCACAACTGAGGTGCCCTTGAGCAAGCAATGCACCAAACCTCCAATCACTTCCTGGGTGCTGCAGCAAATATAATAAGAGTATGGGTCATTTTTCTTTCTGAATTTTGGATAAATGTTTAAAATACACCATAGTTATGCTCTTATAGTCACAAACAACCATTTTATTTGACTTTTCTTTTCACATTGCTTATGCTCAATATGCAATAAAGCGGTAAACTATTTTTGGAATGTGCCTTAGATGAAGCAGGTACCAGGAGATAAACACTGCCAGCTCTAAAACATTTCCCATTGAGAATGATAGAATGAGAGAGATAGAGAAACACCACTGAGGCCTGTTTGTTCAAAGGACCCTGTGTTCTTAAAGGCCAACTGACCAACAGAAATAAACTCCATCTAAGAGAATCTGACCTGGGGCGGTCAGGCCTTGGATGAGAGCAGAGATGCCAGGAGGAAATGTCACAGCCCATCCTGGAGAGCAGCCCTCAGTGAAGTCATCTGCCCCTGTTTTTACTGAAGCATCGCAGTGCTGTCAATCACGATTTCTGCACAGAATTTACAATTCTTAGTCGTGAGAGCAAAGATGGTATTTTAAAGTCATAAAATGTTGCATTTAAATAACTATGCATATTGCATAATGGTGCATATTCTTAAATATGGATTATGTAATTTGGCTGTAGGTCAGTGGATTCCAGAGGGCAATTTACATTTTTATTTTCTCAGAAACTTTACATTTCATTTACTTATGAGACATGGCATAGTTCTCAAAAACGTGTAAATGAATCATTATGAATTACATTAATTATACTATAATACAGTGCCTGTGCAATTACCCGTGTGTGCAACTCCCTTGCAGTTATGAATTATATTATATTAGTTTATTTTTATAAAAATGACATTAGAATTATATTAGTTACCACTTTAAAGCATGTTGTTCATAAACTAGAGGGTAGTGTGTTTAACTGATATCTTAAGTGAAGGAATAAAAACATTATTGATTAACATAATCAGTGCATGTATCTAATAATTTTTCACCACAAAACAGTTGTTTACTATTAACTATGTCTTCTGTGATTCAGATTGTTTGATTTATATGGCACAACATCATTCAATTATCAGTGTCAATGTGGGGTCTGTTATCTGCTGGTAATCAGATTTAAACAATTAGCGATTTAGCTGAAATAACCATGTTGGCGTGGCGTGTGTGACATTAAAAATTGATACATGCACCAATAGGAAAAGGTAATTTGTGGTAATCATTGTCATTCACGAAAATTACCCCCAGACTGATACCACACTAATGACTTTATGAAATATTTAGCGGTTTGAGTGACTAATTGGGCTGTAATTCTCACGGACAACGAACCAGTCAGTGTGTTTCAGGGGTCGCGCGGACAGCTGCACAACCACGTCTGGTTAATAAATAAATGCACAGGCAATCTCCTGCATCAAAATAAGTCCCGTGACATCTTACAGCCATCGGCAAACAGAGAAAAAATAGCTTTTTTAAGCACTTGACAGGCACATTTCCATGCTTTCTGTGTATTTTTAAATTAATATTGTATTTGTAATATAATACAGTTTCTTTATATATACATGTAATACAATGTATCGCACTATATTTTATATAATACATGATCCCTATTGTGAAAAATCCAGTTTATGTCCCTCAAACTTCAGTCCACCCCATTACATCGCTGCCATTTTCCTTTTAAAATCTTAAGCGTATGCCCTAAATCACATGACTTGCTAGAACTGACATCATTACCTTGTAACAGGGCGGACAAATTTCATAGAATATGAATGTTAAATCTGAAATATTTGGTCATAATTAATAGTTTTACTAGCCTGGGCTTGGCTAGAGTGTTTTTTTTTTTTTTTTTTTTTTTAATAATAGCCAGGCATTGTTGCCCTCTGAGAAGAGGGTTGAAGAAATTGAATTGAAACTCCAGTCTACATCGTTATGTCGGTGCTATTATACTTTTTAAAATCTTAAGTGTATGCTCTAAATCACATGACTTGCTAAAAGTGACATCATTTCCTTGGAGGAAAAACCTTCCTTAGGACCCAAAGGACCAAGAATCAGCCAAAAACTTCTCTCTTTTCCTCCTTTTTAGAAGAGTTTTCTAATGGTGTAAAGCATAATATGTCCACCCCATTTATACTGGATATAAAATATATATTTACAATTCTTCCTAAATGTAAATATGCTGTTAGCGTGTTGTCATTTCCTAGCTAGTAATTGTCTAAAAATGTCCACCCTGTTATGCATTGCGTTGTAAAAATGTCATGCAACTGGGTGGGCAAATTTCATTGAATTGAATGTTTAAATCTGAAAACATTTGATCCGAATTAATAGGTTTACTAGCCTGAGCTTGGCTAGTGTGTTTTTTTGATAGTCAGGCATTTTCATCCACTTAGAAGACTAAAAAAATAATTGAAGTGAATTTTTTTAATGTCCCTTTATGTTAATGTTCCTCAAACTCCAGTCCACCCGGTTACATTGGTGGTATTTTACTTTTTAAGATCTTAATTCTATGCTTTAAATCACATGACCTGAAACCTGAAAAACATGACAAAACCTTCCTAAATACCCAAAGAATTAAATTGTTATTTCCTAGCTAGTAATTGTAATCTTTAGCTTAAAACATCCACCCTGTTATGCATTACATTGTAAAAATGTCAAATACCATAGAATTTGAATGTTTAAATCTGAAATATTTGGTAGTGTGCTTGGCTAGTGCTTGGCTTGTGTGTTTTAATGATAGACAGACATTTTCGCCCTCTGAGAAGACGAAAAAAAAATTATTAAATTGAATTTGTTTTCAACAAACCTGCTCAGTCCAAAATCCACCAAACTGTAGAAATTACCCAATTATTAGCAAACTCACAATCACCTCTGATTCTTCACAAAGCAAGTCTGTGGGATATAGAAATGTACCTTCCGAAGAAAATAAGAGCGCGAAAGCAATGGGTGGAGGATGTTTTGCCTGACTTTGAAGGTTGTGCATAAATGATGGGATATTTCTGACACACTATCAACAACACCAGCTGCTTTCCAAACGCAGCTCCGGGATGTGTTCCTGGTTCGGCGAAGGAAAATACCTTAAAAGCATAACCCCAAATCCTTCATGCAACAGGAATCTGTCATCGAAACGGCACTAAGCAGGCGCTTGTTTGATCGACATCTGCTGAGATTGATAAGAGGCACTGATAAAACCACTACAAGGGCCAAAACAGAGGGGATCATTTAACAGATATCCATCTCAGACCCCGATCCTTGTTTATAAGTTCTTCAAACGAGCACGCCTCTAAAACAGATTTCCTCTTTCACGCGCTGACTTTTCAAGATCTAAGCCGTAAACATCACTAAGCTATTATTTCAAAGTGAACAATTACGCTGGAGTGTGCGGCGAAGCCTCTGTGCGGCATCAAAGCGAGTGGGCCTGTCATGGCCGAATCCCTTATTTTGATAAGAGATGTGTATAATTCGCACCCTCGGATGGACACAGCTCTCGTTTGTGTTCCGCTCTGCCTCAGAAGACGTCTGCGACGGGGCTGGAATTGAAATTCTATCCACACGAGCTGCTGGAGTAGTGCATCATTAGGGCCTGGGAAGAAATAGAAGGTCTTTGTTTGATAAGTGTGGCGAAGGGAGAAGTCGAAGGGCTGAGGAGCGTGTTCATCTATTAGGAGCAAAGAAGAGAGGTGTAGGTCACAATGTGCAGCTGTGAAGGAAAATGAAGTTAATTTTCCCACTCTATACATACCGCCTTGCTGTCTAATTGATTGATATGTGAAAGAGAAGTCAGACAGGCCCTTGGTGATCACCAGCAAACCATTGTGAGGCTTGGGAAGATCACTAGATCAGAAAGTGTAAATTTAATCTAATATCTGTACCAAAAATAATGACTGTTTACAAGAAGGTTTCCAGAACATTTGCTGCCTATCTGCCATTGGTCGGCCAAACCGATAGACCCTCCGCACAGTCATACCATTGGTTGAGCCGTCGTTGCTGGTCGGGATGGTCAAATAAACGAAGCAATGTTTTGAAAACATTGACAGATTTGTAAAAAGACAGATTAGTTGTAGCTTTCTCTGCATAGAGCTTGTTAATTTTAACATTAACAAAAATACTTTATATTCAAAAAAGTATTTTACATTTTTTTAAATGCATATTTTAATGAAAAATATGGCCCCTTTTGATTTCACTGAATCAGGAATTTTAATCAAACCAGGCACATCCCACAGGATGTTGAACTGGAATGACAGGAAGAGCAACTCGCTGAATTACAATTTAAAATTCAGCACAATCGCATCACATAAAAGAAATGGATTAGTCCAAACATACATAATTAAATAATACACTTTTAAAAATTGTGCTTATATTTTCAAATGTGAGAGTCAAATGTAAATGGTTAAAATATGAATAAAGATTTTATCGAACTAGGAGATCTGAAATATGAATGATTATGAAGGATTTCATGAATTATGAATGATTATGAAGGATTTCAAGGGAGTCACTCAGCATGAGAAATGTTACAGGCTGAAAATTGCTTATGATGAACAAATTATTCACAGCTAGATTTTCAGGTTCAGTTAAAGCGTTTCAAAAGCACAGCTTTTAGGAAAAACAGCCTGCTGAAAGTTAAAAGTTATTTTCATAAAGGTTATGCAGCATTAGTGTCATTTCATACAATTACCCCAGGATCTGATGGAATATTACACTTGTAGCGGGTAAACATATTTCGTTTTGTTCTAGATTGTACCTTGTCTTCAGAGGTTACTGGGCGGTTGGTTTTTCATCTATCGTAACTGACAGAAAATCGTTACTATTACATGCATGAAGACCATTTTCTCTAATTTAGTTTGGCAACTTTGAACCAAGACTGAATGAGTTTCTAAATCTTACATTGAAATGTATTTATCACACGGACTGTCTGACTGTCAACAAGAATTTTCTAAACTCAATCACATGAAGCCAGAGAAATGTACAATGGATGACAGATTTCTGAGTTGTATTTGGAGATAACAATTATTGGAGTTTCCTAAACTCTAGAGATGTGATAACAACATCTAATAATTTTAAAACAGAGACAAAAGACAATGTTATAATGTTTTCATGCTTAAGTCTTTTAAAAGAAGTCTTTTAAAACTCAGTGTTGTGGTCCAAAAAGTGAATTGATTGAGAAACTATTTTTTATTTTTTTTTGCATGCACACTGTCCCTGTCTCAAAGTGGACTCAAATCAATTTAGTTGCGATAGGTCTACTTTCCATTCATACTTTTCAAAGCTACTAGGTTATAAAAATAATCGAGATACTCATTTGTAATACTTGGGATCTTAGGTATTTGCAGGTATTCTTGGTTCATTTGCATACTAAAATGTACATAATTGGCGTATTGAAGCATCTTAAAGAGTCGTTTTTAAAAACTTTACAAACGTAAAAAATTTTCCATATCCTAGGTTCATAGAATATTGAATTAATGGAATTAAAAGTAAAAACTCTTTTTAACGCGTTAGATTTACTTAAATATTTAATGGCATCAAATTTAAACACACTTGCCTGGTTTGAGATTACAGTAGAATGGTTTCATTTTGATCTCTGTGATTTTTCTGGCAACTATTTAAAAAAAAAAAAAAAGAAGGCAAAATGCTAAAATTGACGAAAACTACCTTATTATAGCTAAAATTGTCAAATTATGTGCATATCTATCTGGCTATTATGTTTGTAATATTGTTGAAAATTGGTTAGTTTGTTACTGGTTACAAACAAGATTCACAGTGAAGTGATTCACAAGATTCAATTACAATGCAGTTTGTAATTGAAGCACATAACAGCGAACTTGCACATCTTCAGAGCGATCAATTCAATTTACAGGAGTCCGAAGTTCGGTTAAAAGTTAAATAAAAAAACTTTGCAAAGAACAAAGTGGTCAAATCATTTCACATTCTCAAACATTATTAAATCTCCAATCTAAAAAAGGTATTGAGTGTGATTTGTTTGTTACTTTATGACCACACAGTCTCATTGATGTGGTGTTCACAACACGGGCAGCCACAGTACAGCTATTTTGTTCGAACTTGTGCTTCATTTGGAGAGGCTATAAGGTCTCCATCTCAAAGCCGCACCTCATCTCTTTCCCTCGCAATGAACACGTTCGACAAAAAGGCTTTGCTGACACACATTGCCGGCGAGATTAGACTTTCTCACCGAATCGGGATCTACATCAGCAAGAGCTCAGAAATCCAATTCTACAGACATGGGTGGCACTGGAGAAATCAATCACAGATAGCATTAACCAGCTGCAATTCCATGATCGCCTCTATATCAGCCATTTCACACCTGGGCCTACTAGAAGGGGCACAAAAGGATCTTGCACCCTTACATAAATGACACTAAACTGGGTGCGACATGCGCTCTGAATAACAAACCCCAAATGATGCGGTCGCATCTACCTCAGTGCTGTTTCCTCATTCGGGATATGCTGTGTTTTGCATGTTGTTTCAAGAGGAAATGCTAATGCAGTCGATAACCTGAAAGATGTCACTGTAATTTGGTATTTCACGGAGCCCCGGCCTTGACACGTTCATTCTCGACTAATGCGCATGGCCCAATATAAACCACATATGATGAGAGGTAGTCTGCAGCATTAACAGTTAGCAGTTCAGCTCTGAATCAAAAATAGCTACGCCCTCAGAAAACCCATCATTTTCTTGTTTTTCTCACGTCAGTCATAGTGGAACAAATGTACAAACACAAAAAGGAAAGGAAGAAGAAGATGTGTACTTTATGAAGAGGTTTATAACTAGTGCATATAATTGCAGACTGCCTTCTGTAAATGGCCGGAGCCACTAGACTGTATTTAATGTATGAAATATATTCAAAATTTAATATTCTTATTTGATATTCAGCAATAATGTTATCTAATTCTAATTCAAATGTAATTTTTAGCGGCGTGTCTCAAATTTTGCTCACAGCCCTGTTAAAAATTCCTTGAAAATGACAATCAATTTACCTGATGGGAAGAAAATGTTTTAAATTTTTATAAATTGCAATGTTGCCTGTATTCACCAATTTCAACCATTCAGCCCTGTTATTGAAGTTATTGTAAGAAAAAATACATTCAGATTGAGTGTTTTTTTAATTTCTGAAAAAATATAAGTTTAGCAATGACTAAACCAACAGTTACAGTTAAGTTACAACTTAAGTTATGTTACAACTTAATTTAAGCAAAATCTTCAACCCTGTTATTCTAACATACTCTTTTTAAAGATTTTTGGGGTGTATTAGAACAGGAGCTTCATGCTTCAATGGATTTCATGCTTGAAAAGGTTTTCATGATTTTTCATATATGAAATTTTTTCATATATAACGCTCTATTCAGTTCCTGTCTCTATGAAGCCCAATGTGCTCTGATTGATCAGCTATATCAGTGTGTTAACCGCTTCGATAGTTTTGTTGAAATGTCACGGCCCTTACTACAACTGCGAGTTTCAACACACTACTAACACAACTCAACCAAGCCACGCCCCTTTATATTTTTGCATATGGGCTGGAATTATGTAAATGAGGAATATTGCAATGTGTTCGTTCCCGGAAGAAAACTCAAGACTACAATCGAGGCGTTTCAGGGAGTTCAGAAACAGAGCGCACCGATATAGAGAATTACTCCCTTTGCAGACCTTTTACATGCTCAAACAGCAACATTACACACTAAAGAATGTTGAAAATGTATAAAACAGAACCCCTTTAAGATTTTTAGGCCCTGTTTTGTTCCCTCCTCACTGAAAGTAGCAAATATAATTAAGTGCGCACACAGAATATAGAAACGATACAGTGAATTCATCTGTTTGGAATTAGTTGTGGTGCTAATCAAGGAACGATCTGGGAGTCGTACACCCAGCCCTTGTGCGAGTGGACGATATCGGCCTCATTTTTAATTAGTTCTATTGGCTCAGCGAGAGTGGATTTTCTAGATCATTTATTTTTTCAGCCTAAAACATCCAATTATTCACTCTATGGGGCCCTATGATGACTGCCATAATTCCAGACCCTTTTTATCGAGCAGGACATGAGGCCTTTCTTAATTAAGTAAGATGCCTATTTCCATTTACTTCAGCCTCCCAGAACATTGGCTGTGAAGTCATGTTCCTGGGACTCTCGTGCTGAATAAATCGAGGATAATAAAGTGTGGACCTGAGCATGGCGTGTGTGTGGTTGAGATCTATATCTCGCCGTAGACGGTCGTCTTGTTGGGTAATAATGCATTATGCAAATGCAACTCTCCACAAATCCTATTAAAGAAGATAACATATCATTAAAAAGGCAATGTAATGTTTTTTTTTATTATTTCTAAATGTATTAACTTGTTAAAAAGGACACCAGTTGGAGAATGTACCATGACACGGTTTGAATAATAACAACGCACATATTCTTTCTATACGTGTAACTCACTTGCAAGAGAACAAACTAGTATATTAGCATCTCACGCGGTCTTAAATTTCAAGCTTTAATGACAGCTCATTTAGTTTGCTGTATTCTGTCTATTTGCACAGATCATTGTAAAAAAAATACTTGGGAATACAATACAGAAATCGCTGTCATCAATAAAAACCGTACTGTTCTGGTTGATGCATAAATTGCTTTTAAGAACAATTTCGATGTTATCCTTCACTTTACTGCTGAATTTATCAAGGGCTTTTCTGTCATCAGGGACCACAGAGACACATTGTACAAAGAAAAAGAGGGAAAAATTACAGTTCAGAAAACTCTATCATCATCCAAGCTATCATTTTAGATTAGGGTGAGTCTAATGTGTGATAAAAGCCATCCATAATGCAATACAACAAAGACCCAATCGAAGACGTCTCTTGGACGGCTTTGCAGTTTCAAAGTTCATGGAGACGTGCCATTCTTCTTGACATCATTGATCTGATTGCAGAGTCTCGTTAAATAAACATAGAGAGGCCAGGTGGCAAAAATAATCCTATCTTTTATAGAGGATTATAGGAGTGATTATCTGGCAATAAATCAAAGTCGCTGGATATTAAGTTGGCACGGCCACCTGAGGCTCCCTCCTCACTCGCTGTTAACAATTACCATGACAAAGAGATGCACGCTCGCTTTCTTTCTCTTTCTCTTTCTCCTCCATCTCACTCTTTCACCTTTGCTAAAAAGTTGTTAGCTGGGATGACTTTGGATATTTGTCTCCCAACTCTTTTGGTGTGTAAATGGATGTTCCAACAGTTTCCCAAGGGCCTGAAAAAAGACATTACAATCATCAGGGATCAGAAAGAGATGTGAATGAATAATTATGAGGAATGGCATCACTCACTCTTCACACATTGTGTCTCCTGCTCTTGAGCGAACAGATTAATGGCTGTCTGTAAGTGTAGAAAACACCTGCTAACTATTCATCAAACCAGACATGTTCTGGCAAACGACCTGTTTATAAGGTTTAAGCATTATAAAATTATGTGCATCTGAAAGCTGGTGTAGCACATGGATAGGCATGTTGCGTTCATCCAGATTCCACCTTTAAGGATATTTCTTGCTGTTTGGTTGGCGATTATCATAGTGGTTATCATAATTGTAATCATCATTGGTGCGATTAATTGTTTCATGATTATTCCTGACTCTATGTTGGGGAAAGCTGATTTGAGACAGTTTATAGCTTTGTAGATAAGCATCAATATCATCAATGCTCTATTCAAAATATAGTAAGAAACAAATTCTAATCCTATATCTGTGTATCTCTCTCTCTCTCTCTCTCTCTCTCTCTCTCTCTCTCTCTTTATTATATATATATATATATATATATATATATATATATATATATATATATATGAGTGAAATTGTGCATTAAATAATTTACTCACATATGTCAATACCAATTTGCATGCTTTTTGAAATTAAGACACTATAAATAAAGAAATAAATACAAAAATAAATAATATGCATGTAATCTTTTCTATAACATAATACTGTATATTTATAGATAATTATTTAAATATATTGTAATACATATACATATGTTCACTATGTACACACAATGTCATTCCAAACTTAAATGCTTTTTTGTCGACTTTTGAAATAAACAAATAAAAAAAAAACCTGTTGGATTTTTGAAACCAAATAAATTTTATTAAATAATTTCTCATTTCAATCATGACAACTATCAGAGTAGTTTTTGCATGTTATTGAATATGGCAATGCTAAAGGTTTATTTCAATCAACTTAGAATACACACAAGAATAAACCTCGTTGGTTCTTACAGAAGCTCAAACGTGCTGCCCAACACGAGAATGAACCTCACTGGTTCTCACACATCAAGTGAACATGCTTGAGCTTCTGTTTACCACAACCCATGTGTGAGTTGATCAGTGTTTATATGTGAATAAAAGACTAAATTCAATCTGTTCATCATATAAAGTGATTGTGTCTCTTCAGAATATTTGGACTAAACCAATGGATATGCATTAGTTTTACGATCTCTTTATGAACTTTTTGAAGAGTCAAAGTGCTGTCTATGGAGGGACAAAAAGTACTCCGATTACATAAAAAAATTTTTTATTTGTATTTGTGTTCTCATAATGAACAAAAGTCTTACAAAAGTCTTGTATTTGATCTTAGCAGACTAGACGTGTTATCCTGCTGCTTCTGATTATTGCTGCTGCAGAGCAACTATGGATGTGCTACTCGGACTCACTAATATGTACACAGACGCACTGCTGTGAGCATGTGAGATATGCTGCTGCTGCATAAATAGACATTCATAAATTCTGTAGCAGATGTAGGAAGGTGGAGCTGGGGAGGTGGAGGGTTTCAGGGTAAAGCTGCTGGCCTAGCATACAACAAACACTGAACCCAACAATTTAAATTCTGAGCAAACAATCTCACTGGCTGCAGGATCAGCAGAGGCCAATCAGCTTGTTGCATGTGATACTGATGCAGATTGCATGTAACGGACCCATCAGCCTGTGCCCTTTAGAGTTTCATGACTGAACTATCCCATTGACTCTGAATATTAATGTATGGGCTCACAAGCAAGATAAGCAGTATGGACTACTTTCATT
This sequence comes from Opsariichthys bidens, assembly GCA_037194245.1. NCBI lineage: Eukaryota > Metazoa > Chordata > Actinopteri > Cypriniformes > Xenocyprididae > Opsariichthys > Opsariichthys bidens. The sequence goes on along the minus strand of CM074290.1, from coordinate 16,278,751 downwards.
TTTCCCCTATATTATGATAAAAAAAATATGGTTGAACTATCCTTTTGGACACTGATAAGAACTTCAATATGGAGAAGGGAATCGACAGAAGATAGTTTGGAAAGTTCAGGGGTTAAAAGTGCATATTTTCTGTTTTTGTTATGCATTTTCAACTACTCAGGCACTATCAGATTCATCTGACTCACAACTGTGTCACCTTTGGGTCAAGGCATGTCCAGATGAGGCCTGTCATGCCCAATTTCTGGTTCTTCCATCTCCCAGAAGCCTCTGTGAGGTCACAGTTCCATTTAGTTGTCATCTTTGTATATTCCTCCCACTTTTGTTTCTAATTTTAACTGGGATAGAACATCAGTACTTTGCAGAGAGTCTATCAATGCCCACGCATTTTTATTTTTGCAGGAATGCGAAGCTAAATAATGACATCTGGAGAAAGTAAAAATTGAAAAACGCTCACCCTCGTGAGCTTATCCTCATTGTTTGTCGGCAAGCCGTGGCCTGAAAAAAAGGCATATTTGGAAAGTACAGGGATAAAAATGTCAAACGCTGAAGGTGGGGGCAACACAAGCGCTCAGGTCTTTCACTTCAGCAGGAGGGCCCTATGGACATTGAGCACACAATCTGGTCAGAGGGTGGCATCGATCACAGTGACAGTCCCTGCCACTTGTAACGTCGGAAATAACAACTCTTTCAAAACATTACAGTGGGGGGTCACGGCCCTGTGTCGGACGTGGGAAAGTCATCTTTGACAAGCTGCGGAAAATCTGTTTTGAACACAAAGCCTTCAAAGGGCAATTTGCTTTGATTCTTCCACTTGTTTTTGAAAAAAACTTTCTTTGGATTTAATAGACAATCCATTCCTTTCACTGTGTTTTTTTATTCCACATCAGGCGATGGGGGAAGACAAATGGACAGCAGCTTTTCGCTGTATTGTCATATGCTTTCCCATAGATTTTCTTATGTGGTGAGATATGAACTGACCCTACCACAGGGATAAAATGTACTAAAAGTCAATCTTTGTGTGAATAGTGAGAACATGCATAGCTTTCTCATTCAGCGTGATTCTCTAGGTGAAGACATCAGAGCTTCTTTTCTTTGGCATTTTATCACACTAGAAATATAGTAGAGTGTACATTAATAATGAGTCATTTGGAGCTCAAAAGTGCCGCCTTTGATCAAATCAGAAGTCAAATTATGATGTATGAAATGTGTAGAATAAAAGTGCAAAAAAAAAGAAAGAAAGAATGGCTTTTAAACCAAGAATCTCTACAATAGCTAATGGCTGGAAGTATGTGATTTGAAGCCTGTCATCTTTGTTCATGGGCGCTCAGCTCTGGATACAAATGTTAAACCTATAAATAGGTTAATTATAGTTCAGTCAGGACCAGTCTGTTAGAATAAGGTTATTTGTAGGCCGTGAACTATACTTTATTGGTGGCAGGCTTCGCTCTGAAGGGTTCAGTTTCCAAGCTTTCCACAAGCAAACCTCAGCAAGGCAATTAACCAGAAATCTTCGAAGCAACAGTTACATAATTCCACACAGTGGTAATAGAAGTTGTGTAATGAGTTTGCACAAGACTGAGCAACAGTCAGCTGAATAGATTGACATATCTCCGTGGACAAGCAACTAAGATCGCATGCTTGCATAAGGATGGAGAATCGGTGAGCACATGCCAGTGCAACAGACTAAGGAAAGTAAGTCTTATTTGGGTTAGTTCACCCAACATTTCTGTCATTAATTACTCACACTCGTGTTGTTCCACATCCGTAAGACCTTCGTTCATCTTTTGAAAGACAAATGAAGAAATTTTTGATGAAATCCGAGAGGTTTCGGTCCCTCCGTAGAGATCCAATGCAACTACTACTTTCAAGGTCCAGAGCGGTACTAAGATTTGTACCTCACTCTGTCCATCGACCTTTGGATGTCAGAGGTCACTGCTTAGATGATGTCCTTTTGTAAACATCAAATCAGAGAAAAATTTTATAAATTTCATAAGAAATTTATTTGACCTCAAGTTCCATTTTTCAGCACCAACAAATTGCCATTTAAAGTTTTTCACTTTCCATCGGTACTCAATACTCAATCAAAAGCAACAATCATAACAACAATCTGTTGAAAAGCTGCAAGAAGCAGGCATCAATAGTTTGGTATTACATAATTGGATGTTGACTTGACCCTGCAATGTTGGAGGTGACATGGAGATCATTACATTAGTGGATTAACAGGCCAGGGCTTATCCTCTAGCCCCCTTCACAGGACTCCTGTCATTTAGAGGACGACGCCTCCGAAAACTCATTACCCAATTCAATATGCAAATGATTCGATTTTCACAGAAACCCAGTTTTCCAGGATTACTTTGCCAGCCCCCCTGAGGCCTGCGTCTAAGACTCAATTCTGTTGCTCAGCGAATCGATAGCGCCGCGCCAGAGTCAGCACATGTCGGAACTTCTAATGCGCAGAGGAGAGAGCCACCAAAGTTCTTGCCTTGATGCAAAAAAACCTGTCACTGCCTTGACTTTATGTGCAGAACTGTATTTACCACAGAGGAGATCTGAACTAGCTGTCCTTAAGCTTCTGGCTTCTGTGATACATTACAGCCAGATGTCAATTTATGGTTTGGGCTAATGAAATTAAATTCATAGTCGAACACCTGGAGGAAACATTTTTATGTTTTTAGAGCAGCCAAAAGTGCTTTAACAAGGTGATTATTAATACATGGAAATCCGAAGTAAAAGGACTTGGCTTCAGGTTGTCAAAGTGAGCATGTAAAGAATATGCTTTTGTGTTACAAAAAGTGTGTGTGTGTGTGTGTGTGTGTGTATATGTGATATATATATATATATATATATATATATATATATATATATATATATATATATATAAATATATATATATATATATAATGTTTATATATGTATATATTGTTTTCGACATTGAGAATAATAAATTTATAAAAATAAATGTTTCTTCATCATCAGATTTAGCTTATTACAGTAGAATGATTTCTGAGGGATCATGTGACACTGTAGACTGGAGTTATGATGCTGATAATTCAGCTTTGCCATCACTGGAATAAAATGCATTTTAAAATGTATTAAAATAAAAAAAAATGTATATTGATAATATTTCACATATTAGTCACAACATTATTTTTTTATGAATACAAATATCTGCATTAAAAACATTCTTCACTCTTTTCCTGAGAAAGAAAGAAAGAACTTTTTGTATTTCCTATTTCTCAGTTTCAAGACTGAGAAAAACCATGAGGCAATCTGTGTATCTCTCTCCGAGCAGCTAATTTATCACTGGCAAAACATTCCGGAGATTCCACTGAAACATATGGAGTTAGACACAGGTGACAGTGACAGATGCTCAATGGGAAGCATTTAGAGCCCAGGAGTTCCTAATGCTTCGGAAATTTGTTTTACTGTAGGTTTGTTGTTGTTTCTTTGCGATAACCAACATTTTCCAGAATGATCTCTTTTATGGTCGCCTTTAAGATCCTACTATAACATTCCAAAGAGATTCCCTTAGATTAAGAGTATAAATGTCATATAATAATGTCAAAATCCACTAATGCAGACAGCTAGTGTGCTGGGCTCACCTCATAACTATAGAACAATGGTAGTTTCTCTTCCTTTTAAAATGTAAAACTTATAACACCTATCCTAATGGCATACCATTGTCCATGTGTACTAATGAAAGGTTTCAACCGTCTATACTCATGCAACCAAACCATTATTTTCAGACTTTTATCAGCACTGTCTTTTAGATCCAGACTGCTTTGATTTGCCAAGCATAATGGTGAATTGTCAACGGCGATGTTTTTTTTTGTTCTCTCTTTTCAGAAGTGTTGGATACAGGCTGTGACTGTGTTGTATTTTACCAACTTTATAAAATAAAAAGTTTATATCGAGAATTTATGTGCAATTATAGGGTTAATAAATATCCCAGACACCCAAAGGCTAATTAAAACATATCCGAAGGGGCATGAAAACTGGATTTTTCCATAAACCCCTTGCATGTTGTTTGAATTTTTATCCATTTTCAGGCAATGTTGACATATTTGTTACGAGTAATTTGCCACTGTATTGAAACAATATGCAAAATTCTGAAGTCACTGTTGAAGCAAGACACATTATTCAATAAAATCATCAATCGCTATACTCTCTAATTTGCCTGTGATTAAGGAGCAGAATTAATTAGCTCATTATAATTGCTGATGATCAACGTCCTAGCAATAAAACCTCTAATGGCAAAGTGATTACTTGTGACATATTTTCCCATCTGAAGCTATTTGTTCTGTATCCTTAGGAGGGAGCGTAAGCGATCAATATCGTTTACCATGCAGCTCTGGTTAAGCTACGGACCACACACTCATGCTAAAACATCCACTAAAGTCTATGCAGATATTTCATTTTCTCGTGCCCTTTGTGTAATTTATAATCCTCACTTCTAGACCTAATGTTATTTGAGAGCCGGGTGGCAAAATAGAGACAAATGGAGGGTTGGGAACATTAAAAGAAACTAATTAATAGCACAGAGGGAGTGAAACTCATGATATTGGGGGTTGAGAGCGAATTTATTATGGTACAAATCTGGGGCAGGGAACGAGTGCCAAAAGTGAACAGGAATAAAGGAAATAAAGCCTAGGTTCAGCGCTCACGTGTCAGACGAAACAAAGTGAATACTAATCACCTTGAGTGCCTCTCTGTGCAAATGGGAGCTATAACTCCGGTTTAGTTGCAAGCTGCCTTCTCGTGTTAATAGCTAATTATGTGGAGCTAGCGACTGAGAACCTCCATTTAAGGAAGGTCTGAAGAGACGAGCGAACTTGGTCTGCTGAGCACAAATGGCTGTGAATGTCACGGATTTGTGCTTTTGAACACTAAACCGCAAATATAAAGTAAACGGGTGGATCTTTAATTAGAGACAACTTGAGCTATTGGAAAAGGCTGTTAAAACATTCATTACATGACATAAAACATGATACATATTACACAAGTGTAATGGTAATGACATTTTTTACTTTTTGGAGGAAAAATTGAATTACCATAACAAAAAATGTTTGTTTTATCAGTAAATGATCTTTGAACTTACTAAAAAGTTTTTTTTGTTTTTTTTTATTCAACTGTAACTCAAATAATAACCAGTTTGGAAATGACCCAAAATGCTACGGATTCCCGCACATGACGTGCCAGAATTTTTTATTGTGCGCAATTTGCTGTTTCATTCCCTCGATTTATTATGTAGTTCCCTCGATTTACTAAGTCGTGTGCACGATTTACTATTTCGTTCCCTCGATTTACTATTTCATTCCCCGATTTACTAAGTCGTGTGCACGATTTACTATTTCGTTCCCTCGATTTACTATTTCATTCCCCGATTTACTAAGTCGTGTGCACGATTTACTATTTCGTTCCCTCGATTTACTATTTCATTCCCCCGATTTACTAAATCGTGCGCACGATTTACTACTTCATTCCCTCGATTTACTAAAACGTGCGCATGATTTACTATTTCGTTTTTCAATTTATAAACCATGAATTCATTTTGAAATTTCGCTGTCGTAGTTATGTCTGTCTGTTTTCTGTTCCCCAGTCCTGTCTCTAATGTTCCTTGTTTTGAGTTTTTAGTCCTGTCAGTTGTCACATAGTCTTTGTTTTGAGTTCCTGTCATTTGTAACACATGATCTTTGTTTTGGTTCTGTCATCTGTCACGTGTTCTCTGTTTTGATTTCCGTCTGTCATTAGTTCATTTAAGTCAGCTGTGTCTTGTCAAGTGATTATGTCTGTCACCTGTGCCCCGCTCGTTATCCTCCTATGCTTCTGTGTATTTATTCCCTCTGTGTCAGTCCAGTCCTTGTCCGGTGTTAATCGTTTTGTGTGTTGAATTATCCTGTTTCCTATCTGTAGTCCTGGTGATTATTATTATTATTATTATTATTATTATTATTATTATTATTATTATTATTAAAAATCTGTTTTACGTTGAAGCCTTTGTCTTTGTGCCTTCATCCAAGACCAGCACGTTACACTCGCCTTGAAGAGATTTACATGATTAAAAACACGATTTTTTCTCTAAAATGGTTGGTGTGATGATAATGACAGCATTTCTTTGTTATTTAAAAAGAACTGGATTTATATAAAGCTATTATAATCTTCTCTAAAAGTACACTAAAACTGTAAGCATTTTGAAAATTATGCTAAGAGACAGAAAATTGAGGAATCACCCATATATAAGCAACCATCTGCAGGATAAAATGCTAAATTAACATCATAATTGGATGATAACTAGTTTGAATCATTGCATTTATCAGTTTATCAGGTTGTTTAGTTTTATAGAAGGATTGTTTGCATGTTCTTTACAACAAAGACCTACTAGTAAAATCCTCACAAACTGATTGGAGCATGAATATGAGAGACAGGGGGGTGGGGGGGTGGACTATAAAACTAATCATTCCAAAGATTATGGACATTGTCCCTCTAATGTCAGTGAAATTATGGCAATATAGAATGTGAAAATAGAAATGGGTCTCACAATCATTTGGTGTCATTATCACGGGCTCCGGTGGACTGAAGTTCAATGGAAGGACAAACACCAGAACCCCATCTGCCGATAGTGAAAGATGGAGACCAATCTTTGAAGAAGCTGTGATGAATAATGTCCTGTTGACTGTGTGGATGGAAAGACAAACACATTGGATTGCAATTAAAACTCTATTGATCGTGGTTTGTGGGGTCTGGTGGAAAGTCAAGCCGATAAAGGCATTTCTTAAGAGATAGCTCACATTTAAAAGCTCTGATTTTTAATAACCACCAAATCAAATGAATAAATGTACGAAATATTACAATTTACTTATCAATCACAATAGAGAGGAACATATGACAATTGAAAAATTAATCATATGTTCACTTCCATGTCATTTCAAAACCGTTTGATTTTCTTTCTTCTGTAGAGCACAAAAGTAGCCGTTAATTAGAAAATTCATGTAACTCTTTTCTATACAATAAAAGTGAATAGGAACACATTAGTATCATTAAAAAAGTATCATTAAATTGTGTAAATGTAGTCTAAATGACATATGCACCAAACCGTGTGATGCACAAACTAAACAGTATGAATAATAAGATAAAGTCTCATTTTTGTGCATATTTTGGCACACAGAAGTGCTGCAAAATGAACATATCACTTCATCTTCGTTCCAGCCACATGACAGGTCTTTAAGCAAGCCGAGATAGCTGTGTAACTCAAATATAATCACATTAGCTGAGCCACAGGGACAATCACCGGAATCATGTTTCAACGGCTTTGTGTAATGAGAAATATTGGAATGTTTACTTAACTTCCTTGATTTCAGCAATGATCACTGACAGCAGCACTTTAACAGAGATGTATCTGCACTGTCTGTAGCAAATATGACTAATTGCAGATGCTTTATCTAGCAGATGGAAGCATGATTTAGTTGTGATAAAAAGCTAATTCATGCATAAAGTAAATGTTCATAAAATGTTTTTAAAGAATTCTCCATCACGCAGAGTAAAGATTGTTTACTTGTATTACATTAAACACCACAGATCCTGTTTTTTATTCTTCTTTTATCCACTTTTTTGATAGAGACAGAAGAACAAGAAACAATCTAACAATCTAAAAACTATATATAGGCCTATTATATTAGGATATAACACATTTATGTAATTTATGTTTTGGTTCAAGAATTCTAGTTCCTGTTTCCTTTGTTCTCATTTCCCCACCACAAGTTTACAACCATTTATACTATATCACTGGGTCCCATCATACAGGCACATGGTTTCTCCTACCACTGCTATGCTGATGACACACAACTCTACCTGTCCTTCCAACCAGATGATTCCACAGTAGCTGCACGGATCTCAAGCTGTCTGGCGGATATCTCCACCTGGATGGAAGAACACCACCTGCAGCTCAACCTGGCAAAGACTGAGCTTTTAGTCTTCCCTGCCACTCCTACCCTACAACACGACATCAACATACAGCTTGGTACAACCACCATCACCCCATCTAAGTCGGCCAGAAATCTTGGAGTTATCTTTGATGACCAACTGACCTTCAGAGACCACATCTCAAAGACGGCGCGGTCATGCAGATTTGCACTTCGCAACATCAGGAAAATCCGTCCCTTCCTGACTGAGCACGCAACACAACTGCTTGTCCAGGCCCTGGTCATTTCAAGGCTTGATTACTGCAATGCTCTTCTGGCTGGTCTGCCGTCAAGTGCAATCAAACCTCTTCAAATGATCCAGAACGCTGCTGCTCGTCTTGTCTTCAACGAGCCTAAGAGAGCCCACGTCACGCCCCTCTTCATCTCTCTGCACTGGCTACCCCTCGCTGCTCGCATCAAGTTCAAAGCGCTGATGCTTGCTTACAGATCCACCACAGGCTCTGCACCTTCCTACCTCCACACACTGCTACAACGCTACATCCCCACCAGAAGCCTGCGTTCACTAAAGGAGCGTAGGCTTGTGGTACCGTCACAGAGAGGCACAAAATCACTCTCCAGAACATTCTCCTTCACTGCTCCCTGCTGGTGGAATGATCTCCCTACTTTCATCAGGAGCGCAGAATCCCTGGCAATATTCAAGAGACAGCTGAAAACTCACCTCTTCCGTGAACACTTGATCCCCTCATAAAAAAAAAAAAAAAAAAAAAAACCCTTTCCTTCCCTTTTCCCTTCCTACTCTAGCTTATGGTACTGAGCAATGTATGAAACTTGTATTGTGAGCACTTCCTGTGTTATTTGCCAATTCATGAAGAATCGCTTGTTTGTTTTCCTCACTTGTAAGTCGCTTTGGATAAAAGCGTCTGCTAAATGACTAAATGTAAATGTAAATGTAAGTTAGTTTCCTTAGTTTTTGATTATTATACGCACCTGTTTCAGTTTCTGTTGATTAGCCTTCCCTTGTGTATTCAGTTCTTTGTTCGATGTTCGATGCACACAAACATGGGTATCTCTTTTGTTTACATGTTGTTAGCCTAACGGAACCCGTAATAAACTTTTTTTCAGTCATCTGACTGGCCATCGTGGCTTTGCGTTATATCGGCACCTGTTGGTTTGGCATGCTCTTAACAGCGCTTCATAGCGTGTTTTTGCGTTTTCATGTGGATGAGATTTTTTCTTTAAATGGAGGAAAAACTATATTTAAAAAAAGTGTTAAAATATTTATAAAAGTTTAGAAGAATACCCGTGTACGTGTGGACTAGGCCTCAATCGTCTATGATTTACCTGGGGCCGGTTTCAGAAAGAGGTTATGTGAAAACTCTGAGTATTAACCCTGAAATGAGGGAAACTCTGGGTTTTCCGTTTCACAATTGGAGGTATGTCAAAACTGAGAAAGCAGGGTAAGTCAAGCCCCTTTCTGAAAGGGAGGTAACTTATACTCAGTCTGTTACCAGGAGCAGGTTTTCTTCAGTAAACCCAGAGTTACTTTTGGTCTTCTCCCCCTTTTTAAAGTGAAAGCGATGTTTAAATACTTCATTAATTCATTCTTGCTGCAAAAATGCTTTTCTTGCTGAGTATTGTTGTCTTAT